>PVLC010000235.1:0-257463 GCA_004027655.1 Graphiurus murinus | reverse complement strand
TCTTTGCTCACAGTTTCATGGAGATTCTGGGTTCAGTCCATGTGAGGGCCAAATCTGGAGTTCAGGATATGGGAGTGGGAAGCAGAAAGAGGGAGAGAGAGATCAAGGTGGAAGGAGAGAGAGAGGGAGGGAGGCAGGGAGGAAGGAAGGAGAGAGAGAGAGAGAGAGAGAGAGAGAGAGAGAGAGAGAGAGAGAGAGAGAGAGAAACTGGGGACAGATACAGTCCCCAAGGCCATGGCACCAGTGACTCACTTCCTCTAGCCACACTTGCCCACAGTGACCACCCAGTGAGTTCATTACATTATTAATCCATAACAGATTTATCTACTGATGAGGACAGAGCCGTGATCCAGTGGCTTCACCTGTGAACGTTTTCTTTGTCAATACATGAGTTTTTCTGGGGGCATTCAATTTGCAAATCTATTTATTTTACATTCTCAGATCCAACTAAATGTTACTTGAGCCTGGTGTCTCTCCCTCTTTCTCTCTCCTTTTGCTGGGGATTGAACCCAGGACCATTCGATCTCTGAGCTATACCCCAGCCCTTTTTATTTTTTTGTTTTGAAACGAGGTCTCACTAAGTTGCTGAGGCTGACCTCCAACCTGCGATTCTCCTTTCTCGGCCTCTCAAGTACTGGGATTACAAGAGTGTGAGAAGAGGAGAGGTCACAGCTTGAGTCAGGTCTCCTTAAATCTCCACATGCATTCTGCGTGTCCCTGGTACTTCCTGAGTGTCCCTCGTGGCAATCACTGCTGCCCGACGTGACCACCTAACGTCCTCGATGCCTCCATACCAGGAGGGAGGGGAGAGCAGAGGCAGCACCGCAGTTATAGTCCTGGCAGGATGCTGTCATCATTTTTCAGAGACAAATCTAATGAGTCTTTAGCATTCCGTGGATTTTCTCTTTTGTGGAGTTTGGAGTATTTATCCAACTGAACTTTGCTGTTTTCAAACACATAAGCAAACGTACAGAACACATTCTCTTTCAGGAGCCTGACAAACCAAAAAAGGGTTGGAAAGGAAAATGATTAAGTGATGTGTGCTTACTCCTACTTTCTGTGCTCTGCCTACCAGCCTCTACTTTTAAGTAGAACTTGGAAAGGACGCCACCTGGCCCCGCAGAAGTCTAAATCTGTCTTTGGAGTTTGGAAGTGAGTCGTGGGAAGTGTCTAGACGCTTGGGGTTCCTCTGAAATACTGTGTCTGCTGCTGTTACAAACATTCCCTCTGCCGTGCTGGATGGGCAGCGTGCGGCCACCTCCGTGGCGACTGGAGACTGCCACCACATCCTTGAGGCCATGCTTTCTCCTTCTGCTGCCAGCCCTACGTCACTGCCTTTTGTCCCTCCCAAATGTCCCTTCCATTAGAGGACAGACCCCCCAGCTTGGTGCTAGTATAGCCCGGAGCACACGCACCAGCCCCCCCACTCCTTACTCTGTTGTCGTGTCCACAGCCCCGTTGTGCAGGGCAGTGGGGTAGGTTACACACAGGTCAAAAAAGTGCCCAGAGGCCGGGCATGATGGCACATGCCTGTAATCCCAGTACCTGAGAGGCTGAGACAGGAGGATGGCATATTCGACGCCAGCTTCAGCAACTTAGCCAGCTCTCATCAACCTAACAAAACCCTGTTTCAAAATAATAAATAAAAAAGGGCTGGAGGTATAGCTGAGAGGTAGAATGCTCCTTGGGATCAATCCCCAGAAACACACACACACACACACACACACACACACACACACACACACACTGCCCGGAGACAGCATGGGAGACATATGGTTTGTTGTGGCAAAGCTTACAGGAGATCAGTGACTGCTCCAAGAAGAGTTCGGTGGTGACAGAATGCCAATAGCAGCCAGCCAGACCAGCGAAATGTCTCCTTTCCACGGTGTCCTCGGAGAGGGGTTTTCTGGGGGCAGCGTGGGGCAGCTGTGACGTCATCAGCCTCAGCCTGCTTAGTCTGTGTGTGTGACGACCGCCCCAGGCCGCAGCTGTCCTGATTCACACACAAGAAGGTCGCTGTCCACAGGTGACACCACCTTGCCCTACTTCCCAGTGTGCACAAGCCAGAGCCAGCGTCCTCCAGCACAGTACACGTGTGGACTCGCAGCCCAGGCTTGCTCTCATTTCGCCCTTAGCCTGGCCTGCTCTTTGGGAACAGAAAGGGGACATTCAGGGATGTGGTGTTTTACCATTCTCTCTCTCTGGGGACTGGGGATTGAATCAGGAGCATTGAAAGAGAGTCTCGACAAGTTGCTTAAGGGTCTCACTAAGTTGCTGATACTGGCCTCAAACCTCCAATCCTCCTTTCTCAGTCTCCCAAGCACCGGGATTACTGGCATGCGCCACCACACCCAGACTCTGGGCATTTTCTTTGGTCTGTGTGCAGCCTGCTCCACCACCCTGGCACAACTGGGCTGTGAACATGACCATGCTCACCCCCTTCTCTCTAGATGCTGACTACTCTCCTCCAGCCCAGCCTCTGGGTCAACTTTGCCTGGGGAAGGCTCCCAGGCCTGCAGCCAGCCTCAGTTCCCCAAGGTGGCCTCTGTGTCTCCGCAGTAGACATTGCACGTGTAGCCACTTGTGGGAAGCTGATCTGCCCTGGGAAAATGGATTTCCTCCTCAGCTGAGATTGGGGCTTCTCGCTCGTGGCTGCCCAATGTGTGACACCTAAGATGTGCTTGATTAATATTGTTCCTTGTCTGACAATGCAATCCCTCCCGTCCCATCACCGAGGTAATGTTTCCCAGGACCAGGTGTGCGCTTACAGCCCGGGTTATCAGGGTCTACCTGGAACCACGGTCGGCAGGCTGGAAGGCCTGCTAACCTCAACTAGCTGAGCCCCTCCTTCACACACGGGGCACTGGTGTTAGCTTTTGAGGACGGCTGAACAATTACAGGTCAAACATTCCTAATCTGAAAACCCAAGACCCAAATGCTCCAAAATCCAAAACTTTTTTAGCACTGACGTGATATCACAGGTGGAAAATTCTATACCATGAAGCTTTGTTTCACGCACAAAACTGTTAATAATATTGCCTTAAATCACCTTCAGGAAACATGTATAAGGTGTATATGAAACATAATTGAGTTTTATGTTTAGACTTGGGTCCTATCCCTCAAGATACCTCACGATGTATGTATTAATATTCCCAAATCCAACAAAGATTCAAACAGACTGAACTGGGAGGTTGAGACAACAGAAACTTGTCTGATTGTTCTGGAGGCTGGAAGTCCAGATTGGAGTGTTGGCAGGATGAGTTCCTTCTGAGGGCTTGAGGGAGAATCCGCCCCGTGCCCCCCAAGCTTCTGGTGGCTTGTTGGCAACCTTTGGGGTTGCCTGGCTTATAATAACACCACTTCAGTGGTCACGTGGCACGCCCCCTCTGTGTACCTGTCCAAATTGTCCTTTCTTGCAAGGACATTAGTCACTGAATTAGAGCACTAATGATCCTAATGACCTCATGACCTCATGCTAACTTGACAATCTTCAAAGACCCTTTTTTTTTTTTTTTGAAAAGTTCACAATCACAGGTGGGAATTAGGACTTCAACATAATGTTGGGGGGACCCAATTCCGCCCTTACTAACAGCAGCTAAGTTTATAATACTTAATTACCCTTCCTATTGAAAGTTATTCTTACTTACCCACCGTTTTTTAGAACATGGGATTGTGTTATTTTCCCAGGTATAGGAAAATAACACTTACTTGCTAAGCAGAGGAGAAGTTTGCTGCTAATAAGTGTTTTGCCGAGGTGTTGGAGCTTGTTGGCTGTTTTGGTCAGCTTTTCTGTTGAGGTAACCAAGAAACCTGACATGAACAACAGAAGAGTGAAAGCTTATTCAGTTCACAGTTTCAGAGGTACAGTCCAGAGCTGGCCAACTGCAAGGCAGACATCATGGAGGCATGGTGCGGTGGAGGAAAGGTGGGCTCAACTCAGCGGTGGCCAGAAAGGGGCGGGGGAGAGGGGAAATGACCAAGGACAGGTATTGCTCATTCTAAGGCCACGCCTTAGAATTAATGATCCATTCAGATCATTAATCCTTCAGTGGATATATCCATGCATGAGATCAGAACCCTGATTCAATGATTTCATCTATGAATATTTTTGCATTGCCAGCTTTTCCAGGGGACATGCTATATTCAAATATGACACTGGCTAAGTTTGGAAAGTTGTCTTTTCCTGGCGCTTTTGACTAACTGACTTTAGATCCACTTGGCTGCATATCCATGCAAAAGCTCAGTCGCAGTGGCCCACTTATTCTCATGGATCAATAAATAATTATTGAGAGAAAGTGACTTTGTCAACAATTTAATTAAAGTCATTCAGCCTTGGAAATTTAGAAGTAAATCAGGTTTTACCAAAGATTAGCTGTGTGGCCCTAGGCAAGTCATTTAATTGTCTGGATTTCAATGTGCTGTCTGTGAAATCCTGGCCATGGATTAGGCAAAAATTGTCAGGGAGATTGGACAGAACCTTTTTTTTTTTTTTTTTTAGTGTTGAAGGTAGGAAAGTCCTCTAAGGAACTGGGCTTCACAGTATAAAAAGAAGTTAATTGTTAAAGTGCTTTGCCTCCTCCTCCTCCTCCTCCTCCTCCTTCAGATTGAACTCAGGGCATTCTACCTCTGAGCTGTACCCCCAGCCCTTTTTATTTTTTATTTTCAAAAAGGATCTCACTAAGTTGCTGAGATCCTCACTACGTTGCAGAGGCTGAACTTGAACCTGCAATCCTCCTGGCTCAGCCTCCCTAGTACTGGGATTGCAGGTGTGCGTCACCACTCTTGGCTGGGCTTTGCTTCTTCATTGTCCCTAGTAGATGAGAGATGGTTATATCCTCGGCACAGAAGAGAGAGAGTTGACCTCTGCCTTGGTCTACGTTTACATATTCAACATCCACACCTTGTGAGAGATGGATCAGCACCTAGGACATCTGTTGCTTCCAAGGCATTGTTCCCAGCTCACCCTCATGTCACCCCAGTGACCTTGCAGTGTCATAATTTTCAGTGTCAAATGTGTCATTTTTATCTTCAAAGGAACCAAACTTTCCAGAGTTATTTCATTTTTGTGCGTGGTGCCAGGGATGGAACCCAGGGCCTCGTACCTGCTGGGCAAGCACCCTACCACTGATCTACACCCCCAGCCCCAAAGAATTATTTCTGTAAGTGTCTGATAACATATTTAAGAACCAAATCAGAGTGTTAGTTACTCTGTACAATAAAGCCTTCAGGGTGTGATACTCCCATTTTATAATCTTGGCACTAAAAACGCCTACTATTAATAGAATCTTGAGTATAAATAGAAATTTTTAGATGTTCTCTCCTTCTATTGTATTGCCTAATACAATGTTCATTGTATCATAGTCTTTTTTTGGGTTTTGCCATAAAACTGTGACCCTTGATTGTGGAGAGACCATAAAGTAGACCTGATGTCTTAGCCAAGTTTGGATAAACCAGTCACTGCCTTCTTTTTTCCATGAAGAATGAGGCGTAGCAGCTAGAGTAGGACCCAGACTTGACTTTCCACTTGGTCTTTCCAAAGCAAATAGAAGCAAGATGTCCAAGTCGGCTAACTGTCCTATGTCAGCTGTGTGGGCATTCAATTTTAGGATGTGATCGTAATTGCTGCAAAGAGAACGGGAAGTCAAACTGTCAGCATTTTGTCTCCAACATCAAAACCAAAAATAGCAAACTCAGGAAAAAGAGCAAAAGAATTAAGGAGTGAACTCATCCAATGTGATCTCTGAAAGGAACGCAGACTTACATGTGAAGCTAGGGAGGCAGGCTCCCGACACAGTAGCCTTGCCTTGGAATTCAAGAAGGCTTGAGGCTGTGACTCAGTGGTAGAGTGCCTGTCTAGCAAACCTAGGGACCCATGTTTGATCCCTAGCACCTGAAACAAACAAACAAACAAAGAATGCTTAAGGTTTAGGACTTAGGAGGCTGAGGCAGGAGGATGGTAAGTTCAAGGGTAGCCTTGACAATTGAGTGAGATTAAGCCAATTAAGTGGGATCCTGCCTCAAAATAAAAATAAATAAATAAAAGGAACTGGGGGTGTAGATCAGTAGAATGCCTCAGGTTCAGTCCCTAGTAACACACACACACACACACACACACACTTAAGTTTACACTTGAATAGGAAGTGATTTTATTTTTTGAAGAAAAAAAGAGTTCCTCTCAGTAAGGAGTAGAATTTACAGTAATCTAACAGTCTCATCAGATATCAAAGCATTTTACCTAGATGGGGGAACCAGATGGAAACAAAGGCCTTGGTGTGACACGGATGTCCATGGCATCCCTAATGTGAGCCAGGAGGAGGAGGAGGAGGAGGGGGAGGAGGAGGAGGAAGAGGAGAGGGAGGAGAGGGAGGAGGGGGAGGGGCACTGGAAGTAGACCCTGTGGGGAGAGATGAGGAAAATACAGTTCCTTGGAGCACTTTTAGGAACTCTGACAGCACTCACATCAAATAAAAGGAAAAATATACGTGCTGCCAAACCACTGAGGGACAATGTTAAGAGCAGTCTAAGGTGTGGGGGCAGATCTTGGTACACACACACGCGCACACACACACACACACACACACACATGCACGCACGCACACGCACGCACCCTTCTGACCCTGGTTCCTTGCATGGCCGTGGCTGGTGGCGGGCCACACTGGTGACAGGAGAGAAAGGGCTGTTAGAGAAGGAACCTGAAGAGCAGGCCTGAAGGATGGGTGGGGTTGTGGTAAGAATAAAGGCGTGGGAGAGAGTACCAGCAAAGAGGCCATAATCAGACAGAGGCAGAATGGTGGGAACCCTTCTGTAGGGAAGCATCCATTGCGGCAGACAGCAGGAAGTACTGTACTAAGGTTGTAAGACTGGGGCCTGGGATCATGTTATTCTGGGGATGTATTCTGGGGACGATCATGTTATTCTGGGGACGTAAAACCTGGTCTCTTGGTGCTCTAAGGAGCCTAAAGAGTAGGCTTCAGGTAGGCTATGAAGTTTTATTTGGAACTTGGAGTATACGTGTGTGTTCCAGTTATCTACTGTTGCATTAAAAACCACTGACCCCTAACTTAAAAGGCAACTGTCTTAAAACAACAACTCCCATCATAAGTAATAACTTCTGGATAGCTGCAGCTCTTCAACTATGCTCTTGGTCCTAAGCCAATGACTCCTCTACTAGTAGATGAATTAAAGTAGAAGATGAACAATGGTGGCTCAGAGATTCTGCCAAAGCAAGCTCTTCACTCTAAGCTCGATTGCACCACAGGATGGTTTTACCATGACTTGACAGCAAGGGGTTCTGGTTTTCTTGTTCCCTAAAATAACAAAGTTATTGAGATGGAGAAAAGCCAGTGAGTTGCTAGAAAGTACAGTGCTCAGAAATGTTCGTTTCTAACCTGTGAGAGTGGAATTCCTTCTTACCCCAGCAGAGAGAAGGAAGAAGGCACTCCCTTTATCACTCTTTAGTTGCTGCTTTAGAAAGGCTCCCAGCTTTTCTTTTTCTCTAAGGAGAAAAAGAAAGAATGGATGTGTTAGACATTTCATGCTGATGAATGCTGGTAAACAGCCTCACAACTGCTGCTGGCTTAAGAGCCCCATTAGCAGCCGTGGGAGTGTGTGCCGTGCTTCTTTTCCATTACTTACGGCAACCTAATTTACACTGGGCTCATTCTCGTGCTCTAAAAACATTTATAGATGCCAAAGAAGTCATTGCCAGCCAAATTAAAAGAAAAAAAAAAGATGCCATATGTTTCACAGTGAAGAGGTTTGAACCTACGTCTTCTCATTTTAATTCAGAATCATAGTGTAGTTGATTAGCCTTGTTCCAGACTGTAACAGATCAGGTCAGAGCCGAAGTGGCAGGGAACATGTCAGGAGGCTGGAAGTGAACACTCTGGGGAACGGTTTATCTTCAGGGCAAGAGTTAATCTCTTTCTGCTTTGCATCTGGAAATTCCTGGGTTTTGTTTCCTAGATAAGATCCCCTTCAGTGCTGGCCCGCAGAATGTGTGGAGAAGCAATTCTAGGTGTGTCCTGTGCGATCAATAGTCCAGGGTTACATTCCTAGATATTTCTGAAGAGCTGTTTGATTAACTTGATTTATCAGAATCCTTTTTGGTTTCTTTGTAATGCTATTATTTGCAGTTGTTCTATCTAGTACATTAAAAATGCAAAGATGAAAAGGAAACTTCTTTCTATGAAATGGAGCTATCCAAAGAGAAGGGAAACAAATGTCTGCCTATTTTTGGTGTAAAAGAGAGGTCAATCATTTACCCATGATATACATATAAAGGGGAAAATGTCGCTGTCATTTGTATAAATGGAAAGCTAAAAGCTAAAAGTAATGTATCTGCATGTATGTGTTTTTCTTTATAGGACTATATACTTTATTGCTTATGTAAAATTGAGACTAAGGAAATACCAAATGCACATCATTAATAAGAATGGTGATGACGGTGAAATGATTTCTTGCTAGGAGGCCAAAGAGCCAGAGAGTGTGTGAGGGAGGAGCTGGTAAAGAAAAATCTGAGACGAGTTAAATTTGGCAAAGTTTATTTGAGCAAGAAAAAGATTCTAGAACTGGGCAGCATTCCAGCAAAGTTGATTTAGAACGCCCAGACCCACCCAGAGTACAGGTTATAATTAGAACCAGAGCAAAAGGGGGTGGCATACACAAGCGACCTGGTTGGCTGCAGTCTCAGCATTTGTCTTCCAGGGGCATTTGCATTCTATAGACCTGGTCTGACAGTTGGCAAACTCTGATTGGCTGAAGCTCCACTGCTGATTGGCTGAGACTCTGGATCTGTTATGAGAATATACTGTCAGGTTAGTTTGCAGTTTGTTTACACACTAAGTTAGGTTGCAGTTTCCTACCCACACAGGCAGCTTTGGGTCAAATTTTGTCATTCAAATACAGAAACAGGCTTGGGGAAAATTATCAGCTTAACAGGCTCAAAGTCAGGAGTGTCCACTGTCAAACCATGCTTTTTTTCAGCAAACTTACTGGATTTTCAGAGTACCCTGATAACCTCTGACTTGGCTAAATTCCAAGGATGACAAGCTTGGTAGAAATTTTCAGAGGAAGAAATGGAAGCACTAAAAACACTTCCTAATTATAGAGTAAGAAATTGATGGGATCAACTAATTTTTAAAGAATATTAGTTGCCAGGCTTGGTGGCCCATGCCCTAATCCTAGTACTTGGGAGGCTGAGGCAGGAGGAGCGCAGGTTTGAGGCCAGCTGCAGCAATTAGCAAGGCCCTGTTTCAAAAAATAATAATAATAATAAAAAGGGCTAGGGGTGTAGCTCACAGGTAGAATGCCCCTGTGCTCAATCTCTAGTACCAAAAAGAAAAAAATCTATATCTATGTATACCACATACACATACACATACACATATATTAGTTGACAAAAATTCCCTGAAAATTTACAAAAGCAGCTCTATACTTATGCTTTTTATTTCTGTTGCCTCTGAACTTTACTCTGTTGCTGAGACATTTTTAATTTGCTGATGAGAGTCCGGGGATCACGTGGTACCTTTCAAATAAAAATGTCCCATATCAAGACTTTGCAAACTGGGCCGTGCTCCATTGTGCAGCTAATCAAAGGCAGGCTTCCAGCCTTTGTTAAGCATAAGACACTGGGCAAGGGAGTTACCTCATTTCAATCTCCTGAGCACCGTGTGAGCCGGGGGTTAGTGCAGTCACCTTTTCAGCTGAGGAAACAGTCTCCGGGTTGTTAAATGCCTTAAAAAAGTGGTTTGTGTTAAAAGCCATATAGTTGGGATTCCTACCACAGTCTACCACATTCTCTTCTTACAGGTTGGTTGACTGCTCCTAAAAAAGTGAGAAAATTAAGAGACTTCCTCAAGCAGATTCTTTTAGTTAACCCTCCAATTTTCTTTGTTTCAATGCTTTATTCCTAAGTCTAGTGTAGATATAGTCAATATAATTTCTTTTTTTTTTTTTTTTTTTTTGCGGTACTGGTGGTTGAACTCAGGGGCATTCTACCTCTGAGCTTACATCCCCAGCCCTATTTTTTGTTCTTTATTTTGAAACAGGGTCTCACTAAGTTGAGGAGTGTCTCACTAAGTAGCTGAGGCTGGCAGCGAATCCGGATCCTCTGGTCTCAGCCTCCCGAATGCTGGGATTACAAGCGTGCGCCACCACGCCCGGCTTCAATATAATTTCTAATTCAAGATCTGCTGTGAAGTTCGAAAAGCTATGTTAGTGTGTTGCTTTAAGAACTGCTGATCTAGTCACATCATAGCCTTTGTCTCAAAAACAGACACCAATGGCTTGTAGTGTCTAGATTCCTACTGTGTATGATCTCAGTAGACACACAGCTGCAAATCAGTAGCTACGGCCTCATTTAAAGACTCTGAACACTCCTTCCAAAAAAGAGTGAAAATTCAGTAGACCGACGGCGAGTCTAGTCAACATATTTATCTGTAAAGATTCTGGAAGGGGGACGTAGGATCAAGTGAGAGCTGGGACAGGTGGGGGCACTAAGGAAGCACATTTGCACCGTCAATCTCTCCTCAGACTCAAGCTCTCCCCTGCTTCTCTCCAGCCTTGCGTCCCGGCCTGAGGAGCAGCCTGCCTCCTTGGGATCAGTAGTCCTCTCCTCCATCCTCATCCTCACATTCTTCCCAAGTCAGGAGAAAGCCTTCTCTGTGGACTTGGCGCATGCGCCCAGGTGCAAACACCGCCTGACGAAAGGGCTGTAGTAACGGGGCAGGGTTGTGAGGGACAGGGCCCCCTCCAGGGATGAGGGCACAGATAAGCCGAAATCTATCTGCCTACGCTGCCAACAGTGTATGGTCAGAATATTTCCCTAGTCTCCCGTGAGAATATAATTAGATTTTTTTTTTTTCTGTACTCAGGATTGAACTCAGGGGCATTTGCCTCCAAGTTACACCTCCAGCCCTATTTTTTCTTTATTTTGAAACAAGGTCTCACTAAGTTGCGAAGTGCCTCACTAGGTTCCTGAGGCTGGCTGAGAACCCGGATCTTCTGGTCTCAGCCTCCCAAGTACTAGGATTACAAGCATGCACCACCATGCCAGGCTTAATTAGATCTTTTTCTATCAAAGGAATAGCTTGACATTGGCTCCATTTTGTAGAACTGCCATTGTGTAACCTTGTGTGTGGTTGTAATTTTTGAAAGATGGCATTACCTGGAATTGTGAGTTGTAACCCCTCCCTCAGCAGCCCCTTCATCCAATGGTGTAAAGATTGTGCACCAATAGGAGCACAGCACAGAAACCCCGCACAGATTGTGCACCAATAGGAGCACAGCACAGAAACCCCGCGCTGAAAATAAAATGCCCAGCAGTTTTCCTCCACGATGTTTCTGTGCACCTGACTGGGGGCAGGATCCCTTTGTGCAAAAAGGAAACTTTCACCTTGCCAAGCTTCTTAAAGGTCCATCTGATAAAGAAGTGCAAATTCTCTGTCATCTCTGTCTGGAGTTATAGCTAGGAAAGTCCAAGGAGACTTTTGGAACCTACTGGAAAGTTAATAATTTAAGTTGAAGAGCTGGAAGGGTTGACAACTTTTCTGAAGTTTTATTAGACAACAGAGGAGCTTCACACAGTAAGTGCCTGACGCCCAGAGTGTTGGTCGTCTAAAATTAGACTGGACAAAAGCAGGAGTGAGTTCTGCTGGCAGGAAGTGAGCAAGAGACCTAATGACCTTTTCCATTTCTAATTTCTGCGAGTCTATAGAAAGGTTTATTTCTTCTCCATATTTCCAAATATGCTTTTTCTTTATCCTCCTTAGCAGTTTTCCCTCTCAGATATATAGATTCTATGGACAGAGCTTAAAGTGATAACAAAATTTCCATTTTATATCATATTAAGTGTAGTCCATTTTAAATCCTGACTTGTAAATTTCTCCTCCTACAAAGCAAAGCTGTTCCATTAACGCTGCCTTATGTCTGTTGCTATTTTTGAATTGCATTTGCAGTAGTGTTAATCCACGTTTGATAAGGAATTTAGAATCTGCTGGCAGGGCAACTGGTGACTTGATGCTGTGAATGCAGCTGAAAATGATGGCGCATCTTTCATCTCGAGTCATTCCCGGGGATACAAAGTCGGTCCACATGCAGAGGGAGAACTCTGAGCCGGAAAGGTTAAGGTCACAGTCTTGCAGAAACGATGCTCCATGGTGGACAGTGCGTTCAGGAGGAGACCGACCGACCGCAGTTGGTTGGGAGTTGGTTGGGACTGTTGGAAGGGCGTTGGATGCAGAAAAGTGGACGCATGATTGGGGGGCCAAGAGGAGAGGGCAGCATCGGATTGAGAGGGACCGAGAGAAGACAGCTTCGAGCCTCCGTGGGCCTCAGGGTCTGGACTGGGACAGGAAGCAAGACCCGAGAGGCCAGCACATTTTAAAGATTAGAAGAAGCAAAATTTTAGAAAAGTAACTGCAGCGTTAGGGTGAAGAAGGGCCCCAGAAGGATTCAGTGAGGGGTTGTGACTTTGGCAGCAGGAAAGGCTTTGGACTCAACTGACTTTTCAGTTCAGCCCTGCCAGTCCATAACTGTGGTGTCTGGTCAGCAGCTCGTGTTGGTGTTGGCACCCTAGAAGGGCAGGTGTAGGTCAGCGAGAAGACAGGGCAGGGCTATTCTGGAGTGAGGCATATAGGAAGAGAGACAGTTGATGACCTTACGACATGACCAGACTTGGGCCTACCTTGATTTCTGTGTGCTTCGATTTTCAGCTTTTATTTAGATCCTTGGATCTTCTAGCTGGGAAGTCAAGAGAAAGGGCATTAAATGAACATTCCTAGAATGTCAACCACTGAAACGTACTTGCCTGGAGAGTTCACATATGCTTCATCTCTGAGTTCTTACAGCAGCCTAGGACACAGTCACTGCTATCTCCGCTTCACGGAGGGCATGGAGGCTCAGGTAGCCTCAGTAGTCACCCGAGGGCACAACTAATAAGACGCGGGCTTTCCATCCGCTCCAGGTCCATAGGATTCCAAGGACTCTCTCTCCACTCTCCTCTCCTGTTTTCTTCAGTTGCCCGCGCTTGGACTCCTCTAGCTCAGCCTGGCACTTGGCAGGCCCTCGTACATCAGAGGCTGTTCACCTCTTCCCTCTCTGCCTGCCACTCAATCTCTTTCTCTTTTTCTCCCATTAGCCTCTTACAAAATTTACTATTTTATTTTTAAAGAGATTCTTAGTTGACATTACATTGATATTACATTAGGTTATAAATTCTCTCTCTCTCTCTCTCATTCATGAAGCAGAAAAATATCCTGAATTTGGAAATTTGTGGTATTTGGGGAGAAGGGAGGGTAAAGCAAGTATTTATTTATTTATTTTTTGGAAATAGCAATCTTTTCTGTTTTATTGTGTTGTCTAAAGCAAACAAAAAAGACAGATCGAATTTGAGAAGGTTAGAAGATCACTCCACCCTTTAAATGAAAGGAATTTGAAAGTCAGACTGCTAACAGCACAGAGAAAGAAGTGGAGAACTCTGACAATTTTAGCAAGTGATTTAGCCGTATTTTTAATAATATAACATTTTATATTTATTAGCATTTTTTAAGCAATTCTTTTTTTTTAAACCATTATTTCTTTTGTCTAAAATGTGTCTCTAGGATCATTGTTTTCTGTTCTCTAATGTGTCTATTAGGATGTCCCTTAGGGAATTTTTTTTTTTTATTGTAAAGCAAGTATTTATACAGTTAACCTTATTTTTAAAATTCAGGCTTATAGATTGTCAAGATACATGATGTTATGGTTTGGGTTTGAAAGTCTGGTCCCCAACTCAGCAAAGTCCAGAGCTGGAGTGAGGCCGGAGGAGGCAGGTCACCGGAGCTGTGCCTGGAGGACTCTGTCTGTCGCTGGCCACGTCCTGTCTCCCTCTTTCTGCTTCTAGCGGCCACGAGTTGAGCGGCTTTCCTCCTCCATGCTCTGCCACCCTGAGGTCGCTGACTTAGAGCCAGCCACCCCTGGACTAAATCTTGGAGACCATGAGCCCCCAAAAACCTTTCCCTTCTCTAAGTTGTTTGGCCACAGCACTAAAAGTGCTAACTAAAACAAATAGACTTTAGGAAATGTATGAAATAAAGGAGTTTTCCAGTTTTTCTGAGAGGGAAAAAAGGGACTGTACTGTAAAATATGCTAGTTAGCTCCTCAAGCCCCAATTCAACATAGTTTCTGCATGCCTGCAGATAATGTCATTACATCATTGTAGTTTCTTCCTTGCCACTCTGTTCTTTCTTCTCTTTTCCTAATCATGTGGGTGTCATGTCTGCAGCGTGGCCAGCCCTCTCACCTCTTCTCCAGCCATGTACTTCAGAGGTCTATAGACATCTCTAACTGGAGTTCAAAAGGCGAAAAACTGACAATTCTATCATTTCTTCTTCATCCTTTCCCCACCAAATATTCATGCTTTCTCAATTCTCGCAACTTCATGCTCTTTTTATTCCTCAGTGAAATAATTTTTGACCACTTCTTTTAGTTGCCATTGCCGCTGGAATGGTCTTGCTTAAAACGAATGATCACAAGTCTCAAACGGACACCCACATGACTGTGGAATCCTAGTGCGGCTCCTTAGTAAATTTGCCTCTTTCTCTGGGATAATTTTCTTTCTTTCTTTCTTTCTTTCTTTCTTTCTTTCTTTTTTTTTTTTTTTTCAGTACTGGGTATTGAACTCAGGGGCATTCTACTTCCAAACTATACCCCCAGCCCTTTTATTCTTTATTTTTTGAAACAGAGTCTCACTAAGTTGTGGAGTGCCTTGCTAGGTAGCTGAGGCTGGCTGCGAACCCGGATCCTCCAGTCTCAGCCTCCCGAATGCTGGGATTACAAGCATGTGCCACCATGCCTGGCTTCTGGGATAATTTTCTTTCTCCTCAAATCTCCTAAGTCTTTTCTGTCTTTCTGATAATTCACCCTAACTACCTGCACCAGACTCCATATCTTCTGGCTTCCTTCTGTGTGTGAGAAGGAAGTGTCCTGTTCAATACAGATTGGCATCACCTAGGAAATCCTCCTGTGATCCCAAACACTCCCTCTGGAATTGGACCACCACGCTGCTCTCCTTCTCAGAAATGATTCATGAAAGAATCTGTCCACTCCTCAGTCTCTTTCAACTCCTTGAATCCCACTGGTCTGTCTTCCCACTACTCCACTACAACGGCCATTATCAAGGTCACTCTGACCTCCATCTTGCCAAGCAGGGATTTCTGTTCAGCCAGATGTGCTCTTCTGACCCAACCATCTCCTCTTCCTAGAGCGCCCCCTATTGAAGACTTCCAGAACCTTGTCCACCTGGTTTTCCTCCTACCCTGTTGGCCGCACACACTCAGGGTTTATGTTTGGAAGTTCTTCTCCTTTATAAGACCTTGAAAAGCCCAACAGCTCTCTCTTCTATTTATTTATTTATTTATTTAGTGTTTAATTTTGAGGTACTGAAGATTGAACCCTGGGGCATTCTACCTCCATTCCTTTTTAATTTTTATTTTGAAACAGTGTCTCACTAAGTTGCTGAGGCTGGCCTCAAACCTGTGATCCTCCTGTTTCAGCCTCCCAAGTACTGGGATTACCAGTGTGTGTTATCACATCTGGTCTTTATGTTTAAACTCTCCTACTAGAAAAGCTTGCAGTTCTGTGGCCTCTCCCGCACCACGGTCATATGGTTTGGAGCACCACCATCTGTAAACTCATTACTTTCAAAGTTCCATCTCCATCTGTGGTACATAGCCTGAGCGCTGGGCTCAGATATTTAACGACCTATTTGGCACCTCCATTTTGAAATCCTATAGGTATCTGAAACATAACATAACCCAAATATAATTATAGATTCCAGCTCCCCTTCCCCCACGCTTCCCTGTTCGAGCCTGCCTCATATTAGTAACCAGACCCAAACCTAGAGGTCAAATTCAAATCCTTTCTTTATCTTATAATCCACAGTAGTAAGTCCCAAGAGTTTCATGCCCAAACATATCCCAGCACAATCCACTCCTCAGTTGTCCCTGGCTTCACACCTGATCTAACGCTACCAAGATTTTTTTGTTTCAGCTACTTTAGTGAATACCTGACAAGACTCCTGCCTGTATTCCTGCTTTTCCAACCTCCTTTCTCTTCACAGCAGCCAGAGCTAGCCCTCCCAATGTACATGAGCATAGATCGAAACTCCTGACCGTGGCCCAGAGCGTCCTAAACAATCGGGTCTCTTCCTAGTCCTCTGATGATGTCTTTCTTTCCTCTTCACTTTGTTCTTATTTTTCAACCACACTGGCCTTCTTTCATTTCTTCAGATATCCCCATTCCTGCCCTAGGGCCTTTTGTTTGGAATAAATTTCTTCTTTACCTTTAAATAGTCTTTGAATTGTTTTTCTCTCCTTCAGATTAAATTTCACTTTGCCTGTCTCCTCCTCATGGAGAACTTCCTAACAAACTGAGTGGTCTCTGTTGCTTTCTCCAAAATTACCCAACTTTATCTTATGCAAATCACTTCTGTACTTGAAGCTATCTCATTTACTAATTTACTTATTTTTCTTGCTGCTCATAGTTGTACTGACTAGCTTTAATGGCATAAAAATCACCCCAAACTTAGTAGCTAAAGCAAGCATTTATTCAGCGTACATTTCTTTGGGTTGGCTAATTGGACTAGGCTGAAGTGGGTGATTGTCTGGGTCAGCTGGGCTTGCTCATGTGTTATCGGTCAGGTGAGGGGTCTTTTCTGGGAGTTGGCTGGTTGTTTGCTGGGGTGAGTGGGGTACTGGAACTGGGTTTCTCTCATCACCCAGCAGGCCAGCGCAGGCTTAGTCACCTAGATAACAGGATGGGTGAAAGAGCAGAATTGTACCAGTTCTCTTGAGATTTGCTTTTGGCGCTGGCATAATTCTTCTGCCTCATTCTATTGGGCCAAAGCAGCCCACATTCAGGAGGGGGCAGGGAAACAGGCTCTACTGCTTAATGGGGAAGCTAGAGGTGCCCTGGACAGGGGTATGCATACAGGGGGCGGAGAACTGTGACCAGTTTTTTTGCAAACGACCCCCATGATAGTATAGACTTGCAATTTATCTTGGGTTCTTAACATCTGAATCCTTCTGTTGAGTTTAGGAAACTATGTTATGAATATTTCTTCCTGTAGGTGCTGAACAAGCTATATACTTTCTTTCCATTAAGGGCTCAGGTGCTGTGAAGTTTACAAGTGAGCCAGGGGAGACAGAGGCTCCGTGTGGAATTGATTTTCTGGCTGGGGTGGCAGCAGAGGCGACTGTGGCAGGTTGGTCTTCTTTGCAGCACAGTTATGTTCTTTGTGGGAGAGTGTCCAGGGGAGGAGTCTTAGCTTCAATGGACCTACTGAAGCATGCTGCTAGTGTCTGAATCAGGCCAGTTTTATGAAAACTTTTTATGCTGTTCTTAGAATCTAGAATTTGAGCCCTGTTTTTAGCCCTCTCAAAGATTCTGTGGGCTGCTCAATATTCTTCTGATAAACTCCCTATTCTGTGCAATCTCCCAGATGCGGTTGCTTGCAATGATTTTTTTTTTTTCCAGCAATATGTGCTAAGAATGGAGCTAGTTTTTCTCATAACAAGCAGAGCTAGGTGGTTGCTCAATTAGTCCAGCTGCCTCACAACTACCAAGGACTTTCTTTCTGTCTTTGTACTTGGACATCCTTAATGTGCTAACATTTTATCTCTGTGCTTGCTGCCTCTGGTAGCGCCAGGCAATACCAGGCATGACTCCAGGTAGCTCCAAGTTTGACTTTCATGTTCCAGGCAGAAAGGTGGAAATGGGGTGGCAGTGGCTATGTATGTTCCTCTTATCTAGAAAGCCGAAATTTGAGAAGTGCTTCTAGAGAGAGTACCTTACGTGGTCTTAGACCAAGTGGATCAGCTGGTCCCTGAGCTCTGGTAGCCACTGAAGGCCAGTTTGCCCAATCTCCTAGCACCTGTGATGAAGGCAGGAAGGAAGAAAGCACACGAGTGTCAGGCAGGTGATGAACAGGCCGTCCATGGCATTATGGGGCCCGCTTTAGAACGATGGTTCCAGGAAGCAGGAGCTGTGCTTTATTCATTGTTGTCTCTTCAGAGCATCAAAGAATGCTTGGTAAACAGGTGGCTTTGAGTCAGGTGTGGCGGCATGCTCTTGTAAACCCAGTACTTGGGAGGCTGAGACAGGGTGATGGCAGATTTGAGGCCAGCCTCAGCAACTTAGTGAGACCCTGTTTCAAAATAAAAAAGAAAATGACATAAAAATGACCGTGAGTAGTTTATAGGTAGAATGCTTCTGGGTTCAATCTCAAGAATAAAAAAAAAGGGGGGGTGGAGGGTGGCTCAGTTGACTGAGCAGGGTACTGTGGTACATGCCTGTAATCCCACTATTTGGGAGGCTAAGACAGGAGGATCCCAGGTTTGAGGCCACTTAGAAAAGCCCTTAGCAACTTAGGGAGTCCCTGTTTCAAAATAAAAAATATAAAGGGTTAGGAGTGTAGCTTGGAGGTAAAATACTCCTGGGTTCAATTCCCAGTACTCCCCTGCACCCCCTGCCCCAAATAAATTGGCTGGCTGATATTTAAATCTCTATGAATGCCTGGAGAATCTTTCTTCAAAATATGTCTCATTTCTTGCTTTCATTATAGAGCCACCATTTTATTCCAGTTGATAGCACGTTATTAAAGATTTGTTTTTACCCTCCGTTTCTTTCCAGGCTTTCCTATCCTCCGTAGGCATTGCGTTCTGCTGCTAGTATGTCATCTCGAATCCCATTCTTGTCTTGTCCTCCTGTCCCATGAAAATCTGCTTTGTCTGTAGTCCTGTTGTGGTAAATCTCGCCCCCCAGCCAGGGATCCACCTGCTTGCATGAGCTGTGTTATTTCCCCCGCATCAGCAGTTTAATTGCTAATCACTCACAAGGCCAGCTAATCTCAGGGCCATCTGGCACACAGTTCAGTGTCCAGTGCATACAGGGTGACAGGCTTCCAGAGACAAAGGCTGCTGCTGAACTGTGGAGGGGACGTGAGACCAGTACAGGGGACACCCTCCCCATAGGTAACGGGGCAAGCTGCTCTGCTGAAAAGGGGTAGGCCGCCAGGAGTGGTGGCTCACATCTATAATCCTACTACCTAGAAGGCTGACCCAGGACAATCGCAGGTTTGAGGCTAGCTTCTGCAACTTAGCAAGACCCTCTACAACAGCCAGATACAGTTTCAAAAGAAAAAATAAAATAGGGCTGCCGGTGTAGCTGGGGGGAGAATGCCCATGGTTTCAATCCCCAGTACTGGAAAACAATAAATAAATAAATAAATAAATAAATAAATAAATAAATAAATAAATAAATGAGAGAGAGAGAGAGAGAGAGAGAGAGAGAGAGAGAGAGAGAGAGAGAGGGAGAAGAAAGAGAGGTCAGGTCAATCACCACTCACCGTGAACTTGTATTGCGTCTGCAGCTCCTTGGCAGAACTCGTGTGGCACAAAGGGTCTGACTGGATTGAAGCAGAATGGACTAGCTCAGTCTTATCCATGGAGTGAACCCAGCAGTCTTGTCATCCCAGAGAAGAAATAGGGCCTCAACCAGGATCAAGAACAGTGCATCATTACAGAGCCTGGTTCATGGGACAGAGGTTATGAGGGAAGCTGGAGGGCAGAGGGATGTAGGTGAGTTTCACGAGAATTTCTTAGCCCCTAGAGCGATCGTGAGGCTGGACAATCAGCCCCAGCTCTTGTTGGTCTCTGGCTGGGAGGCTGAGTCTGTGTTCCGTAGCTCTGTAGGACCCAGCTGTCAGCGGCTGGACTGTACTGGATCGGGCAGGGCTGGCCTGTCTTGCTTGCCTTCATTCTCTACCTTTATGAGTGTTGTGCTTTTTTATATAAATACATCTTTTATGTTATGTTTGAAAAGTTGTGGGACAATTATGACACATCTCAATCTGTTTGATGAAAAAGAATTTAAACCATTATTTTATATCAAAACAGTATAGATGGGAGGCTGAGACAGGAGGATTGTAGATTCGAGTCCAGCTTCAGCAACTTAGGTTCTTAGCAATTTAATGAGAACCCTGTTTCAAAATAAAAAAAATATAAGGGGAGGTATAGCTGGGAGATAGAATGCCCCTGGGTTCAATCCTCAGTACTAAAAAAAAAAAAAAAAAATTCAGGGGATTCAACTATGGAGTAAGATTTACACTTTGAGATGAAATTGGAAAAGTAAGCTTGGGTCAGAATACAATTTGTGTGACATACTAGAGTGTAGGATAATTTTTTACTAAAGGCTTTGAAGACCATGAGAGTGTTTAAAAAGAAGACTAACATGGAAAAATAATTTATTTATTGAGAATGTATTATGACATTTGGACATTTTGCCAAACAAAATGTAAGCCCTCTGTAGCTATGAATCCAGGCAGCCCTCACTATCTATGGTTTATATATCTGTAGATTCTCAACTGCAGATTGAAAATATTAAAAATTTTGCCTCTGTACTGAACATGTATGACTTTTCCCTTGTCATTAGTCTATAAACAGTACATTTTCTAATGTAGTATAACAATGATTTACATAGCATTTGCATTGTATTAGGTATTAGAAGTAATCTAGAGATGATTTAAAGTACAGATTTGATTTTGGACAACCAAAATCAAACCAAACAAAACTATAGTCTATGGGAGGAAGTGCAGACGTGATATGCAAGCATTACATAATTTCATACGAGGGACTTAAGCATCTGTGGGTTTTGGTCTGTGGGGGAGGGAAACCAATCCATCATGGGTACAGAGAAATGACTATTATATATTATTCATTTGATCCTTATGACATGCTTATAAAGTAGGTATTTTTCTACATTTCATGGCCAGAGAAATACACACAGGGGAATTAAGTAAATAGCCAAGATCAACAGCTATATGGAAGAAGCAGGATTTGAACCAGAGTTTGATCAACTTCATATAATGGATGCTTAACTACTGGCTCCTGAGTCCCCATGATCCGGTTACTCTGTCAGTGGTGACCAGGCAGAATTGAACTGGGCTCGGGTGTGACACATAGGCAGTCTTAGAGGTCATGGCTGTTGGAGGTATTAGCAGGGAAGAAACAATATAAAACCCGCTATTGAGATCTCTGGTATTTCCTAACCTCATTAATCAAATTCTGCTCCAGGGCCATCAGCATCAGCTTATTAGAAACGCAAACTCTTTGGTTCCTCTCCAGACCAACTGAGTCAGGCTGCAGCTTAACAAGGTCCCCTGGAGCCCCATGTGCACATCCCAGCTGGAGAAGCAGCTTAGACTCACCAGGGCATCTGCCAGGAACAAGTGATCCTGGGACAGACCGGGGTGGCATGGGCTGGGTGCACACGACCTTTGTTCCTGACTAGAATGCAGTTATTACAGATGCTTAGAAAAGGAAAGGCCTCTTTCTGATGTCTTACATGTAAGCTATTTTACTTTTCCTAAAAGTATCCCAAAACAATCCCTTTAGTTAAAAGTCCTTCACTGCTGAAATAGAACCCACAGATGAGACTTGTTTATCAGATATGGATTATAGGATTCAAGACAAAGTTATTAGAAGTCAGGCATGGTGGTGCATACCTGTAACCCCAGTTTTGGGGAGGCTGACAGGAGGATCTCAGGTTCAAGGCCAGCCTCAGCAATTTAGCTAGGCTGTCAGCAATTTAGTGAGACCTTATTTCTACATTAAAATAGGACTAGGAGTGTAGCCCAGACACACACACACACACACACACACACACACACACACACACACACACACAAATGCTTCATTAGTCTTTAGCTATTTAAGAGGAGATCATGTCTAACCCCAAACTTTTAAAAATTTTGCTTTGATTTAGAGCTGGTAAGGATACCATTCATGCCTATTGCTACCCTGTGAACACACGTCCTAATTAATCTGTTAACCATGTCTCTGTGTGGACAGTGATAATTGTAAATGGAGGTTTGGGCCAAGCTAAACACATCGTTTCTCTTATCTACAGCAACTCTCTCATCCTCCCTCCTTCCCTGGTTTTCTATTTTACTTTTTATTATGTGACTTGTGGCTAAGTCAGTATTTAGGAGGCAAAGTGTGCAGTTTCATGATCCATTTGGAAACAGCATTCCAGAGCACTTGCTTAACCCTGGTCCTTTTTCCCCAGAGCACCCTCACCTGGATTTTGTTGTTGTTGTTGTTGTTCAGAGTTGATGTAGAAAGTCCACTAGGAGACTGGATTACGTGAGGCATCTTCAAGTCAGATTAGTCCACAAGTAGTCACTAGAAGGCTGGGGTGCCACCTGGGGACTTCATGTGTGACGAAGTTCCGACACATAGACAAATGCCACTGATAAGCAGTGTCGGAAGAGCGTTGGACGTGGAGAAGAAAGAGTGGTGCCACTTCACTGCACGTTGCGCTAAGCAGCCACGGTGCCTACACTTACGGCCTCACCACGGAATTCAATCAGAGTAATGGGCAGAAATGTCTACATAAACAACAATTTTAAAAAAGCTGAAGTCTTTTTCTTTTTTCTATGACTACCATGAGCAAATAATATCTCATAATTGCTTATCAAAGAATGATAAAATGTCGAGCTATTTCACTCTTAGCAGCATGATAACTCTTCTCCTTTAACATAAATAGATGAGAATTTAAGGTTGTCTAGGAGAGAAATGCTTGTGAATTGGTGAGATATTTTCCCTGGAGAATGACAGTAGGCAAGAGAGGTAACATAAGGAAGACACAAACCAGGAAGACTGCAGAATCACAGAGCTTACTAGGAACTGCTTTCTTTCTGGCGCCATGGGCGCCTTAAAGTGAGGTCCATCTAGTGATTAGTGTCACTCTGGATTAAATTTATTGGCTGTCCTCAATCCCTGGGCAGATACGCTAAGAATAAATCCAAAGACATTAGGTTTCTTTGCATGAAATGAGCAGGTGGCATCTATGTGAACTATTCAAACAACTGAAACATCTTCTTTATAAGGGGAATTTCAAGTTCTGGTAAGTACAATATGATGTGAAATCTTTCTTTTGAAAATAATATATGTTTTACTAGTTTTATTCAGTTTTTCATTTAATGTCTAGATTACATATCTGTATTCTAGTCTTAACCATTAGAGAGAATAAATGTTCCAGTAATTCTTGTCTTTTACTCAAATTTGTCAGCAACCTGTGCAATATGTCGATGTTGAAGCATAAAAGAAGCTCAAGATTGGGAACCAAGTGATTCTAGTTTATTCAAATACAACTAAGCCTTTTTTCTGGTTATAAAAGCACTAGAGTCAGTATGGAAATCTATGCACCATGTTAAAGAAGAAAACTGCTTGTAATTCAACCATGCTGTGACTACCTCAGCAAATAATTGGCGTATAATTTCTTTCTAGGCCTCCCTTCCCTTACTGCCACCTGAAAGAGTTTGAGAATTTATGAAATGAACTGATTTTTCTTACAATATACAGTCTCTGAACAGCCATAAGAATGAGTGTTCTGAATTTGTCAATTTTCTGGTTTGTTTGCTATTTCTTTCCAAATTGCCTGAATGCCTACTCTGTGATAGAATATTAAATGATTTGAAATATAACGAGTGAAGTGACAGGACATGATTCTTGTAGGTCTGTCCAGTGAGTGGAGGAGCGAAGGTACAACTACAACCCTGTCCATAGATGAAAACGTTTTCCTCTAAGCAGCACAGAGTTAAATGCATTGTTGAGAATGATGATGGATAGACAAGCAGACCCTCAGTGGAACCTAGTGAACCAGAGTATTCAAAACATCTGCTTCATCTTAAAAAGCAGTGGAAGTGTTCACGATACTCTGTGGGCACGCTTTCGGCAATGAGAGGCTCTGTAGAGAAGAGGGGAAGATACTGGTGAAAGTGTCACGTTGCTGACCAGCTGCCTTGCCTCTTCAGGGAAGTCAGTGGGGAGGAAAGTGTGGGACCTCTAGATTCTACAGCTTCTGCTTGTTACCTTTTCCCAGCTCCACTTCTCCTTCAGTCTAAACTTCTGAGGGAAAAAATTAAACCATGCTAGGCTGCTTAGTTGGTTTGTGCCCTAGGTAATCTTTAAGTATATTACTGCCTTATTCCAATTTCAGAGAGCATATACTGTGTTATAAAAATGTATGTGAATAAGGGACTTTAAATAATGCAAAGATGGATTAGTAGAGTGGTTGAAGGGGGTTAGGGGTGAGAAGGAGAGGAGGAGGGAGGGCTGGGGAAGGAAACAGTCCCAATAATACTACGGCATTATCTCATCGACTCGGGTCAGATGGGTAGGGTGTGAAGGGACATACACAAAGAGCTGTGTGCAGGTATGTTTTTAACACATGGATCCTCACTATGATGTGTAATTGCAATGTACAAATGAATTATTTAAAATGCATGTGAAGAGATATGGTTTAATTTTCATCCAAATTCTGATTACTTTTAAACACCAATGGAGAAAGGAGCACAATTAACATAGGAGAACTTAAAGCATGGAGGGTCAGTATCTCAGTTACACAGGAGACACTATAACTGTTAAGACTTAATCACTGTATCCCAGGGGGGTTACTCATGAGCTCTGGCTGATGTTGCACTCTTTCTGCCTTCTTCCTGGAGGGCATCGGCACAACCCTTCACACCTGGCACCTCAGCTTCTTATGCTATCTCTTCTCACTCGTATCCCCCATCCCTTGGGCTGGGCCAGGCATCCCTCCTGGAATATTCTCTTAGGACTCCGACTCGTCCCCATTTGTGCTCTTGAATGACTCTGTGAGTTTCCCATGGGCTTTGGGATATGTGTATGATTATGTCAGTGCAAAAGTTCACCCACTTTCTCAGGAAGGAACTTGATTTGCAAGTTCCTTGCATGGACACAGATCCTTTTATTTAATAATAATATTAACCCTTCATCATGTTCTGTGTTTTCCACCCAAGGCCCACCTTTACCATGTGCTCATATGCAAAATCTCAACACTCCCTAAAACTTTCTCTAGGGACTTTAGGTGTTTCCAATGATTTTCTTACATGTAATGAAGGTCACATGGACCTTCATACTCCCCCCCATCCCCCGCCCCACCACAGCCTTCTTATCAGAGTGCTTGGCAAATGCTTTGTTACAGGTAGTTTCTCTTAAAATGCTTCTCTGCTGCTGGGTACCTGGCACCTTTCCAGGGCATGATACTTTCAGCTCATTTCCTTCACACGCTGGGCTCAAAAGTGGTACTCAGGGCTGGCAGCAGTGGAATAGGGACAGCGGGGTCACCTCTTCCCTCCTATTGTTCTTGTCTTTCATGTTCTCCCTGTGGTTCTGATACGAGATCTTCTTTATCTTATTTCAGCCAAAATCAAACTAACGTAAAAACCCTCAAGAACTTTAGCATATTGACTCACACAAATATGTTCCTAGGTTAACAGCTCTCCCAATAGTGAGAAACAGGCAGAAAACTAGCAACATTAAAAGCCTCACAATACACTTACATATAGATAAATATCATTTGCTGAAATGAAGTGGAAAGTGTGCCTCTAATACTATTTGTGTAAAATATTTTCAAATAAACATGTAAGTGAACCAGCCTCAAAAGTAGTTGTGGAAAAAAGATTTCTGAAGTCTCCATTTAAATATGGAAAGAACTCATCCTTTGTAAAATATATTTTAATTGACATGTAGCAATTGTACATGTTTGAGTGAAATGAAATGTGACATTTTAACACATGCATATGATGGGTAATGATCAGATCAGGGTGAACGGCATATCTATCATCTGAAACACTTATCATTTATTTGTGTTGGGAAGATTTAAAACCCTCTCTACTAGCTATTTTGAAATATTCAATTAATTGCTGTCAGCCATAGTTATCCCAATGTGCCAGAGAACATTACAAATCATTCCTCTTATCCTTTCGTACCCCTCTACCTGTTAACCAGCCTCTCACCTTCTTATAGTTGGCGAGGGCAAGAAGATTAAGCAGCCGTCCCAAGGTCAGACCACTGTTTATTAGATGAGGATGACAAAAGGTTTCAGCTTTGCTGACCTCACTACAAAGCTGGTTTCCCTGGCTACTGATGCACATGCCTGCTACAGCTGTCTTTATTTTCTTAAGAAAAATAACCACTTTATACCTCTGGGGAAGGGAGAAGGGGAGACATATAATTTCTAGGCTAATCATTTGGAGATATTTGAAGACTCTCACAACTTGAAAACCTTGAAGTAGTAGATTTGAGCTAGATTTTTAGTGCAAATGTGCTTTTTTCCCTTATTTCGATTATACCAATTATATCAATTTCATTTGTTCAAATTGATTTCAAGCTGTAGGCTTTTCTTATTTTGTCAAAAGACACTAAAATTAAATTGATTTTACGCAACAAAAAATAGCCACAAAGTGCTATAAATAAAAATAAAAATTAAAAACAAAACAAAACAAGCTCAGAGACAACCCTTCTACCAGCTGCTTGTTTTGTCAGTCAGACTCTGGTTTCACTGAGAAGTGGTAAAAGAAAGCCTCTATGGTTGGCTAAAAATGTTTCTTGAGCCGAGCGTGGTGGCATATGCTTGTAATCCCAGTACTTGGGAGGCTGAGACAGGCAGATCGAAGGTTCAAGGTCAGCCTCAGCTATTCAGTGAGACCCTCCGCAACTTAGTAAGACCCTGTTTCAAAATAAAGAATGAAAATGGGGCTGAGGGTATAGTTCAGAGGTAGAATACCCCTGGATTCAATCCCTAGTACTGCCAAAAAAAAAAAAAAAACGTTTCTTGAATTCTTTCCTGAAATTTTCATTTTAAAACTACTAGTGTAAGTAGTACCCAGATTGTACCATTTTTAGCATCTCACAGTAACGCCATCATTCATTCAAAGAACATTAATGCAGTATTTCCCAAGGTAGGATGAGTGGTGTGTCAGATAATTTTCCTGCATTTTCTCCCATCTACGGGGGGAACATCTGATACTATCTTAATAGAGAGACCTTACTGGAGAATCTGGATGATACATTTCTGCTCGTTAGGTACAGATTCCTCCAAATTAAACTTGTTTGGTTCCATCCAACAGACAATAGGAACTTTAAAACCTTTTCCTGCCTCTGTGTTCCCTATCCTTCACTTTGAGGACACGAAGGACTAAATCAATGAATTGCAAATTACTTACTTTTCTCATTGGATGTTTTCTGGGTTGTGTCTCCTTTGTGATTTAAGTGGTGCAGTAATACTTGTAAACCTTAGAGATTCACAAAATTTAGCAATGTATAAGGAAACACAAATAGGGCTGGGGATGAAGCTCAGAGGTAGAGCACCTGGCTGGTGTAGCTTAGCATGTGCAACGGCTTGGGTTCAACTTCTGGCACTGCAGAAACCAAACAAAAACACAAATATTACACATAGCCCTGCCATCCTGAGACAACTACCACCAACACTACACCTATTTCTGGACTTTCTCCCATTTGTATAAGAAGTAAATTTACATATAAATCAATTTCATAGCATATGTGTCTTATAAACTGCTTTTTCACTTAATTATAGGTCATGGTTATCTTTCTATGCCCCCAAATACAGATCTATACAGCTATGTTTAACGAGTGCATGGTTTTCTATTGCATGGGTATATACGTCATACATGTATTTGCCTAGGCCCTTATTAGTGCTTGCAGGTTGCTTTTAACTTTTAAAATATTTTTATTTGGTGTATTGTAATTATACATGCACACAACTCTTGGAGCACTTCTCTTTGAGTCTCACCTCCCTCAACGCCCCTCCCACTACATGTCTTTGAGACTAGAACTGGTCATTTTATATATGTAGGTAGCATTATTTTAACTGTTACACTACTTATACCTCTGTTCCCACTTCTCCCTCTCCTACACCCCCTCTATCACCTTATTGGAATCTCTGCTCTTCTACCTGTTGTTATCCTTATTTCTGAAATTCTGTGTAGCTTCCACATATACGATAAAACATACAATTATTCATCTCATGAGACTGGCTAATCTTGCTTAGGATAATATGCTCGAGTTTCACCCATTTTTCTCCAAATAACATAACATAAAATAACATCTTGTTCTTTATGGCTGAGTAAAACTGTTTGCATATACCACAGTTTTGTGATCCATTTATCTGTTGATGGACACTTAGGCTGGTTGCGTAATCTGGCAATTGTGAATTGTGCTGCCATGAACATGGATATGCATGTATTGCTAAAATATTGTGACTTCAATTCCTTTTTGGAAGGATGCTCATGTGCAGTACTGCTGAGTCATCTGGTGGGTCCACTCCCAATCTTCTGAGAGACCTCCGTACCGATCTCCATAGTGGCTATACTAATTTGTAGCCCCACCAGGAATGTGTAAGAGTTCCTATTTCCCCATATCTTCACCAGCATTTATTATTGTTTGTGTTCTTGATGATTGCCATTCTAACTAGAGTTAGATGGAATCCCAGTGTGTTATAAATTTTTAAATTATCAACCTTTTTACTTATCTATGTCCTCCTCCCAGTCCCTTGAAATTATCTTTCAAAATTGGCAGGTAGAATGAATGAATGAAATCCTCGGAAGCGCCCGGACGTCTCCACCTACAATTAGTATTCCCTATGGTGCTGTTATTCTGTTGGTAACTTTCTTTTCTTTCTAGGTCTCAACCAACATGAGTGAGACTCCTTCCACTGGCTTTTCCATGAGGCATCCGACTTCTTCTGAGGGTCGCCAGGCCTCCTCCCCTCGCCATGCAAGCCTCACGCAGCCCGTGGTGGCGAAACGCATCAGCTTCTACAAGAGCGGAGACCCGCAGTTCGGCGGGGTCAGGGTGGTGGTCAACCCTCGCTCCTTCAAGAGCTTCGACGCCCTGCTGGACAACCTGTCCCGGAAGGTGCCGCTGCCTTTCGGGGTGAGGAACATCAGCACGCCGCAGGGGAGGCACAGCATCACTCGGCTGGAGGAGCTGCAGGACGGCGAGTCCTACCTGTGCTCCCACGGCAGGAGGGTGCAGCCCGTGGACCTGGAGCAGGCGCGCCGGCGCCCGCCGCCCTGGCTCAGCAGCCGCGCCCTCAGCGCGCATGCGCCCCGCGCGCCGCGCCGCCCCGCCCCCGCCGCTCCCGGCATGCCGCGCGCGCCGCGGAGGCTGCTGGTCTTCCGGAACGGCGACCCGAGGACGCGGTGCGCGGTGGTCCTGAGCAGGCGGGTCACGCAGAGCTTCGAGGCCTTCCTGCAGCACCTCACCGAGGTCATGCGGCGCCCGGTGGCCAAGCTGTACGCCACCGATGGGAGGAAGGTGAGCTGGGAGGCTCGGAGGCGCCCCGGGGCCGTAATGGCGGCCCTGCAAAGGAAGCCCGGGCCCGCGCGTGTTCAAGTTCCGAACCCCCAGCCCCCGTGGTGTCTTTGTTTTCTGGACGGAATCTCACGGGGCATCAGGCACGAGAGTCGCTTCTTTCCTTTTGCCTTTCCTGAGTCCTGAGTTACCACGTTTGGGCACAGAATCGAGAATACAGTCTTGACAGTTCTTGGAAGTGGGAGGCCCGGAGTAGACTTCTCCAAGCTATGGGAAACATTTTCCTAGGATCCCTGCCGGGTTCTGCAGCTGGGAGCACGTCCACAAGAGGGCACCTCTTTGCCCTGCTTCCCAGCTTGCTCTGGGTAGGCATTTGGCTGCAGCTCCAAGCTTTGGTGGGAAATGCCACATACCTTTAAAAAAAAAACCTCTTTTAGTTGTGCCGAGAGGCCAGCCTGTCTCTCTCCAGCTAGCAGGTAGGCCCAATAAGCTTGTTGGGTCTCTGTCTCCCCCACCCCCGCGTTTTGTATTTGCAGTTATTTTGTATACACCATTGTTGCCTAAGAAAATGTTTGGTGATTATCTCTTCCAAGGCTGAGAAGTTATTTGATTCAAAGTCATAACATTATCACATGAAAAGAACAAAACGTGTTCATTTAAAAACCATAACTCTGGTCTCGTCTAGGTTCCCAGTCTCCAGGCGGTGATCCTGAGCTCTGGAGCGGTGGTGGCAGCAGGAAGGGAGCCATTTAAACCAGGAAATTATGACATCCAGAAGTACTTGCTTCCTGCTCGATTACCAGGGATCTCTCATCGTGTGCACCGGAAGGGAATTGCTAGGTCAGAGAGCAGAAAGAGTAAGTCACTTTCAAATATATTTTTAGACGAGATTTTTTTTTTCTTGCCTCAAGAACAAACGAAAAAAATCATGCTTAAATGACCAGCTTTATCACAGAAGAGAAAATATGAGATCAAAAACATTCGAGAATGTTATACAGATTAGTAATTTTCTAATGACTTTTTCAAATCAGTGGTAAATTGATGAGGTATGCTTTTTTTGTTGTTTTTGTTAATTTGTTGATTGCTTTTGCATAAAATACCCAGCTGAATCAAAATGCCAGAATTTTTGCTTTGGAGAAGAATTTTATGAAATCTGTGTGACATCTCTGTTAGTTGCAGAGTTTTCTCTAAATAGTATTATGTATAGCTGAGCTCAGGTTAGCACAGGGACTGTATTTTTTCAAATCAGCCTAGGTGCTCTTCCTTCTAAAGTTATACCTGTAATGTAACCACCTTTTATTTATTGAAAAAAAGTTCATTATGGCAATTTAGGAGGGATCTACTATATGATGTGACATTTTCCTTTGGGTAGGAGAGGAACAGGGTTTCTTGAGGCCCAAAGGTGTGGCATACACTACTAACTTTATTTGTTGTGTTCAGTATTTTGAGGGAAGCTTTAGCTCTGTGCTAACTAACATACTGATGGCCACTTATACTTGATTTTAATTTTCATTCTTTTTTGATACAGAATAGTATGCATTATAACAACTACTAATCCCTCTAATTATTGCTGATGTGAGTGAAACTCGCTTATTGTCATTTAATTATTTCATGGATGTGCTCAATAAATACTTATTAATGGCCCTACTTTGTAAGCATTAGGTTGTCAAATACATATATAGCAGTACAATTTCAACTTGATCATTTTACTACTAAGGTGACTTTATTATTTTGTGTCTGATATTGGCTGTGATTATGATTTTTTGGTTATTTCAGGGAATCTGAGGGGTTTGCTACATTGTACTTCAAAAAATTAAGAGTGAGACATTTTCATTTATAATCCTAGGAAAAATATGCCAAAAATAATAAAATGTATTTTTAGGTTTAAACTCTAAAATATTAAAGATGATGACTTGATGGTGAGCATGTACAAATCTATGCAGATTACTAACAGTAATTTGATTGAATTTAAGAAGCAGGCATGTCAAGGTTAATTATAAAGACACGAATTAAAAAAGTAATATCTGGACTTATGTTTAACTTTGTTTTCTTTTGTGCTATACATTAAGTTAAGCAAGATGATTATACAAAAGGAATACTAGTTATTATTTGATTAATCTAGTTTTTAGTACTAAAAATATTTCTGCTTTCATAAAGCTATTGAAGCCTGTCTTGGTTATACACATATAGGTTACCTCTGTTGCTTAGTTGCTTAAATACATAAGCAGTACTTAGACTATAGTTTTAGTATTGGTAAATAAAACAAAAACTTTTTTAAAAAAATAGAATCCTTAGCAATTTCTACTTTATATGTTTATTAAAATTACCTTACCAAATTCACTAAAATTAAAATTCTATGAATCTCCTTATTGAAATAGAATTAAACGTTTTTCTTGTGTGGCGTGAAGAAGTGTACCAGATATTACAGTAAGCTTTCTCAAAGAATCATTGAACACATATAGTTTAGAAATATTAATAACACTTTAATGTGAAATACAGAAAATATGGTATTTTTTGGTACTAATTATTTCCTTTTTTTTTTCTCTTTTTTTCTTTGCTGCCTCTTTCCTTGGACATTTATAACTGCTGTCTCTGCCATGTTGTATTTTGATGTGGGCATCTTTCACTCTTAAAATATTGAAAGTGAGCACACATAGGTCTTCAATTCCAAGATCCCAGATTTATTCCATTTCTTCTGACAAAACATATTGTAATGATTGCTACTCAGACGGTTCTTTTGCTCCTGAAAATTACTTGGCCTTAGAGAAACATTCTCAGAACTTATCAATATATCCTTCTGAAGATGATATTGAGAAGTCAGTTATTTTTAATCAAGATGGCACTATGACGGTTGAGATGAAAGTTCGATTCAGGATAAAAGAGGAGGAAACCATAAAGTGGACAACCACTGTCAATAGAGGTGATCTCTATAATAATGATGAAAAGAATGAGATAAGTAATTTTCCAGGAAGAACTGATGATCAGTCATCTACCTTAAAGCTTGAAGCATGTTCACTGTCTGCAGATGTCTTGGACAGTAACAAAGAGGGCAGTTTGGCAGAGGACATAAACACTGAAATGACAGATCGAGAGGCTGAAACTTGCAGTTCAGCTAGTTGGGAGAATGCTGCTATGGACACAGATACACAGGGAACTCAGAGACAAGTGAGGCGTCATTTTTATAGGCCTCCTACACCCGGACCAGGGAGAGTGAGAAAAAAGAAATCAGTGATGGGGAGTGTGACCCTCGTATCTGAAACAGAAGTTCAAGAGAAACAGTTTTCCTATAGTGAAGAAAGGAAAGGTGGGGAAAATAAATCTGAGTATCACATGTTCACACATTCTTGCAGTAAAATGTCATCAGTATCTAATAAACCTGCACTTGTTCAGATCAATAACAGTGAACAGATGGAATCATCTTTAGAAAGAAAAAAAGAAGGCAGACTCCTCAAGTCCAGTGCAATAAGTGCTGGTGTTATAGAAATTACAAGTCAGAAGATGTTAAAGATGTCCCATAGTAATGGCTTGCCATCAATTATATCTGAGAACTCAATTGTGGAAGAAGGTGTAGCTGATAGAGTAATATCAGACCACAAAACTAGTAGCAAGAACTTTAGAATTTATGATAATACCAGTGGTAGACTCAGTCCTGTTTCAGCAGATGCAACCAACTCTTCAAGTAATAGCCTTGGAACTGACAAAAATATTTCGGAGGCAACAGCTTCAGTAAGGTCTTCTGTCACCACAAGAATTGACAGGCTAATTAATGAATTTTCTCAGTGTGACTTAACAGAACTTCCAGAAAATAGAAAGCAGATTTTGTCATCTATTGCCAGAAAAAAGAAGAAATCTCAACAAGTGATAAATTCCAAGTATCAAGATGGGGAAATCACAACCAAAGGAATCTCTAGTAAGACTGACGGAATAAACACAAGAGGCAGAATTGCACAGGAAGCCATAATACAAGATTCACACCGTCTCCTCGAAGGAGGGACACTTTGTGAGGAAGACCGTACAAGTGATGCAGTGATTGAATCAAATCATTTTTATTCCAAAAATAATCTCAATCCCACAATTGCTAAGAGTTTCCGTAGACATAAATTAAGTACTATTCAAAACTCTAAGGTTCAAGGACTTTTGGCCAAAAGGAAATCCAGACCACTAAAGAAAGTAAGCTTAGGAGGACCTAAAAAAAGAGAAATTGGTCAAGGAGATAAAGTATTTCCCCATAATGAATCTAAAAATTACAAAAATGCTTTGAAAAACCAAAGTTTATTTCATATGTTTAACCAGCATGAACAGAAGCCAAAAGTTTTTTATGGTTCACAGTCTCAAGCAGAAGTAGCATTAGCATCTGGAAATTCAAGAGGAATGGCCAAAAAAAGTTTAATTTCAAAAGTTAATGACTCACACATAATTTTAAAAAGCCAGAAAAAGCAAAAAGCAGATAAATTGAAATCAGGTGCTATTATAAGTAAACAACAGGCAACAACTAGGTCAAATTCTTTAGCTTCTTTGAAAAAAGCTGATTTTCCTGGGGATATTGCCCATTATTCAGTTCAATATTATATACAGAGATGGTTGCAGAGCATAAATCCATATCCAACTTTAGAACCTAGAATGTCAGTTCCAATATGCAAAAATGAAAGGAGTGTGGTAAATTATAATAGTGGTTCTACAGGAAATAAGTCTTATAAAAATTCTGTAAAAGGAAGTAATTTTGTTATGAGAAGTAATAAGCACATATCTAAAAATGCCAGCTTGAGAGGAGATAATCTATCTAAAGAGGTAGATAAACATCTCATTGACAAGGATAATAGTGAAGAATTTAACAAAGATCTCTGTGACAGTCAGGTTGAATCTCTGAATGATTACGTAGTTTCTGTGCATGAATATTGTACATTGTCGCAGTCACCAATTAATGATCATAATACTAAAACTCAGATGTCTGCTGAAAACTCAGGACCAGAAACGAGCCTGGTTTACCAAGGAATAAACTTAGCTACAAAAGGGCGAAGTGTAGAGGCTGCCACTCAAGTAGATCCTATGGAAGGAAATACTCCAAAAGACCTCTTACCAGTCCTGTTGCTACACCAACTGCAAACTTCAGTTCCTGGTATTCGTAAGACTCAGAATGGAGCTATTCAAATGCCAGGTTCACTTGTAGATGTTCCCTTCCCTTCTGCAGTATGTAATCCATCCACAAATCTCCTACTAGCTTGGCTCTTGGTGCTAAACCTAAAGGGAAATCTGAATAGCTTCTGTCAGGGTGATGCTCACAAAATTACGAGCAGATCTTCTGAAACACTTGCATTGTTGGAGGTTCTGAAGCACATTGCCAGCGCAGAGGAAGCTGATGACTTGAAGGTTGCTGTTGCCAACTTAGTGGAATTAACTACACATTGCATTGGACCCAATGAGAAAGAACAAGTTATGGTTCCAGTAGATATGTCTGCAAATTGTACCACAGGCAACATTCAGAGAATTCGTAAGTGCAGTGAAAATGAAGGAACAGGGGAAATTCCTTTGGATAGAGGATACTCTGTCAGTGAGGCCTGTGGCTCTGAGTTCTGTGTTTCAGAGATGAGTCCTCCATCTGAGATGTGCACGATGACTTATCTTCCAAGAGAGATTTGTAACCCCAGTGAAGTGATTTTCCCTAATGGTAGTTGTGTCATGGATCAAACCTCCATGAAAAAGGCTTGTTTGCAAGGACAGGTCTGTTCACCTAGTAATGCTGTGTTTTCTCGTAAGGATTATGCTCAAAAAGAGAACCCTATGTGTGAGGCAGCTTGCTCAGCTTTTGAGACCCACGTTCCTGTCAGAGCTTGCAATACCATTGACTTTTTAAATTCCAGAGAAAACAGATATACCAATGACTTGGAAGTAACTGAAGAGTTCAAAAGAGATGACGAAGTGCAGAAAGACCTAGATATTTTGGCAGATAAAGATAAAAATGGCTTTAATACCTCAGAGTCATATCAAAATGTCAATAATGTAAGCCCCACTGGGTTTTTCTTAAGTAAAACTGATCTAGAATTTGATAAAACACGCAGTTCTCTAGATGAGTTTAAAAACTGTTTGCTAAAGAAATTTCAAGATAAAAATACATATACATCCTTTGATAAAGAAGAATCAAGGACTTCTGAAGAACCAGGCTCAATAACCAACAGTATAATATCAAGTGAAAGAAATAACATTTCAGAATTGGAATCATTTGAAGAACTAGAAAACCAAGATACTGATATCTTTAATACAAAGGTAAATGCAGAAGAGAAAGACACTGAAGAATCAGTCCAGGAGGTCAAGAAGAGTTTGGAATTGATGGATATATCTAGTAGGAATATTGTAGAAGAAAGAAGAGGTGGTGTAATTTCGATGATCAGTAGGAGGCAGGTGACACCACCATCTTTAGTTTTTTGTTATGATTCTAAGCAAAATACTGAAAAGGAGATCAGTGAAGGAGAACATAAGATGAGAGTTAAAATGATGGTGAAAAGCATGGAAATTGGATGTTACTCAGATTCCTCTCTTGATTTTAAAAAATGCCTTAAAAGCCCAGTGACTTCTGACTGGTCAGACTATAGACCAGACAGTGAGAGTGAGCAGCCACATAAAACATCCAGTGATGGCTGTAATGACACTGATGACGTTGCCCAGGAGAAAGAATACAATCAAGGATTTGTTAAAAGGACAATAGAAAAGCTTTATGGGAAAGCAGAGATAATTAAACCATCCTTTTTCCCTGGGTTTATTCACCGATCTCAGGTTTGTCCTCACAATGCTGCAGAATTTCAGTGTGCTAGAAAAGCAAGTGTTTATGATTCTGAAGGCCCGTCATTTGGCTTTTCTGAACAGCTGTCTAGCAGTTCACCTATGTTGGAGAAATTCCAGGAGGAAAGACAGGGAAAATGTGATATTAATGGTACGAGGGACAATTATCATGGGGGTGACATTGTAGAACATGGTGCAAAACAGAATGATCATAGCAGAATCCTTAGAGACAAAGAGGAAGGGGAACTGATTGACAAAGGCAAGTGGCTCCTGAGAGAAAATCATTTGCTAAGGGTATCGTTTGAAAATCCTGGCATGTATGGCAATGCAGACACCACATCAGTTGATACCCTCCTTGATAATAACAGCAATGAGGTGCCATATTCACATTTTGGAAACTTGGTCCCAGGCCCAACCATGACTGAACTCTCCTCTTCAGAGCTGGAGGAACTGACTCAACCCCTTGAACCGAAATGCAATTATTTTAACTTGCCTCATGGTAGTGACTCTGAGCCTTTTTGTGAGGATTTTGTAGATGGTCAGAATAAAACCTTTGCCAAGGAGAGAATACCGAATCACACAGAGGAGAAGGGTAATCATCGGTCAGAAAGAGTATGCACATCTGCCACTCAGACCTTTATGTCTCCTGGTAACAAAGTCCACCCTCTCTCTGGTGACACTATTAAAACCCAGCCATTACCTGGCAGAACCCAACCATTACCTGGTAGTAATACCATTCATGGTGCACTTCAGGAAGGTGACTCTCTGGATCGACTCTATGCTATTTGTGGTCAACATTGTCCAATACTAACTGTTATTATCCAACCTTTAAATGAGGAAGAGCGAGGATTTGCTTATCGCAAAGATTCTGATATTGAAAATTCCATGGGTTTCCATTTATGGACGAAAATATACCCGTATTTGCCACAGTCAAACAAAAACATGTTCAAGGATAAGAGTCATAAAGCAAGTATGAGAGAAGAATTTATTCGTGCTGCCACTGGTGATCCATTTGACCACCATTATTTCAATAACATGCTTGACATGATGAATAAAAGAAGGAAACCCAAAAGAATGAACTTGGACTTAGAGGAACAAAGGAATTTAAAGAAATTTCAATCATATTGTAAAAAAAGGTTTTGTGTTAACTTCTTGTACACATCACTGTTAGTAATGGGCGACGTGAATTTAAAAGCACAAGACCCTAGCAATTGGACAAATGGTGTCTTTAAGACAGTCAATGAAAATAACTTATTAAATAACAGATTCTGTAACTCAGCAAATCTAAGCCAAGCAGTAAGAGACAGTATCAACTATAGTTTCTCCTTTAAAAAGCTTGATCAAACCTTCCTGTTAGATAGTTGCCAATTTGAAATCTCCTTAAATATTAGTAATAGAAATATATTAGAAATAATTATATTTTTGAGGGTGAAAATCTTTTCATTTGGGAGGAGGAAAACCTATTAAATTTAACTGATGTTGAAAGCAGTAATGAACAAGATGATTATAATTTCAGCATCATTACTACTTTTCTCAGTTAATGCATTTTTTCCATAATAGGATGAAGCATTTGGGATGGACATACAGACTATACAACCTCAAAGAATTTCCTACTCTTTCAAATAAACTTACTTTAGAAAGCTTACCCTTGGATAAACTGCTCTCTCATCATTCCTCTGTTCTTCCTTTTTCCAACAATTAAGGTGTGCTCTGAACTTAAATAGTTTCTTGTGTCTATAATTTTTCTTCACAGGATTTCAAAGATATGCCGAGGACAGGAGTTGTATCCCCTTTTTATATTGGCATCTTTGTATAAAATGTATTAAATGTATTGGTGAATTGGCAAATAAATGGAATAGACAAACTTAATGTACTTCTTTATTAATTTTTAAAAAAGATATTGAAAGATTTTCACCATAGTCTCCTAGTGTCTTGTGCCAAATTGTTGAGTCTAGTTTGCTCAGAACATCTATCTAATGAAGTTGCAAGTATTTTCATGGGATAGGGTTTCTATTTTCTTCTGATTAGGAAAAAAAAAAAAAAAAAGATGCTCCAGTACTTTTCCTAGAAATTAGGATCTTTTAAATATTGCCAAAATGTCAAGAAATCCAAAGGGGTCAGAAAAATGAACAATAAATTAAGGCATTCTCAGTGAAGGGAAATTAAAGAAGCTGGAATGGTTTAACCTTGAAAAGAGAAAAGAATGGTGACTCTAAAATTCTCTTCATACTGAAATTGCTGTGAAGAACTTGAGACAGATTTCTTTCTGTGTTTACTACTTTAATAAAACATTTAACTTGATAGAAATAAAAATATATTACTGCCTAGGAACATAAGTAAGTTTGACTAGACTATGAACCATAAATTGTTTTGAGTAATTGTAGACATGTTGCCTAGGTGTTCTAGTAGTCCCTGAGTATATGATAGTATAGGAAAAGTTTTATAAAACTTGGAAATCTGTGTTGTCTAGAAGTGACTCAAAATAGAATGACTAATGTTCTTAAAGTGATACATGGAGTGCAAAAATTGGCATTGGCATTGAGAAAATTACATAAAGAATTTTGTTTCAGTTCAGCATAGGTCATAAATCCATAAAAAGTATTAATCCCTACTTCAGCTGAGGATAACTCTTATGGAGTATGCTTTTCTGCATTAAGTGATGCCCTCTTATAATTTAATTACGGGAATTATAATGTGTGAATTTGTATAGTGAGCAGTGAGAAATTGTAGTGAAATAAAAAGGTGTAAGTTTTAGGGAAATAATAGGGGAGGATTAACATTAATTTTGTGCCTATTGTATACCAGAGATTATAGTACACTTATAGGTTTATTATATACAATTTCTTCATAAAGATATGAATTTGGCCTTACTACTACTTTTTTAATAAAAAGTGTGGGAATTTAGGAGCAGGGAGGTAGATTGCTTTCATCACTGGTGTATAGCAGATATATCAGTATTTGAACCTGGTCTTTCGTACTTAGAAATCAGTGATCTTTTTTACTACATCTTAATTTTTTTTCACATGAGGAAGAAGGGGTAAAATGTTTAAAAAAATTGTTTCTCATTCCGTAGTATAGAGAAACAAAGACATTATTTTTCTTTTTAATTTGGAGTGTGACATTTAGGCATACTAAAGAGATTGGGGAAATCACTCAATAAAACCAGCAGGGCATGGCACATGCTTGTAATCCCAGTACTTGGGAGGCTGAGACAGGAGGATCACCAGTTCTCAGCCAGCCTCAGCTACTCATTGAGGCCTTTCACGACTTAGACCCTGTTTCAAAATAAATAATAATAATAATAATAATAATAATAATAATAATAATAAGTCTGTGGGTATAGCTCAAAGGTAGAATGTCTTTGTGTTCAATAAAAAAAAGGAACTATAATTTGAGTAATAATACTATATCAATGTCCTGGGTAGCCAAAATAATACTGAGGAAAAGAAAAAGGAGTTATAGTCATGACTTAGTAATTCATGATGTGTAATATACTAGCATATTATTGGAAAATAATCACCTAATACATGTGTGTTGCCTGGAAGAGAAGTACTTTTGAAGTAATTTATGTACAAATTTGCTGGCAACAATAAGTTATTGTATTTTATGAAGCAGAATTTCAATTATTTTTTAAAATGAAGGTTTTTATTTTAAACATTTAAAGGATGTTTTTACTTTCTGAAGACTTGTATTAAGAAAAACTTGTAACCGTGAAATCTAGACTAGTGACTAGTAAACAGAATTTTAGAATGTTATACAGACGTCACTTTTGCATTAGAGTTGTGCCTAAAGGGCTAAGGAAGGGAGTCGAACTTCTTGTACCCAGCAGAATACAGATGGCCTCAACTCCTTCCGGTGGGGTTGCCATCTGATAAATGAGTCCTCCGCAGATATCCAGGGACTCTAGACCTGAACTGAGGCTCTCTGGTCCTGAGGCAGAGTGCAGTTTTGTGTATGCCCACCAAGTGGCAGCTGTGCAGGCTTGTGTGCTTTAGTAGCATGGAGCTGAAGTTCAAAAGTAGAGGATGGCAAAGAAAAATGCCAACTCTCAGGAATTACCCAAGTCGATTCCAAGTAACTCCAATTTGGGGAGAGTGGGAGCCATTAAAATCCTAACACAAGTTGAAACTCAGCTAATAAGTCATTGTCTCAGAGGGTAGTTTTCAAGGTTTAGAGGTATTAAGCTGTTCATTTTGTGGGTTTCCTTATCTCTATGGGGCCACTACTTTAAAGTCCTTACGAGGAGGTACCTTATGAGGTGGTTATGAGAAGATCACTAGAGCATGCTTGTAGAGCGCTTACAGACATGGGCATGTGTTGACAAATGCATTTTAGCTATTTGTAAAACAGCCATTAGTGTTAGTGCCTTTGATATGCTCTTCAAAACTAGTGTCCTTTAATAAGTATTTATCTAGTGTATTCAGATAGTTAAGAGAAATATGAGAATTCATTCACATGACCCTTTATGAGGTGAAGGCAATCAACATTTTGAGCCCTGTTTGGTGCAAAATACTGTTTTAGGTTTTTTAATATATACTGTCTCAGTTAATACTCCCAATAACCCCCCAGATGAGTGTCTCAATGCAGCCAGAGGGGACTAGGACTCATGGGGGGAGGCCAGTCAAGAAGCGATTTCATTTCCATGTCTGTATTTGGTTCTGAAAATCTTGAGTTTTGGGGTTTTTTCCTTTTCATACAGATCTACCCTGTAGACATAAAGTTACTTTTTATTCCCTTCTTTATTGAGGGTAAGAAGGATTCTGTAATTCCCTAGGATAGCATAGTAAAATCAAAATTATTTTAATCCAGAGTAGAGTGCTTTTCCCACTATTAAACTTTTGTGTCCATTAAGGTGTTAAAGGGTAATTTTAAGCCGGGCATGATGGTGCACATTTGTAATCCTAGTGCTTGGGAGGTTGAAACAGGAGGATTGTAGGTTTGTGGCTAATCTCAGTTACTTAGTAAAGCGCTCCACAATTTAGACCCTGTCTCAAAATAAAAATAGGGCTGGGAGTGTAGCTCAGAGGTAATGCCTCTGAGTTCAATCCCTAGTACCACACACAAAGTAATTTTTAAAAGCAAAATAATGAATTCCATATAGATAAAAAATGAACATGTGCCAGGAATTTTATTTAACTTACAGAGAACTATTAGCAGTGAATTCAAGGGACAATTTAAAGTATCACACACACAAAAAAAGGCGCTAAAGAAACCTGAAATGAATATGGGTCTGTCTTGGACACTGATTGTATTCCACTGGACAAGATTAATCTTCTGCATTATTATTATTATTTTTTACAACTTACAGTATTGTAAGATCATTTAAAGATAACAAAAAGAAGAGATAACCTGTAAGAGTGTACTTGAAAAGGCATAGTTTCTTTTGGTCCTTTTCAAGGTGTTATATAAATTTTCCTTATAAAGGTTTTATCCTTCAATGAATTAAGTACTAAATTATTAAAGAAATACTCCCAACAATGTGTGATTGAGAAAGCTTTCAAGAATTAAATAATATGACAACGAATCTTCAAAGAGGGACAATCTTGGCCTGTGACATGTTTGGTGATTTAGAGAATATCCAGATATTCATCCTGTGGGGCTGGACAGTAAACACTATTCAACATAGACCTCACATGCAACATGTAACTGATTTTTTTTTACAATTATTAAGCCAAATTTATTTCACACACACACCCCCTCTTTAAAGATAACTCCTAATTTTATTAGGGGACATACAATCCATCAATCTAATTTCCTCTTTTTCCATGGCATCTTCTGTTCAGGGAATTAGGGGCTTTGTGCTTCTCTCCTTTGACTGTAAAGAGGCAGTTAACTTTTGATGGAAGAGATCTGTAAGGGGCTTATTGTCCTTAAGTTTGTTTGTCATTTAAATACCCAAATTCTGTTTTTCACTGACCTAGGTTCACTTTCTGTGTGAACAGCTTTAATACCACCCTCAATGTGGGGTAAAGCTGTTAGTAGTATTAAGCAGATGTTTCTTAAGAATGTTCTTTAAATAACAGGGAGTGGGGAAAATGGCAAGGAAAAGAAAAAAAAAAAAAAAGCTAATTTAGCAGTGCGGCTCACATAAGATCTACCCCCACAAGATTTTCATGTTTAAAGAATGGAATCCTAATGCCCACCTGTTGACAATATCCAGCTCACTGGTTGGGGTGTGGAGGGGTGAGGAGCAGCAAGATTATCTTCTGAGATAATCTTGATCCCCTCTTCTTAGTAAGTCCTGTGATTGGCATTCTGCATGGACAAAAGGCCAGGCTCCTGTGGGCATGCAGGATGACGGCAGAGGCAGCACAGTGAGGGCAGAGCAGAGCAGTCTCTGAGTGCTGGTGACTCGAGGCTGGCTTCAACACGCAATGCATTTTTTTTTTTTTTTTTTTTTTTTTTTTGTGGTACTGGGGATTGAACCCAGAGGCATTCAACTTTCGAGCTACACCCCCAGTCTGATTTTATTTCTTCTTATTTGGAAACAGGGTCTCATTAGGTTGATAAGAGTCTCACTACTTATTGAGGCTGTCCTTGAACCTGTGATTCTCCTGTCTCAGCCTCGCAAGTACTGGGATTACAAGTGTGTGCCACCACACCCAGCTTAATGCATTTTCTTAAAATGATCTTTGGCATAATAAACACCTTCCTAACAATTTAATGAAAATGCCACTACTTGTCTTGAAATAACTTTCTTGGTTTTACTTAAGAATACTTAAAATGAGCTGGATGTGGTGGCGCATGCTTGTAATCCCAGCATTTGGGAGGCTGAGACCGGAGGATCCAGGTTTGTGGCCAAACTCAGCTACTTAGTGAGGCACTCCGCAACTTAGTGAGACCCTGTTTTAAAATAAAGAATAAAAAATAGGGCTAGGGGTATAGCTCGAAGGTAGAATGCCCCTGACTTCAATCCCCAGTACCACAAAAAACCAAAAACCAAAAAACCCAAAACTTAAAATGATTCTTTCATCAATCTTACATACATTTTAGCTGATCAAATTTTTATTTTTGCTTTATTCTGCCTATTCTTTTGCCACTATCTGTCACAAGAAAAATGAAACTGATCTTTTAAATTGTGGCATAGCAAAAAGTACATTGGTCAGAATCCTAACTGCTTTTTTTATTGGCCATCCCAGCCTTGGGTAAGTCACTGATTCAGTTACTCAGCCATAAAATGGAAATAGTTCTACCTACCTTGCAAGATGGTAAGGATTAGAACACTATGTAAAGTTCCTAGTACAATAACAAGAGCACAAAGTCAGCCTCAAGCAAACAACATCAACAACAACAAAAACACAAAAACCCCTCTAACATCTAAAATCAACAAAGCAATATTTATTCAATAAATATCCCCAAAATCAAAAGATACACTAGCCAATCTTTTAAGATTCTGAAAACCTTGTCTCCTGCTTTATTTCTGGAGAAGTGTAATGGGAAATGAGAAAATATTCACTTGAGTTTGAGGGGCAGCTAAATAGGAAGCAGTAGTAACACAAATGTTAGGCTTCTGGGCTCCTCTGATCCATGCGGGATAACTTCCTTGCTTGAAGATTTAAGAGTTTAATTTTTCCCTAGAGCAAGATCATTCATTTCCACTAGGAAGAAAGAATAAAGAACAACAAACTCAATAGCACCAAATGGGGTTTAACACAGAAAATGAGGTACTGGGGATTGAACTCAGGGGCGTTCTACCTCTGAGCTATACCCCCAGCACTATTTTTTATTCTTTATTTTGAAACAGGGTCTCACTAAGTTGTGGAGTGCCTCACTAGGTAGCTGAGGCTGGCCGAGAACCCGGATCCTCCAGTCTCAGCCTCCCAAATGCTGGGATTACAAGCCTTCGCCACCACCCTGGCTAAGGTTTCTCCTTTCAAATGCAAATTTTACATTAAAATATGCTTATAAACCGTAGTTGTTTTCCCTCTCCCCTCTCTGGTAATAGGAGCCCCAGGAACCCAGAGAGCGCGTGCATTACTAATCAGATACACAATCAAGCCCCTCCCCAACTGGAATCTGGTTACTAATGGACTAGACTTGGGGCTGTCTTAAGAGATGGGAAGCAGTAACTACGCTCTCGGGGAGAATGGATACTGCAGATGCCACCAGTCAGAGCTGGGCGCTGTGCACTGGGTCCAGATGACATGCACACCCTGCTCACTACACAGGTTCCGACCTCCATGGACAGGAGAGCCTTGGAACACCAGTCTCACTCGATGATGCCGCATGTTTGAGCTCACGTTAATAGCTAACAGAGCCAGTGTCATTCGCATGGCAGTCGGAATAAAGATGAAGTTGAGGGTGGTGACCTGCACTAGGCAGCAGTCCTGGTCTGGGTTGGTGTGAACATCTTCATACCGAATGGGAGGCGGCAATCGTCCTATACACTTGCTCTTTAATGTAGGGGACTGCGTTTTTGAACTTGAAATTAAACTCCCACATTGGCTCTTGTCTGTTCCCAACAATCTTTCTGCATCAGAAAAGTAAGCATTTGGAATTCTTTAATGTGCTGGCAGTGCTTCCTGGAATGGCTGGGTTCTTGGAGTTTCGAGCAGCAAATGGTTCATACATATGGTACAGCGATCGGATCACAGATGACAGCGCAGCTTCTCTCTTGACTGTTCTCCCATGCAAAGGCAGAGAAGCATCCAGCGTGTAGTGCCTTTGGTACAACCTGGTCCAAAAGGCAGCAGTGCAAGTGACAATTCAGACATTCTTACAAATCGGGAGAAATTCACAGTGTCTTCAGCATGTATGTAGGAGGCCAACAATCCCAAATATCCACGGGACTCTCCTCTCCTCCAGCCCATCCAGGTCCTCTTGATGCCTCTTGCTCCTCTGTTTTCTGGAGATGCTTCTCTCATGAATGTTTTCCTCCTGGGCATCCATCTCATCACTGCTGTTGGGGATGTCACAGGGCTTGCCAGCACCACAAAGAGCTTCTCTGCAAGAACCTGGGAGGCTTCGAAGCCACAAAGACATTTTACTCTCTTCTGAACAACGTTGGCTACGGCTTTCTTGACTCGTGCGGAGTTCACGACTGCGGGATCAGTTGGCATAGTCCACTACAGTCGCTCGACCCGAACAGGTGTCGTGGACTCCGAACTCTGAGTCGCTTTCCTCTCTTGGGCATGGCGACCGTGTCCAGGTGAGGCTGGCAAGACAGCCGGTGCTGGGAGCTAATGGCCAGCTCCGCCCAGCTTCATGCCCCCCGCCCCCCTGTGACTGATTCTTTAACATGTGGACTACTTCCTAAAGAATGTGCACATCAGCCTTTTCTCTATGCATAAGTATTTCAATACCTTATCAATATTTATATTCTGACGTGCACAGAGATAAAAGCAGCACTACAAAAACAACAAAGGCAGCAGAGTAAAAATCATTGCACTTTTTTTTTCTTTTGAGAATACTTATCTTTTGTGATAGTAATGTTGATGAATGTCTGGAGTCTATGGATTACGACCTAAGTAAGACCACTTAAAGCTCAGGTGAATTGATAAAACCAAGTAAATTAAAATGAAATGTTAGGTTCATGGAAAAACATGACTTGCACATTACAGGAATTCTTCGTATTAATACAGCCCGTGGTTAGTGAGAAGTGGGTGGCATTGGATACAGTAGTTATATTCACATGTATGAGTGCTTATATGCGTGTATAGTTATGGTCCTTAATTTGTTTAATATAGTTGCTGCCGCAGCTTCATTTCTAGGCCTGACATAGGCCTAGTTAACCCTTCTCTGTCTTTGTGGTTGTTCACCAGATAGCCTGCTTGTTCCTCATCTCGCTGACCCCAAACTCATAACATCCGACAGCTACTGACCGTGATAAAAACGCAGTAGTCAACAGCAGTGTCATGTAAATAAATCCACCCTTTGGAAGTAAAGGGGAGAACTTACTTCTTTAGCAAATCTACAACTTGCATGGGAAGGCCTGAGGGATAATGCCCATGGACTTGAGTGAAGGCATAGTCCCATATGACCCCCCTTCCCCCTGCCCCGCACGTCCATTAAGGTCTCAACTGCCTCTGGTCTTCTTGGCATCCTGTCTGCAGCCTTAGCATCTGGGAACGGTGAATAATAAATCTCTTGTTTCTTGTATTTGGATTTAACTTCTTCATTGTGTTTCATGTGACGTATGCAAACTTGAACCTACCCGTTAATCTTCTTTCCAGTAAGGCTCTCTCAGAGAGTGTTATCTTGACAGGAACACACTGAACACAGGTTAAGCATGTCTACATCCTTAACATGGATGGAAACAGTTTTCCTGTGAGAAGGATGCCTGGTCATGGGTCAGACACGTAGGCAGTAGGTTGGCCGTCAGGATAAAGAAGTATCCCTAAAAGGCGTACTGTAAACATCCATGAACAAATCCCTTAGATCCCAGTCAGGGAAGGGCTACAGCTTCTGGCTACTGTAAAGAAAGAGAGAGCACAAATTAAAAAGGAACCATAGAAATACAAGTGTGATTACAATGCACCAATTAAAAATAAATAAAGAAATAAATACAGCTACAACACTTATATAAATATGTATCCTGTCTGTTCTTATGAATGTAATGTCAATACACTAAAAGAGATATGATATAATTTAGAAAGCACTGGAATTTGTTTTAGACACGTTTAAATATAGGCCAATTAGTCTGAATTATCAGTAAGAATGTTTATATAAAGAATGATTAGACCAATAAAAAGCCCTAAATTTGTTATTTTGTGACTTTGCTTACTTTCTCGCTGCTTACCCATTTAGAACTCACCAGTGTGCACAACGGACTGTCCTGCCACCTGCTAGAAGGCGTGGTATGGTATAACATTAGAGAGATGCAGTCTGGTACTCTGGTATGACCTGTTCTGTCCTATACGGTCACCCATGGGGCATATTCAGTTATAATGTAGACCTTGACTTGGTCAGCAAATAAGGTTAACATGAAATTCATGCGAGGTGTCTGACTGATGTGAGTTTTGTGGAATGATACGGAATGTCTTAGGACTGACAACCAGTGAGTGGTGCTGAGTGGGATAGGTACAGTGTCTACAGGACATGCCTGATTGGACAGCACCAAAGACAGCTGACCTACTAGTTTCTGCCTGGCATTAAGAACCAAGAACCATCCTGGTAGGCTTTCCAGCTTAGATGTTGTGTGTGTGTGTGTGTGTGTGTGTGTGTGTGCGCGCGCGCGTGCGTGCGTGGTACTGGGGGTGGAATGCAGAACTTCCCACATACTAGGCAAGTGTGTACTACTAGCTTTACCACTACTCCATTACAGTTTTACTACTTTGAATGATAAATCTCTCCACTTGCATTTTTACCTATTAAAGTTATACATCTGTAACTGGTTTTAATCAGGTAGAAGGTCAAGGCTTAAAACAACAAAAAAAAAATCCAAACCACTTTCTGGCCCTTTATACACACCAAATTCCCCTCCACAGAGGCATCTTCCTTTAATACCTTGAGTTTTTTCTTCTGTTTATCTCTGTATTTAGAAGAATACTGTTTTATTCATTTTTAGAATTTGTCTACTGATATGCTCTGCTTTCAATTTCCCATTTCCTGTCTCCTCTCTGTTCCTCCCAATGATGTTATAAATTACTCTTTAGAGTTTTTATTTTGATAACCATGTAAATATTTTCCTCAGTTGAGCCTTTAGTATATTCTGACCACACTACTTTTTGTATCCTTGGAGATAAAAATTGACTATTATTCATTCATCGCTGAACTCTTCCCCAGGGCTGTACATCTCTGTCATCATAGGAGTGTGTATCAGTGCCTGTGTGTTTTTTTTTTCCCCTTGGACATTATTTTTATTGGAGACATTCATCAGAATGCTCCTTCTTGCCCTCCTCTGGCTCCACATCAGAGACTGGTTTTGCTTAGGAATCTGCTTTCCCTCTCTGGAGTCAGGATCCTGTTCCCTCAAACTCGGATCTTACTCTTAGCTTACATCTCAGTTTTGATGGAGTAAGTTTTCAGTTTGTAAGACATAGTACATGGAGATGTTTCTTTTGGATATTGAATGTAGGAAAATACCTTTATTTTACATTCATGGTTAACTGACAAATGTGATAAGTTAGAAATAACTAAAACATTTGAAAGCTTTTATCATTTGTCTTTCAATTCCAATGGGAAAACTGTGACACTATTCTCACTTTTGCTCCTACATATGTGACATCTCCCCACTTTCTATTCCTAAGAATAGACTTTCTGTTTATTTGGACTTTCTGTTTATTATGGCATTTGGAAATTTCTCAGTGCTACACACTTGTGCGTATGCACACACACTCACTCACTCTAGGCAATCAGAACCTACTTCAGTTCTTGGAATTTTAGTTCTTTGATTTTCTTTTTCTTCTGTTTTTTTTGCTTTCATTTAGAATTCCTTCTATGAATATCACCTGAGAATAGTGAATCTGCATAATTCCTTTATTTTCTATTTCCAACTTTTTAAAAATAAACTTTATTGAAGAATAATTTACATTAAATTTTCCCAATTTTCAAGAGTATGATTTAATGGATTTTGACCAATCAAAATATGTATTCATATAAACACCAATACATACAGAGAATATTCTATTACCATAAAAAGTGTTTTTTGCCAGACGTGGTAGCACATGCCTGTAATGTTGGCACGTGTCTTTTGGGAGGCTGAAACAAGAGGGTTCCAGGTTCTAGGCCAGCTTTAGCAATATAGCAAGATCCTCAGCAACTTAGCAAGGTCCTGTTTCACAAATAAAAGATAAAATAGAGCTGGGATATAGCTCGGAGGTAGACTGCCCCTGGGTTCAATCCCCAGTACCATACACACACAAAAAGTTGTATTTCTGTGGTTTTAATTTGCATTTCTCTAGTGATGTGGAACATCTTTACATGTGCTTACTTGCCATTCATATGACTATTGTGGTACAGTGTCTTCTAAAATCTTATTTTCTTTCTTTCTTGCTTGCTTGCTTTTTTTTGTGGTACTGGGGATTGAACCTGGGGCATTCTACCTCCAAGCTACATTCCCAGCTGTATTTCATTCTTCATTTTGAAACAGGGTCTAAGTTGCAGAGGGCCTCACAAGTTGCTGAGGCTGGCCGCAAACCCATGATCCTCTTGTCTCAGCCTCCCAAGTACTGGGATTACAAGAGTGCACCACCACACTTGGCTTTAAAATCTTATTTTCTATTGGGTATTTGAAATCTAGAGTTGCAAGAGTTCTTTATATATTCTGGGTAATTGTATTTGATGTGTATTTAGCATACATTTTCTTCCAGTCGAATATCTTATCTTTTCATTTACTTTATGGTGGGACTTTTAGTAAGCAAAATATTTACTTTTGGTAAAATCTAATTTATTATTTTTCTTTTATGGTTCATATTTTTCAAGTCCCATTGAATATCTGCTTATTCAAATTACAAGATTTTCTCCTACACTTTCTTTTAGGAATTTCATAATTTTAGTTGTTTTATTTGCTGCATTGTGAATTTTCTCATATTTCTCAGAGATAAAGATTCAGGTTCATTATATTTTATGTAAATATCCAATTATTCCAGCATTTTTTTTTGTTGTTGTTGTTGTTGAAAGGACTAAGCTTTATCCATTGTTTGGAATTGAAGGATAATCTTTTGTTGAAAATCAGTTTTGCACTCTCATTCTATTTCATTGAGTGTCTATTTATATGCCAAAACATACTATCTTGATTGCTATAGTAGTATAGTAAGCCTTGAAACTGGGTAGTGTAAATTTTTTCAACTTTATTCTCTTTACTAATGGTTTTGTCTAGTCGAGGTTCTTTTATTTTCCTCTATTTCAAGCTTCACTCAACTAGTAGCTAGAGGCTAAAGGCTTGAGTGCCTAACTTGGAATTTTCCCCTACTGTGGATGAATTTTTATCCACAACCAGAGAAGTAAAGAGAGAGACCACACAAAGATGGAGGATCCAAGATGGCTCTGTGCTTAGAGGCAGTGTTTGGAAGCGTGCCAGTGGGAACTATGCCAATGGTCCTGCCCGTTTGTAAAGCAGTCCATTGTCCTGAACACTCTGATGGGTATTTTGCCATGTTAAGAGGCAAGAAGCAGAGAAGAAGACTAATGACATGAAAAGAAAAACAGAATTATTTTCCAGTAGTTTTATATCTTGAACTGCTCAGAGGTTATTTATTTTATTTTTACTTCCGGTTTCATACAATCATTCTTCAAACAGCAGTAGCTAAGATTAAACAGTCTTTGCTTATTGCCTTGCTTGTTGTTTTGCTTCCAATGGATTAACCCCAAGTAATTGTGATTTATATTTGGCTAAATGCTCACCAATATAAGTTTCCTTAGAGATACCATTGTAATACAGTGGCTACATAAGTGTCTCTCAAGGCTGATTCCTTTTTCTTTTTTTTTATTGCTGTGTATATGGGTTGTAATCATCCCAGTGTGTTGACAGGCATAGGCAGTTTCCTACTTTTATTTATCTATTTTATCTTGTATTTTTCTTTTGGGAGCAAGGAGAAACCAGGTCACATCTTCACATACTGCATGGAATCTCTTCAACTAAATATTCAAGTTTATAATGAACAATTTCTATCTATATCACTGAACAGCAGAACACAATTCAACCAGGTTCTTTGCCAATTTAGAACAAGAATCAATTTTTTTTCTTGTTTCCAGTAATAAGGTTCTAATTTCCAAGACCTCACCAAAAACACCTTAAAATGAATATTTCTAGCAATAGTTTCTTCAAGGCAAGATAGGCTTTTGGTAGCATATGCCTTGGAAAATTTAAGCCTCCACCCTTCATCTAATGCCAAAAGCATGTCTAAATTTTTAGGTATTTGATATAGCAGTACCCCATTTCCTATTACTAAGATGTCTCTTAGGTTCTATTCCAAAAGCTTTATGTAGGGTTGATATTATTATTTAAAGGGTTGAAAGAAAACTCTCCAGTAAAGCCATCTGGTCCTGAAGTTCTTTGTAAAATAATTTTAAACTGTAAATTTATTATTTTAGAAGATATAAGAATATTTAGATTTTCTATTTATTTGCATGTGCTGTCGCAATTTCAGTCTTTCATCAAGCTATTTGCCCCCAACCTGAGTTTTGTTTCTCTCCAGTCCACTTAACCCCTTCAATGTATTGTTTTTAAATTGGGGCCTAAAAAAGAGGTAGTATTAAAACTTTTAGAAATTTTTTCTTCTTTCTCCCATAATATTTCTGAGAAAGCTGGGCTAGGTTCCCTGCAAGTCCTTGAAATCTTTTGTGTCACTCACCTCTTAGCTTCTACTTTCCAAAGGTTACGGAATAAGGTTTTGTACCTTCTTTGTTTAATTTTTACTGATGTGGTATTTTTTTCCCCTTGGGGGATGGGTGCTTCTTTTGATCTTTAAAAAAAATTGTATTCATTTTGTTAGTTTTCCAGTGATCTGGTCTCATCTCACCAAAATCTTACCTTGAGAATATTGTTTTTCTTTTTCCTTTTTGGTATGTTGACCTATGACCTCATATAGATTACAAGCTAGTGGAGGACAAAGACATCATCTTATTTTTCATCCACCTCCTCACACTGGTCATCTAGTAAAGATTCAATGACTTGTTTCCTCTTGATTGATTGAATATACATTATAAACTGAAAAGTGAGTCTTGGTTCTAAGATCTCTAGGTCCTACTCTTGTTTTTATAATAGTACTTCTTTGCAAGGCTAAATTTTAATGAATTTAATGATTTAGGGAGGTACAAAAACCTATAGTAACCAGATATTGTATTTTACTATTTTTATTTCTATTCCTTTCCCTCTTTAGTTGTTGGAAAATGCAGTTTCTTTCCCTGTTGATTTGGTCCTTGCACATTTAGCAAGTATTGATTCTCCTCTAAACTCTTCTGCCGCATTTCTGAGAGAAGAGAAGCTGAAGAGTTTTATTTCATTTTATTCAAACAAGCACTAATGTGCCTGGTATTCTACAGGAGACAGCTAGAATTCTCCATGTTTAAGTTTATAATTGCAATTTATCTGCTTTTGCTGTTACTAAAGATAGGTTGTCATTTTCTACTAATTTTTAAAAATTATGTTTTTACTTACTAAAAGATTATCTATCAACACATAATTTGGTAGCCTATCATGGCTTTTTATCATGTGTGGGACAAATACAATATAGTTTTCTGTTTTAAAGTAGATTTTTATAAATATACATTAATTCAAATATATTTATTAAACCAGATAAGTAAAATTTAAACCTAAAATTTGATTACTTATTTTAGTGATCATAATGGAAAATATGCATTGCTTCAACTATCAGAGAGAGGAAATCATAGTCTAATGTCTGGAATATCGCTTAAGTCCCTAGTTCCAAATTTTATTGTTCTGTGTTCTTCTTTTATACAGTGGTGTGTGTGTTCCCTAATTCTCGCCATTTCACATTATTTTTAGACAAACTTTCTGACGTTTACCCTAAACAAATCTGGCAAAATTAAGTTGAAATCCTAAGAAGTCATATCATACCAATATTAATGTGTTGTAATGTCTAATCAATCTCACTTATACTCACAATGAACCATGTTTTCTAGTTCTGTTTTCATTTGTTGCTGTGTGATAAAAATTTACTTAATGTTTGTGAAACTTAGTCATTTTTCCTACTAATTGAGGACACTTAAAATAATAACTGAAATTGTACCAGATGATTTCTTAAATTATTTCTTATCTTATTCTAATTTGTTTTTATAAAACTTATTATCTAAATTTAATTTTAAAGGCATAATTTTAACTGTACACATTGCACCTAAGAGCTAAGAATGCTGGAGATATTTTGTCAAAGTACTGGCAGCTTCATAGACATTCTGTTTCAGAGTCCAGGCATGACCAACCAAAATAAGAGGATGGTTTCTCTCTAGCATTATTAGTTTTATGATGACCTGCTGTTCTGAGTCTGCCATTTCTATGAGTTGACGTAATGTTGTGTGTTCTTTGCACTTCTCAGGGGGTAACTGGAAAGTTTCCATAATCACCAGTGATTTGCCAAATGCAGGGACCAGCTCACAGATTTATATTATATTATATGGACAACACAGAAGCTCAGCTCCCATATATCTTTATGGGACAGATGGGGCTCAATTTCAGAATGGCCATGAAGACATCTTTACTGTAAGTAATGAAACTAGGTGAAGCCTGTTAATAGAAGTGAAACAGCTTAGTAGGTATTATTTCAAATGAGTTCAATGTATCAAATCGGCCCTTCCAATTGTAATACCATGTGCCCTGTATAAAATCAATCAAAAGACATGGTAGTAGATTTAACATACGTAAATCCAGCATTTGGGAAGAGACACGAATCTGAGAGAAACCCTGGATGTTCAGCATTTCTTGATTTTATATGGGTGACTATCAGCAGCAAAGGCTTAAGCATTTCTGGCTCTACAGATAGGGTTTAAAGTCAAAGTCAAAAAGGGCGAAAAAAACCTTATCAAACAAAGTGGGCAAAGAAGTTGTCATCAAGCTATTACTCGTGATCAAGTTACTATATGATCATTAGACACACTGAGATCATCAGTATCTAGAAAGAAACAGCGAAGATGAAGCAGGGGAGACCCAAGCCTTGCAAAGCTAGAAAGATTAGCAGTTGAAGGCAAGATGAGTTGAGCGCTTAGTGGTTTATAGGTGCTTAACAGTGTCTATGAAATGAACGACAGGATTCGTAGAGTGATTGTGAGGACAATCACAGTCAGCAGAAGGTGCTCTGAGTACCTACAATCTTTATGGGACAGCTCTCTCTATGTGATACTGGGTGTTTGGTTTACTACAATGTATGTACTGAGCCCTATATGTCATGGGAGAGGCCAGATCATCTGGAACTTTCATTCCTGTTAGGTTAGTATGAATTAATCCTTTCCACAGTTTTTAATGAGTCAAAAAATTCTTTCATGTGTTGATGGTCACTATAAATAAAAGTAGAAAAAATGAAGACTCATTATTTTTGATGTGTAAGAAATAACTTTAGAAGTGACTATACCAGAAATAGTCTGAGAATTGCCTCTCTCCTCTGCTCCCTCCCTTTCTTTCTCTGAAGATGGAACTTAGGGCACTTTTCCACTGAACTATATCCCCAGCCCTTTCTAAAAGTTTTTATTTTGAAACAGGGTCTCCCTAAGATGCCTAGGCTGGCCTCCAATTTGGGATCCTCCTGCCTCAGTCTCCAGTACCAGGGATTACAGGCTGCTTTTCTTGTTATTTTGTTACTATTATATTGTCTAATGTTTACTTTTAAATCAAATTACACATTCACATAGTTTATAGAGCTAAATCATTTCGAATTGTATAATATAGAAGGAGGACCTTTAGCTCCTCAACTCCATTTTCTTCTCTCACAGGAAGTCATTTACATGATTTGATGCCCCCCACCCCAACCCTGAGTGCTGCTACTTGCATTTCAACTTTCTGTTGTGTTGCCCTCGCTTTCTTGGGCCCCAGCATGGCTAAGTTATCTCTGTTTGTAGAAGTGTTGAATTCGTTAAGTTTAGTAATTTCATTCCAATTTTGATCATAGTTTTGCTTGTTCTGGTGAATTATTTTCTTGAAGGGGTTCCTAGGCAAACTTTTGTTTTCCATTATCCTTTCCTTTTTCCTTGTACTTTCTTTTTATGGATCTTCTATTTTTATTGTGGTACAATTCACAAAATAAAAGTTACCATTGCAATATTGCTCAACCATCAATCACTGTTTATCTCCTGAACATGTTTGTTGCTCTGAAAGGAAACCCCATCATGCAGTCACATCCTAGTCCCTTTTTCTCCAATTCCTAGCAACCTCGGATGTACTTCTTATCCTTCTTTCTATTTGTTTTGTTTTGTTTGGGTGTACATTACTTAATACTTTTTTTTTTTTTTTTTTGCGGTACTGGGGATTGAACTCAGGGGAATTCTACCTCCGAGCTACACCCCCAGCCCTATTTTTTATTGTTTATTTTGAAACCAAGTCTCACTAAGTTGTGGAGTGCCTCACTAGGTAGCTGAGGCTGGCCGCGAACCCGGATCCTCCAGTCTCAGCCTCCCAAATGCTGGGATTACAAGCGTGCGCCACCACGCCCGGCTGATTTAATACTTTTTAAAAAAATTTTATTTATTTATTTTTTCAGCATGGATTTTTTATACATTTCTTGAGTACAACAGGGTTACATAGACATTTATGACATATCAATCATTGTCAGATCACAAATAGCACCACTTCTTCCTTTTACACATATAGCCCACATTCTTAACATACCCTGGTAAAGCAAACTTTCTAGAGTCATAAAACCATACTCCTTTAGGGTCATATCTTTACTTTCCAAGAAGTAGGAGGGTCTTTCATCTACACATCCTAGGGGCAATCTCCAGACTTCGAGACGCAATGTAGCCATAGCAGAAGAGTCAGTATAATTACTCATATATGCAGATAGCAACTGCCAGGGGGGAGAGGGCCCAGCTGGGCTCCCACAACTCCCCCGTTTTTATTTTAAAATGCACAAAGGACTGTGCCTGTCTTAGGTCGTTTCCTACCAGGTGCTTAATCTTACCTGTCATGGGGTCTCGATGAGTCATTCAATGAGCCCTGTCTTAGGTTGATATTGCCCTGAGAAAATTGAACCCATCATTGACTACCAGGCCGTGTGCGAGGCAGTGCTTGCAGTTTTATTCCATGTAAATCTGCTCATATACTAACATAGGCATTGATCACAAAGCATACAACGAGTGGTAGAATGCATAAGCCTAGAATGACTATTGCTGTTGCTACGATAACTCCTCGTAGCAAGGAGGTAAACGAGGGCCAGGTAGTGACCAAGGCTTGGAGCCGATCTACAAATGTCTTAGCTGTTTCTGCCAGGTTAATAGAAATGGGCTCCACATTATGTAGGTCCAAAATCTCTGGGTGAAACTTTAACAAATCTTTTGTTTTTTTTTTTCATCTTTCCCTTATTTGGTGCATTGTAATCACACATCTTGTTAGGTACAAGCTAGTATAGGTAAAGACATCCATGCACACATTTCCTTCTTTCTCTTTGGATGCTTTAAAGTTCTTCTTGCTGCATTGTCCTACCTAGAACTTTCAGTACACTGTTACATAGAACTCAAGAAAACTGGGGTCCTTGACTTGTTGCTGATTTGGGGTAAAAATTTCAGTGTTTCATATTTGAGTATGAGGTCATCTATGGGGTTTTCATTGATGCCACTTAACATATTCAGGAAGTTCCCTTTTAGTCTTAGTTTTTTTAGTGCTTTTATTATGAAAGGATGTTGGAGTTTGCTAAATGTTTTTTGTTTTATTGTTTTACATTAGTTGAGATGGCTCTTTCCTTCCCTTCATTCTACTTACATAGTGTATAATAGTATTGGTATATTGGACTAGTCTCCATTCCTGAGATCAATCCCAGTGGGATATGGTGTGTAATCCTGTAATATGTTTCTGGATTCAGTTTGCTAGTTTTGTTGAATATATTTGCATTTGTGTATCTTTGGGATATTAGTCCACAGTTTTCTTGTCATACTTCTGTGTCTTTGGTATGAGCACAATGGTGATCTTGCAGAATGAGTCAGGAAATGTTCTCACTTTTTCTATTTTTTGGAAGCTTGAGATGAATTGTTGTTAATTCTATTTTATTTTTTCTCTTTGCATTACATATGTTACTCAGGCTAGCCTCAAACTCATAATTCTCCTGCCCCACATTTCCAGGTAACTGGGATGTTAGGTGCATACTGCTATGCCCAGCTTAATTCTTCTTTAAATATTTGGTGGAATTGACCAGTAATAGTTCTCTTTGTCGAGAGGTTTCTGATTACTGATCTAAACTCTTTACATGACTATTCGTATTTTCTCTTTTTTGGGGGCGAGGGGGGTCAGTTTTAGTGTTGTGTGTTTCTAGAAACTTTCTCATTTCATTTAAGTTGTCTAATTCGTTGGCATATGAATGTTCACAGAATTTTTTTTTTTTTTTGCCGTATTGGGGATAGAAACCAGGGGCATTCTACCTCTGGGCTACACCCCCAGCCCTATTTTTTTTTTATTCTTTATTTTGAAACAGGGTCTCACTAAGTTTCAGAGAACCTCACTAAGTTGCTGAGGCTGGCTGCAAACCTGCAATCCTCCTGTCTCAACTCCCAAGTCCTGGGATTACAAGCGGTAATTGTGAACTCTCTGTTTTATTATTTAGTTTGGTTAAATTTTGCTTCATAGGGCTTGGGTTGTACCTAAGTGGTAGAACATATGCTCAGCGTGTATGAAGCTCTGAGTTCATTCCCCAACTCTCTACCCCACAATTGCTTCATATATTTTAGTGCTCTATTGTTTATAATCTGACATCTTCTTGATGAACGGACCCTTTTATCAATATAATCTCCTCACCAGAGCTTTTTAAAGTGGATTTTGTGAAGTTGCACTGAATGATGTTTTCTTGACTCATTTCTAGATCACGGTTGGAGACATAGGAACACTCTTTAAAATTCGTATTGGTCATACCAACTCTGGCCACTCCCCTTCCTGGCACTGTAAGAAGGTAAGGATATATCAACTTTTTTTTTTGCAAATTTTTCTGCAAATTCCTCCCTGAAATCAACTCTCACGGAAGCATTTCATGTCTATGAGTTGATGATGTCAAACCTGGATCTTTTTAGTCAGTGCATTTTTCTTTCTTTCTTTCTTTTTTTTTTTTTTTGCAGTACTAGGGATTGAAACCGGGGGACATTCTACCTTGAAGCTATCCCCCCCCCACCCTATTTTTAATTCTTTATTTTGAAACGGTCTCACTAAGTTGAGGAGGGCCTCACTAAGTAGTTGAGACTGGCTACAAACTGTGATACTCCTGTTTTAGCCTACTAAGTACTGGGATTACAAGCATGTGCCACTATGCCTGGCTTAGTGCATTTTTCAAAGCAGCAGTATCACATGCTGTTGTTAATTGATAGATCTCTAATTGATTGGGTAATCACCTCAGTTAAGCAATACTTTCACTTTTTTGCAAGGAAAAGAAAATACTTGACACTCTGGATAAACTTGTATCTTCTTGATATACTTGCACTACTGATGAACAGATGACAAGCTGTTTAGAAATTTCTTAAACAAGGTTATAAAGGGATACCACTTTGTTGCTGACACAATAACATACTAGATTTGAATGCTAGTTCTGGAATTTAGTGTACTCATGCTAAGCAAGATGCTAAGCAAAAATGCCCCTTATTTTTAAGAGAGGTAAAAAGGCTTAAATATCCTACATTGTTCAGAATGAAAAAATTTTACATATCTCCATGATTACTAGTAAATGCAGATCTCCAACATGGGAAATCAATACAGCATGCCATCTATGTTTGTGTATAGTGTGTTTATATTTTATGTCATTTCAAAATAAACAACTCCTAACTAAACAAGTTCTCAAAATGCAAAAACATCTAGTTATATTTCTGATATTGGTCAACTTGCTCTTCTACAGTTTTTTAATATGTGAGAAAATGAATGAAAAATTTATGGAAGATGAATAATTATTTAAAAACAGGTTTTTATTTCATTAGAAGTGAATAGTTGTTTACAATGCTGTCTTCTTTACATTAAAGTCACAAAACATCCTGAAGCAGAATGACAAAATCTGCTTTGTGAAAATAAAGGATGTAGAGGTTAGATTTCAAAATTCAAAATTATTGCCTGGCTTCTGTATGAAATGATATTCTCTTTTATGCCATATAATGCTTTTGAAGTATGACATTCAAATTGATACCTAAGTGACTATATAATATATTTTCCCTCAATAAATAAATGAATTTATGAAATTATCATTAATGCTCTTGCCATCTCATTTGATTGATAACCAGTAAGCAATATTACATTCATTATGGAGCTGAGATAGGTGTTAAGTGATCTGAAAAGATTATATACTACTGCAGAGGAATAATATACTTTTCAAGCTAAAAATTCCTATTGCTTTTCTCTCTATAGAAGTACTTTTTTACTGCAAGGCAACTTGTTTGCCTGAGGTTTACATCACTTCTATTTGAACAACAGACACGTGTGTGTGTGTGGGGGGGGGGCTGGGATTGAAACCAGGGCCTCACAAATGTTAAGTATGCACTGTACCACTGAGCTACACCCCTAACCCCGAGACATATTTTTGACTCACAGTTTGATTCTGAGTGTATAAAATCCTCATATAACTTGTCTACTTGGCCCAATTAAGATGCTAATAATGCAATATTGGGCTGGTAATTTTCTATTCTATTCTTATAGTTTAGAAGCTTGAAATTTCAGGAAGCAAATTTGTACCTATCACCTGAGGGGATCTGAAGGAAAATACTGGCTCCATACACAATAGCGACAGTGATACGACATTTCCACGAGACAATCACATTGCTCTAGGAACTTAATCTTCATTCTTTCAAGTTTAGTTGGGGAAGATTACAAAATAAAAAAGATTAAAATGCTGGCTTATTTTTTATTTCTCAAGTGATTAACCGAATCAAATGGTCATGGCTGTAGTAACCTAGCAAACCAGTGGCTATTCTGGGTTTTCAGGGAGCCTTTCAAAAAGTGACATTGCCTCAGACACATACATGAAGCACATTTGTAAATGTGAATTCCTGGCCTTGTCTGATACCCACAAACCCTAATAAGTTTGGGTATTGAAAATCTGTCTTTTAACAACATAATTTCTTAAACACATTGAAGGTAAATCTCTGATTTAGAGCATGTTAGTGAAATTAAGGTTAATTTAGCAGATAAAATAACACCTTATTGAAGCTTTTAAAAGAATAATAATACTCTGCTTATGAAAGGCCAGATTTTAGAATCAGAAAACATAATTTCTATTTTTAGGTAGTTTTTGAAATTTTTCAGTTTTCATTAATGACTTAACATCCTTGTTTAACTCTGAGATAATTGTATTACATATAGTATTATATAATAGGTTCCCAAATAATTATTGCTTGAATGTTATTCATGACTAAGGCTCCAAGAAAGGAACTGTTATGTTTAAATCTAGGCTGCATAAAATCTAACCTCATGTTAATAATTTATGAAATCAGTTTAAATTTAAAAATTCATTTTAAGTGATTTAACAGGTAAATAAGAGTTCTAAAAACTGTAAACATTTACTTCTAAACAAAAAATATTAATGACAAAATTGGTAGGATATTAGCATGCTTGATATAAACATTTCAAAATAGAAATTAGAAATAGAAAAATTTCAAAACAGAAAAGAAATGCCATTGTACTTGAGATAGCAGTAAGAGAAACTATTTTTTGGTCAAGTAATTGATAATTTCTCATATTAAGAAATGCAGAATGATTTCCAAGCTAAGTAGTAAGCTTAGTCAACAACATTTACTTGACTTTGATAGAAGATTTTTTTTATAAGATATGCTGTTGTTATTGTAGATACAATTGCAGAACATGAATTCTGGGAAACAGTTTTATATACCTGTTCAGCGATGGTTGGCACGAGATCAAGAGGATGGGGAAATCTGCCGAGAATTTCCCATTTTAAATAAAGGACAACATATCCTTCCAGGTAGGGAAGCTCCAGCTCCAGGCAGCACAAATAAAACTTGTTTGCTTAAATGTGAAGGACAGGGAACTCAATAAATGCATGTGGAATAAATGAATGAATAAATGATTAAGGACTGCTAGTTTCTTATCAATTACTTCTGCTGGTGTAGCAGCTGCATCTAAATGTTTTTTAACTGTTTCACATGCTGGCATTCAAGAACGTGTTCTTGTCACAGCCCTGAAGGAAGGTCAGTGGAAATGCCTCTTAATCAAAACAAGAAAATTAAGTTTTAGATAGTCATGAGGAAGTTGAGTGTCAAATGAAGTTAAGGGCTAAGAAGTGCAAGTCATGGTATACTTCCCCACGAGGCTTTACTTTACTTTTGAAAAGTCACCTCTTCAATCAGGAGTTGAAAACATAATGCTCAGTGACTTTCCTAACCTCGACCAACGGCAGAGCAGACATGTATTCAACTCTTGTAAAAAAGTAATTGAGAATAGGCTCTTCATCCATTCGAGATACTGGGTGGTTACTGCTCCCCACCAGAAGAATTTAGGGTGACCTTGTCTATAGGATCTGTTTGCTATTGGGTCTACTATCCTCTGCTTTGAAAGAGAATGAGAATAGGGCATGTGAAAATTGTCAAATTTTTTTGTTTTTAAAATATACTTTTATCAACACATTGTAATTAATTATACATTATAGTGAGGTTAAAGTGATACAAACATACATGCACACGACACTTGGCGTGAGTCCCTCCAGATCCCCCTCCCCTCCCCTCCCCTCCTCACACATGTTAGTGAGATTGGCAGAGATAACTTAATGTGTGACCAATGGAATGGAATAGAAGATACAGAAACAAATTCTCATACTTATAGCCAGCTGATTTTTTGACAAAGGAGTAAAAACATACATTGAAGAAAAGACAAACTTTTCTACAAATAGTGCTGAGAAAACTGGATATTCACATGTAGAAAAAAAACGAAATTAGATCCTCTCACCCTGCACAGGAGTCAATTCAAGATGAATCAAAGACCTATAAATTAGACCAAAAACTGCAATTACTAGAAGAAAATAAAAGATCAACTCTCCAACATATGAAACTTATATGTAGAATTGATAAAAATATATATTTTTTACAATTTAGGCTATATTCTACCATAATATGATGTCTTAGTTTTAATAAATAAATGAAATAAAAGTACTATATATGAGGATTAAGAAAAGCTTCACAATATCATGTAATCTAATATTAGGCTTAAGTTTGTACTCATTTGTGTAGCTTTTTGAGGGAACATGGACTGGTAAATCTTTGCACATACTGATCATTTCTTTGTGGTTTTAAAATAAGGTGTACGAATAACTCTTAAGTTTCTGAAGCTAAGACAGTTTGAAAGGACAGGAATAGCTCTATTTGCCAAAAAGGGAAGATTGCGTGAGCATTATTTTTGACATTCATAAAAACTTTGTTCATGATTTGTAGTTATTGTTCTCACCGTCTCCATCAGCCCGTGAACATCACCTGGGAGAAGTGTGAGGCGTGCTTTTCTTTCCATTGTTAGTAATGATGCAGAGGCCACAGCTGCCCCTCCCCCATCTTAATTGCAAATACATGCTGCTCCCCTTCCGTCTCCTCTAGTACTTGATACTTACTGTTTTCCCCTAAGTGTGGTAGTCTATTCACACCCTGTTGTGTGCATTCGTAAGCCTTTGGTTATCTAGGTCAGGGGTATATATCACAAAGATAACTTACCCTAGCCATATTTTTACCTAATATTCCAGCAGTGAATGATGCTGGGCCTGAAATAATCTCATTATAGACAAGCAATAGCCTTCACTAGAGGTAGACACCTCAGTTCTGGGAATAGAAATAAGGAAGCTGCATAGTGTCTCCTTTGCTATATTTTGTTCTTTAAATCCATTGAGAGTTATGGTAGTATTTGTCATTTAAGGCAAAAAGAACTCTGAAAGTATTTTTTTGGTTTATCATCATATACACCTAGAAAAATGTATTTCGTGATTATGGAACTATTTTCCTGGAGGAGATAAGGGTTGCTAAGAGCAAAAGTGGGCTCTCCCCTTGAGTTTTTTATTTTATTTTCAGTTTTCATTGTGGTAACTAACACAAATATTAAATTTACTGCCTTAAACAGTTTAAACCTTATTGTTTAGTAGTGGTAATTGTAGTCAAATAATTTTTGCAAAAGGTCTACAGAACTTTTATGTCTTACAAAGCTGAAACTGTTTCCATTAAATAGTATTCCTTCTTTCCCAATCTCCAGGCCTTGGCAATTACCTTTATACTTTCTGTTTCTGTGATTCTAGCTACTTCACAAACTTCATATGAGTGTAAGCGTGCAGTTATTTATCTTTCTGTGATTTATTTCACTTACCACAATTTCCTTGAGGTTCATTCATGGTATAGCATATAAAAGGATTTCCTTCTTCTTAAGAGTCCATAGTACTCTTTTGTATGCATACACCACAATTTCTTTGTTCATCTGGCAATGGACATTTGAGTCACTTCCACTCCTTAGCTTTTGTGTGTAGTGTTAAAATAAGCATATCTGTGCAAATATAACTATCTCTTTGATGTCCTGCTTTGAATTCTTTGGAATATATTCCTGGAAGTGGGATTGCTGATCATGTAGTAATTCCTTTTTAATTTTTCAAAGAACCTCCTATTGCTTATTTCTCTGAGAAATGTTATTGGGAAGCTGGGAATGGTAGCACACACCTGTAATCTCAGAACTTGAGTGGCTGAGACAGGAAGATTGCAGGTTCAAGATCAGCCTTGACAACGTAGCAAGACCCTGTTTTAAAATAAAAAATAAAATAAAATAGGGCTGGGGTATAGCTCAGAGGTAGAATGTCCTTGGGTTCAATGCCCAGTGCTTCCCCACCTCCAAAAATATTGTTGGGATTTTGATAGAGGTTACATTGAATCTGTAGATTGCTTTAGGTAATCTGGACATTTTAACAATATTAAGTCTTCCAATTCATTAACATGGGATTCCATCTCTTTCAATTTCATGGATTTATTTGTGAAGAACTGAATTTAGTTCTTCAGTTCTGTAAAGGTTTTGTAGAATTCAGTTGGAAATCCATCTGAACTTGGGCTTTTCTTTGATGGTAAACTTTTTATTGCTGTTTCTATCTCTTTGCTTGCTATTGGTCAGTTTAATTTTTCTATATCCTCTTGGTTCAATTTAGGTACGTTGAACGTGTCTAGGTATCTATCACTTTCTTCCATGTTTTCCAGTTATTGGAGTGTAAATTTTCAAAATAGCTTTTGATGCTGAGCATGGTGGCACACACTTCTAATCCCAGCATTTGGGAGGCTGAGACCAGAGGATCTGTGTTCGTGGCCAGTCTCAGCTAACTAGTGAGGCACTCTGCAACTTAGTAAGACCCTGTTTCAAAATAAAGAATAAAAAATAGGGCTGGGGATATAGCTCGGAGATAGAATGCCCCTGAGTTCAATCCCCAGTACTACAAAAAACAAAACAAAACAAAAATAGCTTCTGATGATCCTCTGAATTTCTTCAATGTCTGTGGTGATGTCTCCTTTTTAATTTCTAATTTTAATTGGGTTGATTCTGTCTTTCTTTTGGTTGGATTGGCTAGGGGTTTGTCAATCTTTTCAAAGAACTGGCTTTCTGTCGTGTTGATCCTTTGTATTTTTTTTTATTATTATTCTCTATTTCATTGATTTCTGCTCTGATTTTAATTATCTCCCATCTTCTACTGGCTTTGGTATTAGACTGTTCCTGTTTTTCTAGGTCCTTGAGGAGTGTCACTAAAATTTTCTGTTTTTTTAATGTGAGTACTCAGTGCTATATATATTTCCTCTTAACACTGCTTTCTACATGTCCCATAGATTTTAGTACATCATGTCTCTATTTTTTTTAATTCCAGGAATTTCTTATTTTTCCCCTTATTTTTTTTTCTGATCCAGTCCTCATTCAAGAGTGTATCATTCAGTCTCCATGTATTTATGTAATTTCTTTTGGTCTTCCTGTTGTTGATTTCTATTTTCATTCTGTTGTGACTGAGAAGATGCAGGGAATAATATTACATTTTTTGAATTTTCTGGTGCTTGCTTTGTGGCCCAGAAAGTGGTCTGTTTTGGAGAAAATTCCATGGGAATCTGAGAAGAATGTATATTCGGCTGTTGCTGATTGAAATATTCTGTATATGTCTATTAGGTCCATTTGGCTTATAGTGTTCTTTAGGTCTGAAGTTTACTCATCTTTTGTCTGGAAGATTGATCTAATGGCATGAGTGGTGTATTGAAGTCTCCCAATATTATTTTATTTGGGTCTATTTGAGACCTGATGTCCCAAAAAGGTTGTTTTACAAACATGGGTGCACCCACATTTGGAGCATAAATATTTACTATTGTTATATCTTCTTTTGGGATTGTTCCTTTTATCAATAAGAAGTGACCTGCTTTTTCTCTTCTGGTGTGTTTTAGCTTAAAATCTGCTACCTCTGTTTTTTTCACTCTCCATTTTCATAGTATATATTTTTCCATCCTTTCACCTTTAGCATATTGATATCTTTGACTATAAAGTGAGTTTCTTTTAAGTAGCATATAATTAGATTATGTTTTTAAATCCACTTTGCCAGTCTATGTTTTTTAATTGGGGTGTTAAGACCAGTGTTATTATTGAGATATGATTTTAGCTGGGTGTGGTGGCGCACGCTTTGTAATCCCAGCATTTGGGAGGCTGAGACCAGAGGATCTGGGTTCGAGGCCAGCCTCAGCTGCTTAGTGAGGCCCTCCGCAACTTATTGAGACCCTGTTTCCAAATAAAATAGGGCTGTAGCTTGGAGGTAGAATGCCCCCAGGTTCCATCCCCAGTACTGCAAAAAAAAAAAAAAAAAAAAAAAAAAAAAAAGATATGATTTTTGTTTCCTGTCATTTTGAGTTCTATTTTTTGTTTGATGTAGTATTATTTCCTCTTTGTTTAGTTGCCCACCTAATGGAGTTCTCTTCTTTGGTTCTGGCATTTGCTTCTTGTTTCTTCTTTGTGTTTTATTTAAGTATTTTCTCTAGTGATGGCTTGGTAGTCATGAATTCTTTAAGTTTCTGCTTGTTTTGGAATGTTTTATTTCTCCATCAGTTTTGAATGATATCTTTGCCAGATATAACAGTCTTGGTTGGAAGTTGTTTTCTTCCAGGGTCTGGAGTAAATTATACCAGTCCCTCCTGGCTTTCATGACTTGGGTTGAGAAGTCTGGAGTTATTTTTATTTTGACCCTGAATGTCACCTGTTCTTTGGTTCTCACTGCTTTTAAGATTCTTTCCTTGTCCTCTATGTTAGTCATTTTAATTATTATATGGTGTAGGGAGGTCCTTTCTTTGATCTTGTCTTAACAGTGTTCTGTATGTCTCTGGTACATGGATGTCCAAGTCTTTTTCTATATTTGGAAAGTTCTCTGAAACTATTTCTCTAAAGAAGTTTCCTATACCCTTGGTTTGTGCTTTCAGGCCTTCAGTGCCTTTTATTCAAAGTTAGGATGTTTCATATTTCTTGAATGTTTTGGTTATGTTATTGTAGTATCTTCTGTATATTGTTCACTGTGTTTTCAGTTTTGAATGATACCGTTTTCCATGTGGTCCTTCCTGCCAGAGTTGGTTTCTATTGTGGTCTTTAATTCATTCATTGACTTTTTCATTTTGCTCAAAGCCTCTTTCTGTTTTATTTCTTAGAGTTTCAATTTCTTCCTTCACTTCTTGTACACTTTCTTTGAGGCCTTTCATCATTTTGAAGATCAAAGTTCAGAATTCTCCTTCTTGAATTTCCTGCAGATCAGTGTTGATGATGTCCCTTGTTGCTGAGTTATGGGAGTTTATTGTTTCCTCACTCTTCCTCATTCTCATATTTTCAGAGTTCTCAGGTTTGTATTTCTGTTGTCTTGGCATCTTCTCCCTCTTTGTGTGTGAGTCCTGTGTCTATTTGTTATCCTTTTATAACAAAGTTTATGCAGGGGGTATATATTTGTATGAATCTGACTCCTATAATCAAACTTTTGAGCTTGTCCCCCAGAGCCTCTTTAACTAGGTATAGTTTTTAGTGCAGGAACCCAGGATTCTCTGATTGGTTGAAGGCCACCATGCTCTCTAGGACCGAGCTCTACAGTACCAGAGACTATGATATTCTGTTTAAAGACTGCAGCCTGCTGGTTGTGATTTAGTGCCCCACAAACACCACCCCTGCTCTGCTGATCGTGAGCACATGGTACTGCAGAGTGCTGACTCTGGCCTCTGTGGCCAGTGGCTTAGGCTCAGCAAAGTTGATTACTGTGTTTCACGCTTGTGGCCTGGATGGCTGAGCTTGGTGGCTCCTGGGACACCTCCCCGATCTGCTTGTAATGATCGTGTGTGATACTGTCAGTTGCTAGCATGAATTCATGCCAGGCACAAAGTTTGCTGCTGGCAGAGAGTGTTGAGTTCCCAGCCTGTTGATGTGATCAAGTGAAACCCTGCCAGGCCCCTGGCTCTAGGCGTGGCTTGGCCACAATGGTACTCCCACTTCTCTTTGCCCAAGGCCCAAGCTTGTACAGTTTTTAGCCTGGGGCTTGGGTGGCTCAGTGTTTTACCCCCAGAGACATCACTGCTCTTCTGGCTGGTTGCAATCATGTGAGCCCTGGTTGGCCTCTGGCATTGGTGTCTGTAGTGCCCAAACTCAGCCAGGCACAAGTTTATTGCTTTCTGAGCCTGCAACTCAGTAGGCCGAGTTATTTCCTCCAAGACACCATGGCTAGATGTCCTGGGGTGATCCCAGGAAACCCTATAAAGGTTCAGTGAACTGTGGACTTTAAGGTCCTTTTCACCCAAGTGTTTCTAGGGGCTGTCTGTGAATTCATGTTTCTGCTGTGTCCAAGAGCAGCCAACTCCACCTCTGCAGGGATGATTTGCAAAGTCTCAGACCCTGGCAGGTCTCTTTCCCTGCCACACAAGTCCCTGTGGCCATGCAGGGCGGTCTCCTGCTGGGATGGCTTGTTACCTTATGGTCTGGATAAGTGCCACTCTGGGTCTCTGCAGGGAGAAATGGGTTCAGGTGTAACCACGGGATCTGGCTGGATCATCTGGGTGGCTGGGTCTTTGTCAAGTGTGGAGTGAAATGCTGACTGCTCTTCATAACTGTAGTTGCAGGCATCACAATCATCTACCGTTTTATTGCTGGAGGTCTCTGTGAGCTGCGCTACCAGCAGTTGCCAGCCCTGGCGAGACTTGGCCACAATCAATTGTTTTTTTATTGTGTCCCACATCCTTGAAGCTCTGGTCATTTTCTAAGTACTTTTTTTTTTTATATCTTTAAATTTCACTAGTACTTTCCTCTATCATTTTGATTCTGTTCTTTATTTTTTTAAATAGAGTTTTTATTTTATTTTGCATTACTGGGGACTGAACCCAGGGGCATTCTACCCTTGAGCTCCAACCCTAGTCCTATTTTTTATTCTTTATTTTTTTTTAATTATTTTTTTAATAATTATTCGTACATTGTCAGCAGGCATCTTTGTTAGGTACAAATTGAAAACGACATATGTGCCTACATTTCTCATTTGTCCCCTTCCCCCAATTCCCACCCCGCTCCCTCACCCTCCCTCCCTCTCAGGTTCAGTTTAGTGAGTAACCTTGATGTACATTTGGGTGTCCCTGCCCTCCCCCTCCCCCCCATCAATCCCTTTCGGTTAAATCAACTTCTTTGTTTATCGAGGGTCTCTCCTTTTCCATCTGAAGACCCTCTTATGCCCCATCTTCTCCCTAGCATCCACATATTAGGGAGAACATATGCTTCCTTACTCTTTGTGACTGGCTAATCTCACTTAACATAATGTTTTCCAGTTGCATCTATTTCCCTGCAAATAATATGATTTATGTACTTCTTGGATCACAACCTTCTTGACTCAATTACATCCGCTCCAAACATTAACAAGTGGGATCTCTCGGGGACACTTCATATCTTACCCTAGCAAAAGGTGTGGGAGGTAGAACGGTTTTATCTTCTCTGAGCCAGCACTAGGCAGCTTTGCCTGAGCCCTCTGCGTCTGGGGTCCAGAGGTCCGTACAGGTTTCTTGTGCATTGGGTCCAGGCTGCGGGATCGGGAGGAAGATAAATGGCAAACTCGTTGACACTTGCTATTACTTTAAATTCCGGTCTTCTTCCTCAGTCCTCCTGCCTCTGTTCCTTCAGAGTCTCCATTTGGCTGTTTCATGCTTTCTGTTGAGTTTTTGTATCTGCACCCAGTGGAGGTGACTGAGTGGCAATTGTCACTGCATTTTACCTTTACTGGGATTGTTGATTATTAGATATGTACTTAAATTTCAATTATATGCTTGACACCTAAAGGTTATTTTTTCTTCTGTTGTTAGTGACAGTATATGAAGTGTTTGTGGCAACAGGTGAGCTGTGGAATGCTGGAACATTTGCAAATGTCTACATTTCTATCTATGGGGAAAAAGGAGATACAGGATCCAGACAACTATTTAGATCAAAGAGTTCCTTTAATTTTTTAAGAGGACAGGTAAGTAAATAAAGTTCCTTTATCTTATTTAAAATATTTTAATTGTAGTAAAAAGTACAGAAAACATAATTTCCCATCTTAACCATTTTAAAGAATATTTTAAGTGCACAGTTCAGTAGTGTTAAGTACACAGATGCTACCCCACATACAATGGTTTGACTTTACCAGAAACACAGTGTGAACGCAACACACATGGAATAGAAACCTTACTTTGGGTTTTGATCTCTTCCTGAGCCGGTGATATGTGGTAAGATGGTCTTTCATGGTGCTGAGCGGTAGCATTGGACTGCACAGAACTGTTGCTCCTAGTCAGCCACACAATCACGAGAACAAACAGCTGAGACTCACTGAGCTGCACTGCTAAGCACTGATGTTCAGTAGGTTGGATGTATTAAATGCATCTTCAACCTACAGTGGATTTTTTGGGATATAACCCCATCATAAACCGAGAACCATCTGTATTCACATTGTTGTGCAACACATCTCCAGAATCTTCTCACCTTACAAAACTGGAAATCTATAACCATTCAACAACAACTTCCCATTTCCCACTTCCTGTGGTTCCAGGTAACCATTAAATACCTCATCTCATATAGTATTGTGCATTTGTGGCAGTTTTTTTTCCACTTAGTATAATATCCTCAAGGTTTAGCCATGTTGAAGAATGTGACAGTATTTTCTTCTTTTTTACTGAATAGTATTTCATTGCATGTACGTACTACCTTCTCTTTATCGTCTCCCATTCAAGGAATGTTGGGTTTCTTCTACCTCTTGGCTACTGGGAGTAATGCAGCTTTGTACATAGGCATACACATATACATTTTTTCATACATTTTTTGGACATTTGTATTTCTTCTCTTGTGAAATGTCTATTTAGTTCATTTGCCTATATTTTGATTTGTTTGTTGTACTAATTTGCGATCCCACCAACAATGTGTTAGAATTCTCACTTCTACATACCCTTACTAGCATTTGTTGTTTGTATTTTTAATCATTGCCATTCTAATTGGGGTTAGGTGAAATCTCAGGGTGGTTTTGATTTGCATCTCTCTGACCACTAGCAGTGAGTTTCTTGAGTTCTCTATATATTCTAGATATTAGTCTTCTATCACAGGAGTAGCTGGCAAAAATATTGTGTCTTTGGGGTCTTGTTGAGAAAGTTTTTACCTGTGCCCGTGTGTTGAAGTGTTGGACCCATGCCCTTTTCAAGTAGCTGCAAGATCTTGTTGATGAAGAGGATGTCTTTTTTCCAGTGTACACTTTTGGCCCCTTTGTCAAAAATTAATTGACTGGAAGTGTGTGTATTTGTTTCTGAGTCTTCTATTCTGTTCCACTGGTCTATGTGTCTGTTTGTGTGCCAATACCATGCTGTTTTCTGTTATTGTGGATTTGTATTGAGGTATTGTGATGCCTCCTGCATTGTTCTTATTGCTGAGAAGTACTTTGGCTATTCTGGATTTTTTTGTGGTTCCAAATGAATTTAAGGACTGATTTTTCTATGTTTGTGAAGAATGACCTTGGTAACTTAATGGTTATTGCACTGAATCTGTAGATCACTTTTGGAAGGATGGCCCTTTTGATGATATTTATTCTGCCTATCCAACTGCATGGAAGATCTTTCCATCTTCTAAGGTCTTCTTCAATTTCTTTTTTCAGTGTTTCATACTTTCCCTTGGAGAGGTCTTTTACCTCCTTGGTTAGGTTTATTCCTAAGAATTTTATTTTTGGGGGGGATATCATGAGTGAAAGTGTGTAGTGGATAGTGTTGCTGTTGATTGATTGAGTAGAAGTAATCTTTCATATGAATGATAACAGAGTCAACATGGCAGCTGAGAAGGCCAGGGAGGGGAGAGATGTCTCTACTCCCCTCGTCTTTCCACTAGCAACATGAGTTTATTGGGGGTTATAACCAAAACATTGTAAGATTATTAATCACAGGAAATAGCAAAGAAATCATGGGGTGAGTCAGGGAATAGCACCAAGGTAGTCACATATGAATCAGGGAAGGAATGGGTAAACAAAATTTGTCTGCATGCAAACAGTTCCCACTGGGTGGGCAGTTTGTCCCCTCCCAAACCAGACTGAGGTGACCTCAAAGTAGATGACTAACAATACTCCCAACAGAAGTATTTTCTGGATTTCATTTTCAGTGGATTTATGGTTGGCATACAGGAAAGCTTTTGATTTTTTAAGATTGGTTTGTATCCAGACACTGTTGAATTTGTTGATCAGTTCTATAAACCTTTTGACTGAGTTTCTAAACTCAATCAAAATAATATCATGTCTTCTGCAAATAGAGATAGTTTTAGTTCTTCTTTTCCTATTTGTACTCCTTTGATTTCCTTCTCTAGCCTTATTGGCTAGAGCCTCAATACTGTATTCAAAAGGAGTGGTAATAGTGAACATCCTTGTCTTGTTCCTGTTTTTAGTGGGAACTCTCGTAGTTTTTCCCCATTTAATATAATGTTGGCTGTGGACCTATTGTATGTTGCCTTTATGATGTTGAGGTATGTTCCTTCTATTTCAATTCTCTGCAGTGCTTTCAGCATAAATGGGTGTTATTTTTTGCTTTTTCAGCGTCTGTAGAAATGATCATGTGATTTTTGTCTTTAGTTCTGTTTATGTGGTGAATTACATGGATTGTTTTTCATATGTTGAATCAGCCTTGCATCCCTGGGGTGAACTCAACTTGATCATGGTATATAATTTTCTTGATGTGGTTTTGAATGTGCATTGCTAGTATTTTGTTTAGCAGTTTTGCATCTAAGTTCATCAGTGATATAGGCCTAGAGTTTTCTTTTCTTGAGCTGTCTTTATTTGCCTTTGGTATTAATGTGGTGTTGGCTTCATAGAATGTGTTTGGGAGAGTCCCGTTTCTATTTCAAGGAATAGTTTGAGGAGTATTGCGATTACCTCTTCTATAAAGGTTTTATAAAATTCACTGGGAAAACCATCTGGCCCTGGGCTTTTCTTTGATGGTAAACTCAATTGCTGTTTCTATCTCTTTGATTACGATTGGTTGGTTTAAATTTTCTATATCTTCTAGACTCAATTTAGGAAGATTACATGTGTCTAGAAAAATTTCAATTTCTTCTAGATTTTTCCATTTTGTTGGAGTATAGTTTTTCAAAGTAGTTTCTGATGATTATCTGTATTTCCACACTGTCAATGGTAATATCACCTTTTCATCTCTTATTTTGGTAATTTAGGTTGATTTTCTCTTCTTTTGGTTAGGTTGGCTAATGGTTTATCAATCTTGTTTATTTTTTCAAGAAACCAGCTTTTGGTTTTGTTGATTTTCTGTATTGTTTTTTTATTCTCTACCTCATTATTTTCTGCTCTGATTTTCATAATTTCCTGTCTTCTACTTGCTTTGGGATTATACTGTTCTTGTTTTCAAGGGCTTTGAGCTGTGTCATTAGGTTATTTATTTGGTGATTTTCTGTTTTTATGTGGGCACTTGGTGCTATAAATTTTCCTCTTACTACTGCCTTCAAGGTGTCCCAGAGGTTTTGATATGTTGTATCTCTGTTTTCATTGGTTTCTAGGAATTTTTAAATTTCTCCCCTTACTTTTTCTATGACCATTCCTCTTTCAGCAGTGTGGTGTTCAGTCTCCATGTGTTTACATGGTTACTCTGAGTCTTCTTAGAGTTGATTTCTAGTTTTATTTCATTGTGGTCTGAAAAGATGCAGGGAATTATGTTACATTTTTTGAATTTGGGAGTACTCACTTTATGGCCCAGAATGTGGTCTTATTTTGGAGAAGGTTCCATGGCAGCTGCGAAAAATGTGAATTCAGTTGTAGGTGGGTGATATATTCTGTATGTGTCTAATAGGTCCTTTTGGTTTATGAGGCATCTTTACTGACCTTTTGTCTAGACGATCATTCTAGTGATATGAAAGGAGTATTAAAGACTGCCCAGTATTACTGTATTGGGATGTATGTGTGACTTTATATCATGAAGAGTTTGTTTCATGAAAGTGGCTGCACATATATTTGGGGCATAAATATTACTATTGTTATTTCATCTTGTTAGATTGTTCCTTTTACTAGTAAAAAATGACCTGCTTTGTCTTTTCTGATAAGCTTAGGCTTGAAGCCTAATTTATCTGATATCATAGTTGCTACTCCTGTTTGTCTTCGAGTTCCATTGGCATGGATTACCTTACTCCAGCCCTTCACCTTTAGTTAGTGGGAATCTTTGCTTGTAAGGTGTGTTTTTTGCAGACAGCATATAGACGGATTATGGGTTTTAGTACGTTTTGCCACCTTATGTCTTTTTATTGGGGAGTTGAGGCCATTTATATTCAGTGTGATTATTGAGAGATGATTTTTAATTCCTAACATTTTGAGTTTTGACTTCTGTTTGAGGTAATGTTTGTTTTTCTTTGCTTAGTTGTTTGCTTCCTGGAAATTATTGTTTCTCTGGTTCTGATGTTTACTTGTTAGTTCTTCTTTGTAGTTAATTTCTTTATTTTTTCTAGTGCTAGTTCAGAAGACATAAATGCGTTCAGTTTCTGTTTGTCATGGAAAGTTTTTATTTCCCCATCAATTTTGAGAGCTAGTTTTGCTCGGTAGGAGAATCTTGGCTGCAAGTTATTTTCTTTCAGAGTTTGGAATATGTTGCTCCAGCCTCTCCTGGCTTTCATGACTTGGCTTGTGATGTCTAGAGTGATTCTAGTTGTTTTCCCTCTAAATGTCACTTGGCCTTTTACTTTTGTACATTTAGAATTCTCTCCTTAGCCTCTACATTAGTCAACTTGATTACTATGTGGCGTGGTGAACCTCTTCTTTGGTCTTGTCTCGAGGGAGTTCTATTTGTTTCCTGTACCTGTGTGTCTACTTCTCTTTCTATGTTTAGAAAATTCTGTGGTATTATTTCTTTGAAAAGATTGCTTATTCCATTAGTTTCAGCTCCTGGTCCCTTTTCTATGCCTATTATTCTTAGGTTAGCTCTTTTAAAATTTTCCCAGATCTCGTCGATATCCAAATCATGCTGTCAATTTTTTTCTAAATTATGTTCTATGGATTCATTTTTGGAATGGTCATCTTCTAAGAGTGATATTCTATTTTCCATGTGGTCTAATCTACTGTTTATAGTTTGTATTGATGCTTTCACTTCAGTTATTGCATCTTTCACTTCCTTCAATGCTTCTCTTTGGTTCCTGTTCAGGGTGTCAGATTCTTTGTTTATTTGTTTCTTTATTTCTTTCCAACTCTCCCTACATTCTTTCTGGAAATCTTGTATTGATTCTAGTATTAGAGAACTGAATTGTTCTTCTGGTAGTCTCTGCCATTCTGGGTTGGTGAGATCTGTTATTGAGAGGTTGTGGTGGCTCATTGTTTCTTTTTTATTTTTCTTTCCCGTAATTTTCCTGTTCTTAAGTTTATATCCTTGCTGCTCTTGCAAGCTTTCTTTCAATTTATAGGTTTCTTATTTCTATTTTCTCTCTGTGAATAGTACCTTGTACTGAGTTGCAATTACTCTAGGGCTTCGTCTGCCTACTGTAATGGTGCCGTTGACGGGTTTCAGGTGTTGACTTCTAGGGTCCATCTGTTATGGGAATTTGACTCACAGGCATGAGTAGGACACTCCATGGAAGATGGGGACTGGAGTTTCCTGTCTGCCATCTGTCTATTCCCCTCCCTTTATTAAATTTTAAATCCACCTTTCATAGTTCATTGTAGAAACTGAATGCATTATATTATTTTTGCGTTATTACTAATAATGTACACACAATACTTAGTACGTCTTTCTGCCTTCCATAATATTTTGTTGGTCTCAGCTTTTTTGATGATGACTTAGTTCTTAGTGAGTATGTCAGGACATTTTCACTGTGTATTTCTTCTCTTTTTCATAAAGTTTCTACATCATTTATTATAAATATTACTTTTAAGTTCTTTGCTAATGTATGATTGCAAAAAGGTCCTCCTTTTCTAACAGATCTGATTCGTAGATAAAGAGAAAACAATATTACCCATTATGCCAAGCATGCACAGTATTTTTTTGTTGTTGTTGTTAATGAATGCTAGTGATTTTATTACCCATGATTTATTTTCTTAATAGCCCACTTATTCAAAGTCAGAGTGGTTCAAGATAAAAGTAGTCTTATTATATGTTAGAGAAGTTTAGCTCTATTCCCAGATCTGTGACTCATAATTCTTGTCTGTAGAAAGGATATTTTTCTCTTGCTGAACAACTTTTGAGGATAAAATAAAAACATGCAAAAATATTTCAACATATAGGACACTATACAAATGCAGTAGATATTTTTGTTTCTTGATCATTTTTGAAAAAGTATGCTATATTATATATTTTTCTCACATTGAAACCTATAACTTTATATTTTATCAAAGTATTTTGTGCTTCTCACTTTTACCTATATTCCGAGCATCTAAACCATTGGAGGAAAACCATGGCTTTTTTTTTTTTATCTCACATCAAATTTAGGACTTCTGATAAATGTTATAAATTTCTAATGGATTTTATATCAGTATCTTAATATTACTTCAGAAGCATTTTCAATTGGCCCATAAAAACTGCTTAAAAATTCCACTCCAGGACAGACAAGGGTGTTCACATTGAAATAAATGCAAACTTTTAGAATATATGTTATAATCATTATCTTTATTTGAAAAATATATTTGTAGAGAGTTCCCAAATATATGCTTTTATAACTAAAATTTTGCAATAAAGGATAGAGGGAATATATTTGAAAGTTTATTATATTGTATAAATTAATATTGTTTTGTTCATACCTTCTTAATATAGATGTACTTTTATAATTACTTGATGAAGCTACTTATTTTCACTACATCTTAATTTATACTCTAGAAATTAGAAAGATAGTATATATCTAACTATACTTTATTAATTGGTTATAGACTGATGCCTTCCTCTTAGAAGCTGTACACCTTGGAGATTTGTACAAGATTGTCATAGGCCACGATGGACTTGGTCCAGGTAAAGCTTTTCCACAGAGAGTTAGTGAAGGTCTGATTCTGCTCTATTTATATAAAACCCTGTGCAAATATAGGAAATAATGTAAGAAAACGTGTAGAAAACTGATCTCTAAGTATTGATTATCTGAAATTAAAATATTGTCCCCAGATGTCCTTTAAAATAGATGTAGTTTTCTTCAAAATAACCTAGGCTTGGCTAAGTTGATGCTCTATGGTGGGCCTAGAATTCTAGAAACAGTGATTAAAAACAGGAGTAATTTGGGATTTACGTGTTGTGGCGGGTTTGCAAGGGTTGAGACAGCAGTGGTGTCTCTGTGGCAATATCTCTTAAAGGCTAGCGATGGCATTGTCCTGCCAGCAAGGGCTCAGCTGTTTCCTGCTGCCATTTTGTTCATGCGTTTTCCTCATCATCTCTGCGAGAGGACTCACCTCTTCTTAACACATTCATTTTAATACATTACTATATAAAACAGCCATAAGATAAACAAACTCCATTTGACAGAAGAAAGAGTTCTAAGAACACAACCTAGAAAAAGGATTAAGCAACAACAAAAAACTCAAACAATAAACTTCCTGACTAAAAAGTGTCACAGTGTAATTTTCATGTTAAGAGCAAAGTTCTCATACAAATATATTATGAACATGTGTTTAAATAATTAAGAGGGAATTACCAGATTGCTAAAGCTGGTACAAAGATAATTACAAGAACCCGAGGAGGAGGAACCCAACATGGCGTCTGAGTGAAACACCTCTCCTCAGGTGCTGTAGAGTATTGGGACCCCAGGCTGAACCCTCAACCGTGAGGCCCCAATAAAGACGACGACTGGACGTTGCTGGCTCAAACTTCTCTTTATTATACCTCTCTCTCTCTCTGGGACTGAGGACGCTACCCAAGCAGTAATAGTAACCGTTCTCTTAACCCTGTTTCTCTCACCCCACTCTCGTTCTCCGTAACCGTTCCTCGCAATAGTACCTCTCCAACAGACCCCCAACAACCTACGCCTCCAGCAACAACAACAACAGCAACAACAGCAACCGCCCGCCTTCCTCTCTCTCTGGCGAGAGGCGGAGACTCTTAAAGCCTCGCAGGGCCTGAGTCACGAGGTGCTGGCATACAGCTCTCACCTGGGCAGGCCATGACCGGGCGTGCTGGTGCATGTGCTCTAGCGTGGCGTAGCCCTAGGATGTTACCACCTGCAGCCGCTCCTGGCACTCTACCAGGCGCCATCTAGAGGCGAGGTCTTTCCGGCCGGGCTAAGACCCCAACAGTAGAGCTCAAATCAAAACTGCCCTAAAAGCAGCTTCTTTTTCTTTCTTTTTTTTTTTTTTTTTTCAGTACTGGGGATTGAATTCAGGGGCATTCTACCTCCGAGCTACATCCCCAGCCCTATTTTTTATTCTTTATTTTGAAACCGAGTCTCACTAAGTTGTGGAGGGCCTCACTAGGTAGCTGAGATTGGCCGCGAACCCGGATCCCAGTCTCAGCTTCCCAAATGCTGGGATTACAAGCGTGCACCATCATACCCGGCTAAAACAGATCATTTTTTACTAGTAAAAGGAAAAATTCAGCAAGAGGAAATAGCAATAGTCAACATTTATGCCCCAAACATAAATGCAGCTGCTTTCATAAAACAAACTCTGCATGATATAAAGTCACACATACATCCCAATACAATAACACTGGGAGACTTCAATATTTGTCTTCCATCACTAAAAAGGTCAGTAAAGATGCCTCAGACCTAAAGAATACCATAAACCAAATGGACCTATTAGACACATACAGAATATGTCACCCAACTACAGCTGAATTCACATTTTTCTCAGCTGCTCATGAAACCTCTGTGGGGTTCTGGTCTTTCAACATAGGGAATACATGATTAACTCTTCACAAATTTGTAAGGTTCAAAGGTGTATTCAAAGGCTCACTTTTAGTGTTTAGTAGGAAAATCAAACTGTTTTCTCCTGCCCATGGGTGATCTAATTCTGGCACTATCATCTGGAGTTAGTTACCTCACAGGTTTAGGGCTCAGTCCTTCAAGACCCCCCTGATTTAGATGCCAGTTCTAAGTCTGGGCCTCTAGCATTTCTGACCAAACGTTTAAGCCAACTGATTGTATGGTGGGAGTTGATTCAACCCTCTCCTTGAGTTTGATCATTTGGTAGAGTGGCTCACAAAACTGAGGGAAACATTAGCCTTTGCTGGTTTATTACAAAGGATGTTTCAAAGGATATAGATTTGAACAGCTCAATGACACGGTGCACAGGGCGAGGTATGTGGAAGGGGCGTGGAGCTTTTACACCCTGTCCACCTGTCTTGCCTTCCCAGCATCTCTGTGTGCTCAGCAACCTGGATGTTCTTTGTACTCTGTTCTCTTGAGTTTATTTGGGGGCTTCATTACTACTCATGCTCGATTAAAGCCTTGGCCACTGATGATCAATGCACCTTTCAGTCCTTTCCCTCTCCTAGAAGTCTGGAGGTGGGTTCCTCCAGGGAGTCCTGGGTCATTCTCACTTATGGGAAAAAATGCTAAAAATTTAGACAATATATTTTTACATAAATAGTTTTATACTAATTTATTATCTTACAAGGGTGTTATTGTTGCTTTTTAAATAAATTTCTCATTATCTTCAAGAGTTTATAGGCCTCTCAGTAGCTTTTAAAACTCATTTCAGTGGGAGAAAATATTTACCAGCTATTCTACTGATAGAGGACTAATATCTATAATATGCAAATAGTTTTAAAACTTAACACTAAAAAAAAAAAATTAACCCAACCCCAAATGGGCAATTGAACTGAATAGATGCTTCTCAAAAGAAGAAATACAAATGGCCTGTAAATATATGAAAATGTCCACTATCACCAACAATCATGGAAATACAAATAAAAACTACACTGAAATTCCATCTAAGTCTAGTTAGAATGACAATCAAGAATACAAATGATAATAAATGCTGGCAAGGATGTGGGGAAATAGAAACAATTACACACTGTTGGTTGGGCTTCAAGTTAGTACAACTACTATGGAGATTAGTATGGAAATTCCTCAAAAGATTAGGACTGGTGGAACCATTAGATAACCAAACTATACCATTCTCGGTATCTTTCCAAAAGAATTAAAGTCAGAATGTTATAGTGATACATACATATCCATGTTTAGAGCAGCAGAATTCACAATAGTCAAATTATGAAACCAACCCAGGTGTCAACAGATGAATGGATAAAGAAAATGTACTATATACACACAATGGAATTTTATTTGGCCATAAAGAAGAACAAAATTATGTCATTTGCAGGAAAATGGATAGAATTAGAGAAAATATTATTCTGAGTGAAATCAGCTAGTCTCAGAAAGTCAAGGGTCAATGTTTTCTCTCATCTGTGGAAACAGGAGGGACTTTAGAGAATTGAGGAGCGAGAGCAGTAGAATAATGCAAGAAAACCAGGGAGAGGGAGGTGGGAAGGGGAAAAGGAAAAGCTTATGAACAGGTCGGTTCATATTATGCTGTGCCCATGTGTGAAGGTGTCACTAGTAATCTCACTATTAGGTGCCAGGAAGACTTAGCAGTGGAGTGAGACCTGAAAGGAAACACACCAAGACCTGTGTGCATGTTTGTATAATTACAATTCACCAATAAAAGTATTTAAGAAAACCATTTCAGAGTTCTGGGAACATAATTTTCCTAAAAGGAGATATAATTTTCCTTAAGGTAATTTTTGGTAGCACTTAAAAATTCAATTAAATGAAATCATTCTGGGAGTTGACATTCCAGGCACAGGAAGTGGCGTGTGTTCAGGCATCAGTTGTGAATATGCATCATCTATGGCAGTGGCTTTCAGAATGTGATCCTTGGACCATCAATATCATTGAGAAATTGTTGAGCATTTAGTTCTTAGGGTCTTATCTAGGATGTTCAACTATTCTAGTTTGCCTGTGCCTATTCTGGTTTTAGCACCTGGGAAATTCTTTTTTCCTGAGCAAACTGGGACAATTGGTGTGTTAGCTTTCTGTAGCTGTGCAAAATATCTGAGAAAAACAATTTAAAAGGAAGAAAGGTTTATTCTGGCTCCTGGATTCAAATATTGTAGTCCATGTTTGGCTGGCTCTTTTGGGCCTGAGAACATGGCAGTCATAGTGTGTGGCTGAGGATGCTGTGCTCCTTACAGTGGCCGGGAAGCAAAGAGAGAGCAACAGCTAGCTTGTATAACAAGCTCCCCTGCCCCCCAGATCATTATGGTATGAGTCCATCAATGGATTACCCCACTAGTGAGGTCAGCCATCATGACCCCGTCGCATCCCAAAGCACTGCCACCCTGAGACCAAGTCTTCCACACATGAGCATTGGGAGACAGGGGGTTTGGATCCAAACCACGACAGTTGGTCACCTAAGCTGCCTGTCCCAGGCTTAATGCATCAGAGGCTCTGAGTGTGGGCACTGCAATTCATAATTGCTCCTGGCGATTCAGATGCATGCTAGATCTGAGAACCACTGACCGCTGACCGGGGAGCTGCGAGGAGCTGCGAGTGTGCCAAGGGAGGAAGCTGCAGAGAGAACAGAAACTATCCAGTGAAAGCCATCCTATGCTTGGTTAAAATTTAACTTTATCCTTAAGGCAATGAACTCGTCAACTCAAGGATTATTTAATTGGGGGAGGATATATTTTGCTCTGGATCTTTGTGTGTGTGTGTGTGGTACTGGAAATCGAATCCAGAGATATTCTACCTCTGAGCTACACTCCCATACTGATTTTATTTCTTATTTAGAAACAGAGTCTCACTAGGTTGCTGAGATCCTTACTAAATTGCTGAGGCTGTCCTTGAACCTGTGATCCTTCTGTCTCAGCCTCCCAAGTACTAGGATTATAAGTATAAACCACTATGCCTGGCTGTGCTGGATCTTTTTTTTTTTTTTTTGCGGTACTGGGGATTGAACTCGGGCATTCTACCTCCGAGCTACACCCCCAGCCCTATTTTTTATTTTGAAACAGGGTCTCACTAAGTTGTGGAGTGCCTCACTAGGTAGCTGAGGCTGGCCGAGAACCTGGATCCTCCGGTGGTCTCAGCCTCCCAAAAGCTGGGATTACAAGTGTGCGCCACCATGCCCAGCTTGTGCTGGATTTTTAAACAGACAAAACCATGGTGACTAAAATATTCCATTTTATCAATACCTAAAATTGTATTTTAACCAACTTAATATAAAATTGCAAGTTAATATAAAAGTAATATAAATTAATTAGTGTAAAATTAAATATTCAAAAAGAGATTGTAACTTTCATTCATACCACTCTTTACCTGGTGCTTGAACAGAATTTCTGAATAACTATTCATTTTTATCCAATCAAAACTCATATGTTTTATTTATACAGACTTAGTCCCAATTTGAACTTTAATGATTTTTTCTGGAAATAGAAAGCATTACTAACTCATCAAGTATACAGACTTTGGAAAATGTTAGGCTCAGGATTATAAATACAGTTTATGAAATCAAGAGCAATTGCAGAATCTTTCTATTTTCATTTGTTTGGAAAATCATATTGAAATATATACCACAAACTATGAAGCTTTAAATAACACTGTGCTTTTGTTGCATGTAAAAGAAATATGTTCAATTTGTTTTTACCATTTGCTTCTGCTGTGGCTTGCTTTATTTGCAGTAGTAAAGCTTTATGTTTTACAAGGCCTCTACATAATATTTGGGGTTTAAGCTGTTTCTCAAAACTTGGAACTATCCCTGGACCATACATGTTTCTATTGCATCTTTCTCTCTTTAATTTGTTTTTAGGAAACGGCTGGTTTCTTGATGATGTCATAGTCAAGGACCCAACAACAACTCATGAATACGCCTTCTTCTGTCACAGGTTCGTAGGTGTGTTTTTATGTTGAACAGACTCACTTCTGTCAGTTCTGTGTTCATGTATTTCTGAGGATTTGATTATTTCTGGTAATTGATGTTTTGTTGCATAACTTTTACGAACATTAATCTTAGGTGCCACTTCTTCTATGGAGAAATGTGTCTATTCTGTTTATCATTATTCCTGATGATATAAACCTAATTTTTATTGATAAGATGGATTTAAAAATATATTTTTGTCTTTACAAATTAAGGAGAATGAAAGTCTACAACAAGAAAACAAACTCCCTAGTTAAGGCCCTAAATTAGGTTGAAAAACAATAAACATGCACTGTAAATTTTGCATATGACTTTTTAAAACAATGACATTACTGACCGTTTGTCAACAGGCTTTGATTTTTTTTTTCTTGTCAGTTGTGGTGATAGATTTGTTGTCTCTTTCAACACTGTTTAGTCTCTTTCCTTATGGAACTAATAATAACCACATATGAAATGATTGACTAGTCTGAACTGTAGTTGGTGTCCAAAGAAGAGGGTGAAATAGTCTAATGATGTAACATCTATGACCTTCGGAGTGAGTAGGCTGCTTGAGTTCTGTGCATGAGGGAAAACATTTGGCTTTTACCAAGTAGCAGTTTCTCCATCCACCTCTCTTTCACTTGCTTTCCATTCTGTACTATTCTGCCTTTGACAACCATTCCTGCCATGAGTGGATAACTGCTAGTGGTATGGGTAAATATGAAGCATGCAAATAGCTGATCCTCTTTATTTTACCAGATGGCTGGATAGAGGGGAGGATGATGGTAAGATTGTCAGAGAACTGCATGCCGGGGACAGCAGCATCTTCTCTGCACGTGAGTGTCCTGGAAATTGTGTTTACAATAGCCGAAGAAAGCTTGCCACTCCTGAAACTAATAGTCCTCCCTTTTCTTTATCTTCTCAGGGCAGAAGCTCGAGCTGAAGAGGAAGGAAACAGTAAGATTTTGCTTTGGGCTTTAAATTATTTGGTACAATGTTCGAACAGCTACTTGATGTGTCAAAACACAGCAGAACATGGTGTTTAGAAAGGGGTACTTCTTAGTAATTTCTTCTCTTTGTGTCTTCTCACATGGTATTTTTGTTTCATTTTTCTGTTAGTGGGCCGCAGAAAGCTGGAAGTTTATGAAAGGAAACACTCTTCAGTTCTACAACAGGATGACTGGAGGGTTTGTCCGTCTGCACCCAGATGGCATGGTTGATGCCCTTGGAGAGAAGACAGACAAATACGGTAAAGACAGTGGAGCACATGTATGGTGCTGGGCGGCCTGAGGGCTGGGGAAGGACAAATACGGTAAAGACCGTGGAGCACATGTGTGGTGCCGGGCGGCCTGGGGGCTGGGGAAGGCAGACTTAGAAATCTTCATCAGTAAGTTTGCTCCATCTTTTTCAGTTGCTTTATACCAGTATTTAGGCCACTAATACCAATAACCAACAGATAACACGCTTTGAATGGGGGCAGAAAATATTTTTTATGCAGAGCAATATACCATGAAAAATTATATTTGGTATTTATTAATTGGAGAATAAAATGTAGGCAATTAATATTAACTTTATAAAAAGTAGCAGTTTATAGCTCTGGAGTGATATGATCATTTAAGGAATTAAGTCAGTTCTTCTAAATATTGTTTCCCTATTCTCTGCAAATACCAATTAAATAGTTTGAAAGCCACAGAAATAACTAAGATCTTATCCTGAATTCCAGAGATCCATAATTTAATGAAGAAGACAGGCACACGTAACAGTTTTAATAGTGATTATTTATAGGTAATGTCTTAATGAAGGTACAAAGGAAAACTTAGGCAAGGAAAAACTAAATTTGATATTTTTTGTTTTATTGGTGCTGGAGATTGAACCCAGGGCCTTGCACATGCTATGCAAGCATTCTACCACTGAGCTATGTCCCCAGCCCTAAATTTGATATTTAATATCAGCATGCAATGAAGCCATAATCATAAGAATTAACAAAGAAGAAATGAACTGATTATGGTAACTTTTCAACTATATACCCAAACCTCCAGCTTGTCACAATTCAAATCTTCAGTAAAATAAAATAATTTTTATTTTCATCTAAAATAAAGATTACTTGCTGTATATATAAGCAAGTTTACTGTATATAAGTTTGCTACGCTGTTTTAGGAACTGTACTTTTCAAATGTCCTCGCTGATGTCCTGGAGTCACTAACCTATAGCATGTCCTCACAATGTAACCTCCTCCACCTCATGATAAGATCCCAAGAAATGATTCAGTTTTTTCCTCTGTGAAAATATGTGGCCACTAATAATACTTCCATTCCCTCCCTTAGTATTGGAGCTTGAACCCAGGGCCTCACATATGTGAAGCAAGCACTCTGCCACTCAGAGAATATTTCTTAATAGCTTTTTCTTCCAAAATGAATCTGTTCCTTCAGCATTTTTCTAAACTCTTGGTTACCACGTGGGGTTAATAATCTACTTAGCTCAGTCAAGATGGCCTTCAGATCCTGTTCCCTGTTCTAATGTTGACAATCTTTTCCTTTTTTAGTACTGTAGGTTATATTTGCAAATATAGAACACAATTATCTCCCATCGTCAAGTCAGAAACTGTGAGGGTCTAAGTTTTACTACTTTCAGGAAACATGAAACCACCGGGTCAGAGACCCAAACCATTTATTTCTCACAATAATTGCAGCAGCTAGGGCAATATCTGTGTCAGTTTTGTGAATCACAGCCCTGCAGTGTCCTGATGCCAGGGCCTGATGGCGTCCCAGTGTAGTTGGGAATATGAAAGGAGAGAAATTCTCAAATTAGGAAACTCTGGTCTATATGGGCTATGGGCTGGCCATCTTTCTTTCCAGAGAATGAGACACTGAGACAGACAGACAGACAGACAGACACACACACACACACACACACACACACACACACACACACACACTCGGGGAGGGGGGTAAAGAGAAAGAAAGGCAAGGAGAACTGAGGGGGGGTACTCAGGGAGAGAGAGAGGGAGGGAGGGAGGAGGAGGAGGTAGAGGAGAGAAAACAAACTTATCTTTTTTCCCCCCTCCCCCGGAATGTAAGCAAATCCTCCCCAGGGCAGGGGCGGGAAGGATAGGTCTTCACTCCTGGGATGTCTAGAGAGAGTGGAATGTCTTCTTCACTGTGCTGCACTGCCTTTTTAGAAAACTATTTGGTGAATGGCTTTGCTCTGAGACACTGGACCGCAAGAGTGTGGAGAATCTAGGGCCTGGGAGGATTCTCTTCTAGCATCACTTCCACAGGCTGGAAATGAGAAGGGGCCTTGCTATTGTAAGGGGCCTTGCTATTCCTGCATCAAGAAGTGGAGTCTCTGCTTGCTGCCCCAGCCTTTTCTGCCTGTTTGGACTGACAGAATCAGCTAGCACCACACGTTAACTTCCAAGATCTGGATCTTTTGTGTTCACCTCTTGGATTAATGTTTCTTGGAACCCAACCCTTATGCTTCAAGGAAGTCTAGGAAGCTTTTTCCCTAGGGAAGGACCTGAGGATCTGGAAGTCCCAGCTGACTTCCCAACTGCAGCCTCTACGCAAGTCTGCATAGACCGAGCTGATTGGCAGATGATGAAAGAGCACACTTTTTACCTGTCAGTGTTTCTAGAATCTTAACAAGCTTGTCCTGCATTACATAAAGCAGAAGGAACAGCCGCCAAAAGGCAGATACAGGGTAGAAGGAGTAATTTTCCTCAGTGTAATTGACATTTTTGCAACAGGAGGTCTTTTACATTCAATAATTACTCTTGAGTTATTTCCTGATGTCATGCATGGTGTACCATAAGTTCATGCTAGGGAATCAGTTTTTACATGCCTGGAGAGCATTGTGAGAAGTTTGATCAGTGGACACCTTCTCAGGAAGCGTGTTAAGAATGTCTCTGAGATGCACCGACTTATACCTTTTACTCCACACAAAACAATGCTTTTTCATTACTATAAGCCAACCCTTCTATTGTATTAGTAAGTTGGTTGTGAATGTAGCTACTTTCATATTCATACGTTAGAATGCTCATTCCTCTAAGCACCTCCATTTCTTGTAATACTGAACCTAAAAGCAGACACACAGTATAAATAGCACCTTGAAACACCACAGGGAGCTTCCTTTAATTACAATAAGCCGTTAGATACTAAGAACAGCAGTTACATGATTGACAGTGACAGTCACACACAAGCCTTCTTGCCTCCTTTGTAGGATACTATAACTGAGAGGAATGACCAGACATCCAAACTATTCAGTGTTAAACATGGAACCCTTGATAGCTACTTTATGTGATGGACAGTTTTGCAAACTTCACATCCCTTGCAATTTCAAAAGATTTACTCTAACATACAGATGAATACAGTTTTCTCATTTCATAGTAGTCTTTCAAGAGAAAAAATTCATAGTCTAAACTTAGACATATTTAACTTCCATCCCTAAAAGGATCAAGTGTACATTTTACATGTTTTCAACACATTATACTACTGGAAATGTCTAGCATGTTGTTATCCTCAGTCTTCTGTGTTATCTCTGTATGGATCTATGTAAATAGTGTTACTGGTTTTTGATAGTGGATTTTTGTTTTCCATTTTTGGAGTATATATTTGGTGCCATGTCAAACTATTATATATGGAAGAGGTGACTGTATTCTTTAATGTGGAAGTTTTAAAATATGTCCACAAATAACTTAACATGCTATGTTCCAGAGGTAAACACTAATTCCTCTGTCCTTGAGTGTGGGCTGTATTTGATGACTTCTAATAAAGAATGGAGAAAGTGACTGTGTGTAACATTCAAGAGTAGATTCAAAGAGCCATCATGGATTCTTCCTGGCACTGCCATGTCAGGAGGATGAGGAACTGAAGCCTCTTGCCAGGAGCCACAAGAGTGAGTCACTCTGTGAGAGGATCTCCAGTCATGCCTTCAGATAAACATATATTTACAGATGATGTGACCCCATGTGTAGAAAATATACATCAGAAGAGGATTACACTTAACAAACGAGGTCATCCTTGTTGTAGGATACAAGATAAATACTGAAAAATCATTTGCATTCCTCTGCGGTAGAAATTAACAATCAAAAAATGAATTTCAGAGAACAATTCTACCAAAGGCTTAAATGTTAGAGGAAAAACAGTAACACTCTGAGAAAAAGAAATGTAAAGATAGACTATGTGTCCTTGGAATAGTCATTGATTTCTTAGGTATGAGATTAAAAACACAAGCAAACAAAGAAAAAATAGGTAAATTGTGTATCATCAAACTAAAAACTTTTGTTCATCAAAAGATGCTATCAAGAGATGAAAAGACAAGCCACAAAATGGGACAAGGGTCTAGTACCCAGAATTTATTAAAAAATTCTTAAAACTGAACAACAAAAGACAAACTACCCAATTAAAAAATGAATAAGAGACTTAAGTAGACAATGGTTTGAAGAAGTTGTACAGGTAGCCAATGAACAAATGAAAAGCTGTTCAACTCAACTTAGCCTTAATGGAAATGCAAATCAAAACCCAAATGATATACTACTTCATATCCTCTAGGATGGTTTTAAAAATAATGGAAAATATCAAATGTTGTTAAGGATGTAGAGAAATTAGAGCCCTTATGTATTGCTGGTGGAAATGTAAAAGTAGTTCAGCTGCTTTGGAAAATCATTTAATGGCTCCTCAATAAGTAACCATAGAATTATTTTGTCTCCTAGAAATTCTCCTACATACGAGGATTTCAAGAGAATTGAAAACAAAAACTTGTATACAAATGTCCATGCCAGTACTATTCACAAAGGCCTAAAAATGGAAACAACTTAAATGTCCATCAATTGATGAATGGATAAAATGTGGTATATCAATACACTGAAATAGTATTCAGCCATAAAGAGGAATGAAGTACTGATACACGATACAACATGGTTAGCCATTAAAACATTGCATTTCCAGGCCTGGTAGTGCACGCCTGTAATCCCTGTATATGGGAGGCTGAGACAGAGGATTGCAGATTCAAGGCCAGCCTCAATAACCTAATGAGACACTGTTTTAAAATAAAAAATAAAATAGGGCCGGGGATGTATCTCTGAGGTAGAATGTCTCTGGGTTCAATCTCTAGTACCAAAAAAAGTTATTGAATGAATGTAATTTACATCTTTCTTTTTCGATTCTGGTGCATTTTCTTTTTATTGCTTAATTGCTATATCTAGAACTTTCAGTAAAATTCTGAATAGAAGAAGCAAAAGCAGTTATCCCTACCTTGTTCCAGATTTAGTAACGGAAGCTTTCAGTCTTTGACCACTGATATATTAGCTTTGAGCTATTCGTAAATGACCTTGGCCATGCAGAAGAAATTCCTCTCTATCCCTAGTTTATTGAGTGCTATTTTTTTTTTATCATGAAAGGGTATAGCTCATTACCTTTATATTAGAAATATTTTTCCTAATCCTTACACTGCATTTTATAGGGAGCATTTTATAAGTGTTTTGAGGAAGCAACTCATATCCAATATCTATTCATTTATATGTATGTATATTTATATATAATACAATACAATACAAATATTATATATATATGTGTGTGTGTACACACACACACACACACACACACACACACACACACACTTTTCCCCCTTTTTTACACAGGTACCTACACTTTATTGATATTATTAATTATTCCTGGTGTTTGTTTACTAGGAAACAAACTACTTTGGTTGCAAATAGACCCGTTCCACAATATAAATCGAACTTATTGAAATATATAGAAAGGTTTAATTTTTATATGCTTTATTTATCCAGTTTTATTAAAGTATCTATCATGTATCAGGCACTGGTCTGGATACATATTTATCTTGAATCTTACTACCTTATTGCACTCTAATTAATTTAAAGATTTTTTTTTCAGGTTTTATAGTTTCATGGATTTAGATTTTGGTATTTATGAAATAATTAGATCAAAGAGAAGATTGAATTAAACTATGAACATTATTATTAACACGTTTACAGTGAGAGTCCCTTAGTTTTCAAATTCTTCCATCCACTCATTAGTTCACATGATTAGTGGATCAGCTGAACAACATTCCTTTGGGAATTATTGCCCTGATTTTTTTTTTTTTTTAATGAGAAAATTGAGATGGAGGGATGCAAAGCAACTTGTCCAAGGTCATCTAACAAGTCAATGTCAGACTCATTACCATGGTTTAGTTTTATAAAGGCCCTTAATTCTTAACCATTAAGATGCATTTTATTAGGTAGGCTAAAATAAATTAGAGACTGATTAGGCAGAAAACTTACATTTGGAGTGGTCTATTGAGCTAATCTTCAAATCTTTCGCTTTTAGAAATATAACTTTAAATAAGTATAAGATAATTTATAGTAAAATCCTTTTAAAATTTGGAGTTCTGTAGCTATTTTCTGCATTAGACTTTGCTCTTAACTAAAATATTTGCCCATGTAGTTAATTAGAATAAAAATATAAAGTTAGAATTCGTTAATTAATTTCTTAATGCTAGATGAATATACATATAAAATAAGGCTGGTAATTAAAAGTAAATATATGTATAGTTGTTAGAAATTGGGATTCAGGAAACCTAAATTACTAATAACAACCGTAATTCTTCATTTGGCATGTATTGAGTAAGCTCACAGTTTTGAGTTAATAAAAACTGGGTTATGTTGACAACGGTAAGAAAGGGAAGACAGGTTCCTTTTAGCAAATTTAATTTTTACCATGAAATCATTCTACAGACATTATATAATCTGCACTATATATTTTACATTATATATTTACATATTGTGTGTGTATATATAGTATGTATAGATACACATACAAAACACTAACGTAACAACTCAGTAGGAAATGAAATAAGTCATGGCTCAAGGAATTGCTCATTTAAAAAAATCATATTAATCAAATATACCTATACAGAAGGAGTATATACTTTACATTATAATTTTTCACAAACTGAACATATCTGCATGTAGGAGACATTTTACCTTTTGACTAAATTACAGATATTTAATTGGAAGATAAAATGTACTATTAGGACATTTCAATGTGTAATTGAATAAGGAACAAAGCTTTTAAAGCACAAATTACTTGCTAACACTTAAAAATGTTTTTAAGGTCTCTTTGATGTTATTTTCAACAAAGGAAATACTTGTGTTTTCCAAAGTCACGAAGTGCGCCATCTTTCTCTTGCTTTTGACAATGGCTTTGTCACTGGGATGGTGAGTAATTGTCTCTTTGCCATTTACCATTAGTATGTTATTTGTATGATATATTTTTGCATATAATATTTTTGTAGGTGATCAAACTATATTTTGCTTTTGCTTATACTTGCACTTTTTACATCTTTCTGTTGTATTTCATTAATTTTTGAGATTTTGATGCATAAATGATCCTAGATTTAGCAACTGAAATTTAGACTAGAGAAAGTAGGTCAATTCTTTGATAATATTGAAACTTTTAATGAGCTTTCAAAAGGCCTTCTGACTTCTCAGTGGCCCCTTTAGGGACCATATTGTTGGGAAAACCCCCGAATATCTTGCCTAAGTATGCTTTCTGTTACTCAGTTTAGGTTCAAAGAGTATCTTTTATTATATAAAACTTTAAAATGCATATTATTTGTTTTGAAAAAATGAGACCACATCAGATACCATATGCATTGTGCTGTCTTAGTATGAATTATAACGTATAATCCTATCCTACGAGAGAATCCACTTGGAACATGAAGTGAAAGAGGATTGAGTTGCTCAGGGTCACAAGGTAGGAAGTGTGACCACAGGAACTGGACACAGGCAGTCTGGCTCAGGCTACGGCTTCTTCGCGTAATGTTACACGATAGTACAGAAAGATTTTAGCTCACGGCATATTATCTAACGTAAGGGAAAATAATAACTATTGAAAAAATACTATGTGATTTGTAGGACTTGATTCAGTTAGGTGGTCTCAAGTAGTTAAATGAATATAGACAATGATAAAATTCACGTTAATGACTCTAAAATTATCCTGCTACCGGTGTTAATTTTATTCTCATGCAACAGTCTGCTACAGGTTCAGAGAAATCAAAAGAAAAAAGTTCTTCAGCAAAGCACTGGCCATAAGGCTAGGTAATAAAATAAATTGAGTTATAAAAGCATGGCATTCTGAAAACAGTACAAGGATTGTGTAGATTGAAGCTGGCCTGTATATACATGTAATGTCAAGGTGTTTGAAATGTAACTGTTTCCTCTTTACCGTTTCCCCTTTCCTCTAGGCTGGTGGCGGAGCCCCCACTGAGCTGCGGGTGCTCTATCAGCCCAATCGCTGCGCGATTCTTGAGTCAGCACTGGTTCCGGGTGACACAGTGACTTTTGATCACCGAGGCAAGAGAGCTGATGAGTCATCATCAGGCTATGCAAACCTTTCAAAAGAATTTGTGATTTTTGTCAAGGTAAAATGGAGAAGAGTCATCAAGGCTTATATTGCTAATACATACTTTCTTCCCCTTATTGAGAAAAAAAAAAATTGAAACATACTGCAGTTATCATATCTCTTTCCACTAGGTGGCACTGATGCCCATTATCAATCTGTTAGCCGTTGAAAAGCAGCGGGGACCATCACAGCTTTAGCAGCAATGAAGTTGTGATGGAAGTAACATCTTACATCTAATTGATGTTGGAGGTTAAAACTATGGGTGTGGGGATGCTTAATATACAGAAGCCTGCATTTGGGTGTTAAATAAATGTTATTGAAGTTTTCTAACAGGTGGGATTCATGTCCTTTGATTGTTATATATGTGTGATAATTTCTTTCTCTATAGTATGTGTTACATACATACTATATATGATGTTAAATAACATTATCACATTAATAACTAATTTAGGAGATTGTGTTATATGCTTTATTGAGAGCTTTACCACATACTGGACTAATTAATCACCATAAAATATTGACAGATATTTTATCTGTATTTTTTATGTGCTTTTATTGGTGCATTAGGGTTTCACATCATAATGTATATCATGTTGACATTGACATACACGCACACAGCACTTGGTGTATTATCTGTATTTTAAAGGTGAAAGAAAAGATTTTTAGGGCTATTACATCTTCATCAGCATGGCAGAGTTAGTAAATGGTGGGTCATCATTCAAACTAAACTCTGTCTTTAAGCCTTCTTATAATTACTACATAATAAATACTTTCTAGCTGGATGTGGTGGCGCACGCTTGTAATCCCAGCATTTGGGAGGCTGAGACCGGAGGATCTGGGTTCGCAGCTAGCCTCAGCTACCTAGTGAGGCACTCCACAACTTAGTGAGACCCTGTTTCAAAATAAAGAATAAAAAATAGGGATGGGGGTGTAGCTCGGAGGTAGAATGCCCCTGAGTTCAATCCCCAGTACTGCAAAGAAAAAAAATACTTTCTCACATTTTTCTCAAGACAACATAAATTTAACTAACAGCATATTACCTAATAGAATCCAAACATAAAGATTTTGTATATGTATATTTATTTTTAATTATTGAGCGTGTAATCTCTTTTTTCATTTTACCCCTTATGCATATGATGCTGTAATATTTACTTTGACATATGCCTTTGCCCATACATTTTATTATTTTCTCAGCTTAGAAAATTAAAAATTGAATTTAAGGTTTATAATATGAGACTCTTAAGGCTCTGGAAACATATTATCAAATATTTTCTACCACCATTTCCCTTTTGACACCAACCACAGAATCTGGGACCCTTGAGACCACTATCAAGGTTGATAATTCCCTAGAAGGACTCACAGAATTACTGAAAGAAGTTAGTCATAGCTCCAGTTTACTATGGAGAAAGGATACAAACTGAAAGCTGCTAGGTGAAGAGATTGGCAGGGCAGAGCCCGGGGAATGCTGCAGGCTCAGAACTTCCCTTGTCCTCTCCCCCTGGAGTCCGGCCAGGGCCGCTGTCTTGGCACTGACACGTGGTGATGCACACAGAGCCCTGCCCAGCTTCTGTGCAGAAGTTCAGCGCCCCTGAGCCTGGTGGTCCTGCATCTCCACTGAAATTCCTCACACAAGGAGTCCGCGTGGCTGGGCCCCTTTAGGAGGTCTGCGGACACCTGGGACCCAAAGCCCCTCCCCTAAGTGACGCGTTCCTCTCTGGCTGGCTCACGGCCCTCGGGCAAGCCAGACACCCCTAACAGGTGCTGAACTCAGGGGCTCAGAGATGGCCTCCTCAGATGCGGAGGCAAAGGCTGGAGCTCCCCGAGTAAGGCTGAATTCTCTACCACCGACTTTCTCCTGCAGTGCGGGAGAACACCTGTCTCAGGGACCTCAGGTCTGAGTGTCCTTCTGAAAGAGAAGAATGTCGACAATTTTCTAGAGGAATAAACATCTAGTTTTAGCTTTCAAAAATTACTAATGCAGATTACCTTTCCTGTGTTTATTTGCCATTTATATGTGTGTCTTTATACATTGCATGTTTGTCGTTCATTTCTAGTTGGCTCTCAAGAGCTTTTTCTGTCTTTCTCTTCATTGGTGATTGCATAGGACTTACTTAAGCATATCTACACTGAGTCTGCTACCACTCTTTACTCATCCCTACATACATTGGACTGATATCCATAGAGTACATTCCATAGTTCAAGTATTCTTACAGCATATTCTTCTATTCTACTTTATATTAATATTACAATTATTTGCCTACAGTGATTCTGAATTTCTCAGGAGAGTATTTGTGTTTTTTTTTTTAAATTCTTTAAAAAAACCTCTTAGCATGTGATACTTACCCTTACAGTTGCAATAAATAAACCTTGATGAAAATTGGCCTCTTTTAGTTTTGCTTGGGTATGTATCACAGTTAAATTGTTTATTTATTTTGCTCATTCTCAGGTGCTTAGCTGCTGGTAAGATTCTGATACTGCCCCCTCGGTTTGAGAACTGAGTGTATAGGCATCTCTCTAAGGAAATGAGCCTGCTTCTCACTGCCTTTCTGTTTGCTCTGCAGGGGGTGTTCCTCAACAGCGCTGTGGTTCTACTCACTACGAGTCTGCGCCAGGCCCTGTGTATCCAGTCTGATGGAACCTGCACCGGAGCAGAAAGCCAGTCTGAAAGATCCTACTGGCGAGTGCATAAAGTCAGCTCTGGGATTTGCATGTTTGAAAGTGTGAAGAATACACACATGTATCTGAGGATTAAGGACGGCCAGTGTGACGGAAGAGTAAGCACCTGCTCTCACTTCTCTTGCAAATATTGAGGACATCGCTAGTGATAGACATGAAGACAGAACCCTCTGCGTGCTTTGATTTTAATTCTACCTACAAAGATCTTAGAATTGGTTATTCTATCTGGTGGTTCCCCTGGGGCATTTGTAAGGAGTGGGGGGGCAGCTGCATGACAGTGTGGGAAGAGAGGGATTCTGACCCTTTGGCAGCGTTTTTGAAGTCTAATTCTACATTCCAGTGGGCATTCCCATTGTCGCTGGTGTCACTCCAACCCACAGTTAACAAATGAAGGCTCCAGAAAGTCCCAGCTCAGTGGTGCCACCTCACTGGTTTTGTGGTGCCTGAATTTCCACTGTAGGAAACCTAGTACCTTGGCTAAGAAAATAATTAAAATATTTAAATATTAGCCATCCTTCCTTAACGTCTTGAGCCTTGGGAGAAAATGTGGAAGGCAGCAAAGACGTCTTTTATATGTTCATAATTCTCCCATGGGGTGAAGGCATAGAAGGTTGCAGACTTAACTTTCCTGTTAATGCGTTCTCCATTTACCCTTGTGTGAAACAGTTCCGACTGTAGCTTTTGGATACAGGACTCAGAGGTCCTTCCTCCTCCTTGTTACCAGTGAATGTTTGGCGATATGGGGGAACTTGTATGAGTGTGTGTGGGGGGGGGGCAGGGAAGGCCTCGGCCTGTCATGGTCCTCCACGTCTTTGTCTTTGCTGCAGATAGGCTGTCTAATCTGCGTATGGTGAGCTGCACTAATGCTAAGAATGCAGAGGGGAAAAGTACGTGTACACAAGCAGCTTTAATTAACAGCCCCGACCGGCTTACAAACTTGCAATGAAGTCAGTCCTAGCACCATTTCACAGAAGAAGAAACCAAGCTTAAGAGACACAGTGCCGTGCTTAGTCTATAAACTGGTGAACAGACCAATGGGGATAAAGTAGGTATATGAAGGCCAGACTCATTAAGAGTGTGATTTCACCTAATGCTCAGTTACCCTATGGGAGGAGTATCAGGAAGTAATTTCCTTTTATATTTTTAACATTCGTAAAGGATGTGAGCCACTCTCTTTCTTGAGATGGTGCTCACACATGGCAGTTACCAGGCAGAGTTTGCAGGGGACATGTGAGTGCGGCTGCAATGTGGGGGACGGGCCAGCGTTGGGATTCGTGTCTTCTCTGGAGCAGCCAAAGGGGCAGCTCCGTGATCACTCACCTTCCATTAGCTGCCTCTCATTCCGGTCGGATGGTGACGAGTGAGGGCTCTCCAGAAAGCAGAACCAACAGAACATACATAATCATGAGAGGGTACTTACACATATGTGTATAACAATACACATGTGCATAAATATGTATAATTCAATCTAAACCAAAGGCCTGAAGATCCCCTGGAGAGCTGCAGGTGTCAATCCACAGTCATGTGCTGGTGAAAAACCTGGATTCTCATGTCCGCAGGGAACAGCAGCAGCAGAACTGAGCAGCCTCAAGAAGGGCTGAATGTGAGCAAGTGTGAGGTCCTCCTCCCTCAGCTTTTTTGGTCCACCTGGGCCGCCCTAGCCTCCTGGATGGTGTCGTCCGCACTTGGGCAGACCTTTAGCGTTACAGCTGGGATGATGTCGCCCTGGGTCCTTGTTCATTTGTCCAAATAGTATAGAAATAAAAGCTGGAACTGCTGCAAGCTTAAGCAAGGTTTTGTTATTACAGGTAGAGGGGGGACAGGGCAACAGAAAGCACCACATCGGAGAGGGCAATGAAGTAAGATACTGTCACATTTGAATTCTCGTCTTTATGTAGGAATTTATTATCTTGTCTCTTATCCTAGGTAGCCAATAGTCTTTTTTTCCTCATACAAAGCAGGTGCTGGCCTGCCAGTTGTCTCTGCTGTGTGAGCCTTTTTGTTAGCCTTCTTTGTTTATCTTTATAGGGACAGAAAGATCTGACATCACTGATCAAAATGTGTCAATTAGTTAACGAGGTCAGTCTAAAGCCTGTATTATTCTTTGTTTTTTTCTAACTCCTAAAGTTTAAAGCCTGTACCGACCATCTGTGTCCTGTTGAAAGCTTGTTTTGTAATAAGGAAAAGAAAGCTGGGTGTGGTGGCGCATGCTTGTAATCCCAGCTTTTGGGAGGCTGCGACTGGAAGATCCAGATTTGCAGCCAGCCTCAGCTGCTTAGTGAGGCCCTCCACAACTTAGTGAGATCCTGTTTCAAAATAAAGAATAAAAAAAAAAAAATAGGGCTGGGGCTGTAGCTCGGAGGTAGAATGCCCCCAGGTTCCATCTCCAGTACCACACACACACAAAAATATATAATAATAATAATAATAATAATAATAATAATAATAATAATGATGAATTTTTAAAGTATAAAGACTTTAAGGCTTTAACTATTTTTGTGTTGTTAGTAATCAATATTGGGTAAATGTACCCTGCTTTTTAACAATTTTTTTTACTGGTGCATTGTAATCATATATCATTGTTAGGTACAAGCTGATAAAAGCATGCATGCACACATCTCTCATTTACCCCTTCCCCAATTCCTGCCCTACTCTCTCTCCCTCCCTCCTCAAATTTAGTTTAGTGATTGACTTTGATACACTTGTGAAAGTACAACATGTGCGTTAGGTGTTATCCCCCCTCCCCATCACCTTCCGTTAAGTCAACTTCTTTGCTCATCAAAGGTTTCTCCTTCATCTGGAGTCCCTCTTATGCCCTGTTTTCTCCCTAGCTTCTGCATATTAGGGAGAGCATATGATTTTTTACTTTTTTTGACTGACTGATGTCACTTAACATAATGCTTTCCAGATCCATCCATTTCATTGCAAATGACATGATTATGTTCTTTATGGCTGAGTAAAATTCCATTGTGTACATATCCCATGATTTTGTAATCCATTCATCTGTTGATGGACATCTTGGCTGGTTCCATAGTTTGGCAATTGTGAATTGTGCAGCTATAAACATAGATACACATGCATTGGTCTGATAGTTTGTTTTCCATTCTTTTGGGTAGATACCAGAAGTGGTACTGCTGGATCATATGGTAGGTTCATTCCCATGTGTCTGAGGATCTTCCATACTGTTTTCCAAAGTGATTGCACTAATTTGCAATCCCACCAGCAATGTATTAGGGTTCCCACTTCTCCACACCCTCACCAGCATTTGTTGTCGTTCATGTTTTTGATGATTGCCATTCTAATTGGCGTTAGGTGAAATTTCAAGGTAGTTTTGATTTGCATCTGATTGCTAATGATGTTGAAAATTTCCTCATACATTTATTGACCATTTGTATTTCTTCTTTTGTGAAGTGTCTATTTAGATTCCTTTGCCCATTTCTTGAATGGGTTATTTTTCTTAGCTGTTTCTTGAGTTCTTTGCATATTCTAGATATTAGTCCTCTATTGGAGGAGTAGCTGCCAAAAATTTTCTCCCACTCTGTGGGCTCTCTGTTGAGGGTCTTGATAGTTTCCTTTGCTGTACAGAAGCTCTTTAGTTTAATGCAATCCCATGTATTGATCTTTTTGGAGTAGTTTATGCCTTTGAGGTCTTGTTGAGAAAGTTTTTACCTGTGCCTATGTGTTGAAGTGTTGAAAGGTAGCTGAAAGGTCTCGGGCCTGACTTCCAGGCCTTTGATACATCCTGAATTGACACTTGTACAGGATGAGAAAGTGGGGTTTATTTCCATTTTCCTGCATATGGTTAACCAGTTTTGCCAATACCACTTGTTGAAGAGGGTATCTTTTTTCCAGTGTATGTTTTTGGCTCTTTTGTCAAAAATCAATTGACTATAAGTGTGTGGTTTGTTTCTGAGTCTTCTATTCTGCTCCATTGGTCTATGTGTCTGTTTTTGTGCCAATACTATGCTGTTTTTATTACTGTGGCTTTGTAGTTTAGTTTGAAATCAGGTATTGTGATGTCTGCTGCATGGTTCTTGTTGCTAAGAACTACATCGGCTATCCTGGGCTTTTTGTTGTTCCAAATGAATTTAAGGAATGATTTTTCTATGTCTGAGGAGTGACCTTGGTAATTTAATGGGTATTGCATTGAATTGTAGATCACTTTTGGGAGAATGGCCATTTTGATGATATTTATTCTGCCTATCCAAGAGCATGGAAGATCTTTCCATCTTCTAAGGTCTTCATTTGACTTCTTTTTTCAACTTTTTTATAGTTTTCCTTGTATAGGTCTTCTACCACCTCGGTTAGGTTTATTCCTAAGTATTTTATTTTGGGGGGTGGTATTGTGAGTGGAATTGTTTTCTGGATTTCTTTTTTCAGTGGCTTTATGGTTGGCATACAAGAAAGCTTTTGATTTTTTAAGATTGATTTTGTATCCAGACACTTTACTGAAATTGTTGATCAGTTCTATAAGTCTTTTGGTTGACTTTGTTGGGTCTTCTAAGTATAGTATTATGTCATCTGCAAAAAGGGATAATTTTAGTTCTTATTTTTCTATTTACACCTTTGATTTCCTTCTCTTGCCTTATTGCTCTGGCTAGAGTCTCAAGTACTATATTGAACAGAAGAGGTGATAATGGAAATCCTTGTCTTGTTCCTGTTTTTAGTGGGAACTCTCGCAGTTTTTCCCCATTTAATATAATGTTGGCTGTGGACCTATTGTATATTGCCTTTATGATGTTGAGGTGTGTTCCTTCTCTTTCAATTCTCAGCAGTGCTTTTAGCATAAATGGGTGTTATTTTATTTTTTCCTTTTCAGCATCTATACAAATGATCATGTGATTTTTGTCTTTAGTTCTGTTTATATGGTGGATTACATGGATTGTTTTTTGTATGTTGAACCAGCCTTGCATCCCTGGGATGAATCCACTTGGTCATGGCATATAATTTTCTTGATGTGGTTTTGAATGTGGATTGCTAGTATTTGTTTAGCAATTTTGCGTTTAAGTTCATCAATGATATAGGCCTATAGTTTTCTTTTCTTGAGCTGTCTTTATTTGACTTTGCTATTAATGTGATGTTGGCTTCATAGAATGTGTTTGTGAGAGTCCTGTTTCTTTCTATTTTATGGAATATTTTGAGGAGTATTGGGATTAACTCTTCTATAAAAGTTTCATAAAATTCACTTGGAAAACCATCTGGCCCTGGGCTTTTCTTTGATGGTAAATCTTTATTGCTGTTTCTATCTCTTTGATTGCTATTGGTCAGTTTAAGTTTTCTATATCTTCTTGACTCAGTTTAGGAAGGTTATATGTGTCTAGAAATTTCTCAGTTTCTTTTAGATTTTCCATTTTGTTGGAGTATAGTTTTACAAAGTAGTTTCTGATGATCCTCTCTATTTCCACACTGTTAGTGGTAATATCACTTTTTCATCTCTTATTTTGGTAATTTGGGTTGATTCTCTCTTTCTTTTGGCTATGTTGTCTAATGGTTCATCTAGTTTATTTTTTCAAGAAACCAGCTTTTGGTTTTGTTGATTTTCTGTATTTTTTTTAATCATCTACCTCATTATTTTCTGCTCTGATTTTAATAATTTTCTGTCTTCTACTGGATTTGGGGTTAGACTGTTCTTGTTTTTGAAGTGCTTTGAGCTGTGTCAGGTTATTTATTTGGTGATTTTCTGTTCTTCTTATGTGGGCACTCAGTGCTATAAATTTTCCTCTTAGTACTGCCTTCAGGGTGTCCCAGAGGTTTCGATATGTTGTGTCTCTGTTTTCATTGCTTTCTAGGAACTTTTTAATTTCTCCCCTTACTTCTTATATGACCCGTTCCTCATTCAGCAGTGTGGTGTTCAGTCTCCCTGTGTTTACATGGTTACTCTGGGTCTTCTTAGAGTTGATTTCTAGTTTCATTTCATTGTGGTTTGAAAAGATGCAGGGAATTATGTTACATTTTTTGAATTTGTCAGTGCTCTCCTTGTGGCCCAGAATGTGGTCTATTTTGGAGAAGGTTCCATGAGCAGCTGAGAAAAAATGTGAATTCAGCTGTAGTTGGATGAAATATTCTGCATGTGCCTAATAGATCCATTTGGTTTAGGGCATTCTTTAGGTCTGAGGCATCTTTACTGACCTTTTGTTTAAAAGATTGGTCTAGTGATGTGGGAGGAGTATTAAAGTCTCCTAGCATTACTATATTGGAATGTATGTGTGACTTTATATCATGAAGAGTTTGTTTTATGAAAGTGGCTGCACCTAGGTTTGGGGCATAAATGTTGACTATTGTTATTTCCTCTTGCTGAATTTTTCCTTTTACTAGTAAAAAATGACCTGCTTTGTCTGTTCTGATAAGCTTATACTTGAAGTCTAATAGTTGCTACTCCTGCTTGTCTTCAAGTTCCATTGGCATGGATTACATTACTCCAGCCCTTCACCTTTAGTTTGTGGGAATCTTTGCTTGTAAGGTGTGTTTCTTGCAGGCAGTATATAGATGGATTATGGGTTTTAATCCATTTTGCCACCTTGTGCCTTTTTATTGGGAAGTTGAGGCCATTTATATTCAGTGTGATTATTGAGAGATGGTTTTTAGTTCCTAACATTTTGAGTTTTGACTTCTGTTTGCAGTAGTGTTTGTTCCTCTTTGCTTAGTTATTTGCTTCCTGAAAATTATTGTTTCTCTGGTTCTGATGTTTATTTGTTAGTTCTTCTTTGTAGTTAATCTCGTTGAGTATTTTCTCTAGTGCTGATTTGGAAGACATAAATGCTTTCAGTTTTTGTTTGTCATGGAAGGTTTTTATTTCTCCGTCAATTTTGATAGGTAGTTTTGTTGGGTAGGAGAATCTTGACTGCAAGTTATTTTCTTTCAGAGTTTAGAATATGTTGCTCCATCCCTTCCTGGCTTTCATGACTTGGTTTGGGAGGTCTGGAGTGATTCTAATTGGGTTGCCTCTAAATGTCACTTGGCCTTTTACTTTTGTTGCCTTTAAAATTCTCTCCTTGGCCTCTACATTAGTCAAATGGATTATTATGTGGTGTGGTGAATCTCTTCTTTGGTGTTGTCTAGAGGGGATTCTATATGTTTCTTATATCTGTGTTTCAACTTCTCTTTGCATGTTTGGAAAATTCTCTGGTATTATTCCTTTGAAAAGATGGTTTATTCCATTAGTTTCAACTTTTAATCCCTCTTCTATGCCTATTATTCTTAGATTAGCTCTTTTAAAATTGGCCCTGATCTTGACAATGTCCAATTCATGCTGTCCGATTTTTTTCTAAATTATGTTCTATGGATTCATTTTTGGAATGGTCGTCTTCTAAGAGTTACATTCCATTTTTAATGTGGTCTAGTCTACTGTTTATAGTTTATATTGATGCCTTCACTTCAAGTATTGCATCTTTCACTTTCTTCATGGCTTCTTTTTGATTCCTGTTTAGGGTATCAAATTTGTTATTTGTTCCTTTATTTCTTTCCCACTGTCTCTGCCTTCTTCCCAGAAATCTTGTATTATTTCTATTATTAAAGATCTTAATTGTTCTTCTGGTAACCTCTGCCATTCTGTTATTGTTGAGTTCTGTTATTGTGGGATTGTGGTGGCTCATTGTTTCTTTGCTATTTTTCCTTCCCATGATTTCCCTGTTCTTAAGTTTATGTCTTTGCTGCTCTTGCAAGCTTTCTCTCAATTTATAGTTTTATTTTTCCTTTGTGAATGGTATCTTGTATTGAGTTGCAATTACTCTAGGGCTTCTTTTGCCCACCCTAATGGTGCCATTGGTGGGTTTCAGGTGTTGACTTCTAGGGTCCATTTGTTGCTTCTGTTTTGGGCATTCATCTCAGAGGTGTGAGTAGGACAGTTTGTGGCCTCCGTGTTTTTAGGCCTTGGTGTGGGATGTGTTGAGCTTTTCCTTCTAGGTGAGTTTATCCTTGGTGTTTGACAGTCCCTTCTGGTGGTTCACATCTCTAGTCCAATCTCTGTAGTAGGGATTTAAAGGTGTCCGCTGGTATATACAAGGACAAGTTGTGTTCAATGGTGAAGGTTGGGTGAGCAGGGAGTGAGAAACCACACTGATGAATGCAAGAAGAGGGTAAAGTAGGAGGTATGAGCCAGTAGAATAAGAGTTTGCATGTGTTAAGGTGATACATGTTAAAGATTAGAGATAGTGGATATGTGGGCGTATTCTGGTAGTCAATGTAGAGTATTTAGGTGTAGTGTTATGAAATGGTCTTGATATGAGTCAGGGAAAAAGGAAAGAGAAAAAAGTATTGAGGAGAAGGATATAAATATGAGAGAGGAAAGAAACTTGTAAAAGAGATGAGGAAGAGAACCAACAACTGAGCAAAAAATAACAAAGCAACCAATCATCCAAACAAACATAAATAAAACAAAGCAATACAAAACAAAAATGTTAAAAAATAAAAAGCAAAAAAAAGAAACAAAAACAAAAGCCTAAACCCTGCAAGTATATAAATACAGAGCTGAGTTGGCCTCTGCAGTCCTTTTGGACCTGTGTGGATATTTTTAGCTTTTAGATATCTACTCACTATATTAGATTTTTGAGCATATTTCAGGCATTCTTATTTGCTCTGTCAGTGCTGGCACAGAGTTCCACTGGCGCCTCTCCCACTGCAAGCTTTTGTCTCTGAGCTCTCCACAGGTCCTGTCCTTGTGCCGCTTGGGGGTGTGTGTCACTGGATCTGGACCCTATGTAAGCCGGAGGCTCTGTACTTTCCACCGTCCCTCTCTGCATCTCTCTCTCTCTGCCTTTGCTGGTGGCATGTGTGAAGTCTAAATGCCGGGCATTTTTCAGGGTGCATGTAAGGTCTCTATGCCCTGTGTGCTCTGGGTCCCTCCCACACTGCTGCTCCTATCCAATTTCTAGCAGTATGGGCTACCGAGTCTGTTGGGTGCCACAGGGGTCCCCGGCCAGGAAGTTACATTACAACTGAGTGCTGCTCTGGCTCTGGAGGGGGAGGTGAGCTGGGGTATCTTTGCCTCAGGCTTAGTGACTTAGCTGTCCCAAGTGTTCTGATCACTGTCGATCATTCGGTGTTGTGCTGCCTGATTAGGGTGTGGAGTTCTGGAGTTGCTTACTCCACATTTGGTTGCTGCCTATGCAGGAGGTCATTAGATGTCTTGGTACTAGTAGACCCTGCTCTGGGCGGCTGGCTCAATGGCGATGACCTCTCAGTGGCACACGCTGCTGTCGTGGGTGGGTTCCTTCACTCTCCCTGTACTGCTTTCTGGGTTCTGTTCAGCTATGCTTCAATTTTCGTTACTTTGTTCACTTTTTTTTTGCTGCTTTTTACTCCCTTCAAGAAGCTGCTTTTGCAGCAGTTTTGATTCAAGCTCTACAGTACAATTGAGTGCAGCTCTGGCTCTGGAGAGAGAGGTGAGCTGGGGTGACCCTGCCGTAGGCTTAAGCTGGTCATCGCAGGCATTTCAGTCAGTGTTGATTGTGCAGGGATGTGCCGCCTGATTAGGGTGTGGAGTTCTGGAGTCACTTACTCCACATCTGGTTGCTGGGTATGCAGGAGGTTGTTAGATGTCTGGGTGCTAGTAGACCCCACTCTTGGTGGCTGGCTCAGTGGGTGCCACTGCCCCATGGTGCATTGCCGCTGTCATGCCGATGGGCTCCTTCACTCTCCCTGGACCACTTTCTGGGTTCTGTTCAGCTGTGCTTCAACTCTCCTTTGCTCACTTTTTTGCTGCTTTTTTTCTTCCGCCAGGAAGCTGCTTTTACTGCAGTTTTGATTCAAGCTCAACAGCACCTGAGGAGAGGTGCTTTTTACTCAGTTGCCATCTTGGGCTTCTCCACCCTGCTTTTTTCATCTCTTAACTTGGTCTAAACTTTTGTGAGGATCTGCATAATTCTTTCTTCTAAGTTCGGGTGTCTGTGATTTATTTCAGGTACTGTAATTCAGTGTTCTGCATCTTATCTTAGTTGCTATGACACCTGGCCAGTCAATTAGCAGGCAAGGGTGAGGGGCAAGGTCAGCCTTGGCTGTAGCTTTGGATGACAGCCCAGAGACAGAGAAAAAGGATTTCAGTGTTTTGTGTAAGCATAGCTACTCTTATTAGCAATTAGTACTACTCTTATTAGCAATGAATACTGACTCGATCCCCATAATTCTGCAGTTTGCTGGCCCCCACACCAGTCTTTCTTGCAAAATCTCTCACAGACAACCCAGGAGTGTGCTTTATGAATTTTCTAGGCACCCCTCCATCCAGTCAAGCTGACAACCCAAATCAACCATCACAGATGGTGATTTCATGGTTCTTAAATTCGTCCCTTTTCAGTCAGTGCGCTCCTCTGTTTCTACCATTATTTTCACAGTGTGCTGGTTATATTGTTTCTAAGTGAATAAACTTTCTATGCAAGTGGCTAGCAGAATCTTTCTGTCTTACATTAAAAATGCATGTCCCTGTTGCCTTCTTTTTCCTTCTTCTTTTTCTTCCCATACCTTTCTCCTCCTCCTCCTTTTTCGTGCTAATAATGAGTCAGTTTAATTTGATTAGTCTGAGAGATTGGGACAAGTCCTTGGTGTCCAAATGAAAGAAGCTGGTGTGCAAAAGAGTCTGGATAGAAATGCAGGAGCATTATCCTGCCACAGAGGAAATGCTGGTGTAATCATTCTTCAGGTGCAGGAGCTGAGTGTGAGCCTGGTCAAATACCATGCCAGAGCCTCCAGCTAGTGTCAGAACTGAGCCTGCCTAGGTCGGCCTGCTTTCAAACCTCTTATGCAAGACTAAGAGAGTCAGTGGTTCCAAATAAAAAAAGTTGTTCTTCAGCAATATTCTTAGACCAAGTCTAGTTGACAGCTTGTCAGATGAGTGACTGGGTTTGAAGTAAATAGGTGGGAGAACTCCAAACAGTTCCAGCCTGTGCTGTGTTTGTGTGAGTTCTGGGAGCCCTTTGCCTTTTCCCTCCAACAGCTCTATCAGGACACAACACTAAGTTTAGGGCTTCCTGAGCACTTTGGAGCTGAGGTAGGCAATCATATGTTGGAGTTTTAAACTAAGTATTACTTTTTCTTAAAATTATTTCCAAATTTGAAAAAAAGCAGAAGCATATGTTCTGTTTGCTTTTGAACAAAGATAGCCAAAGTGAAGAATACAGTGAGATCTATTGATAAAAGAAAAGGAATATATGTAGAACATGATAAATAAGGAGCTTAGGGTATAAGGTGGAGAATGTCTGGGCTCTTTGGAGATGAGCATGCTACACTCGGAGGCTAAAGCAACACATGCTATGAAGCAGGAGTTGAATAGAAAAGATACTGTAAAGGGAGTTATGTAACAAAGCAAACTGAAATAGCAAGTCCATATACGTCCAGGTGATAGTTAAGATATTGCACTTATCTATCAGTTCGGCCCATTGCAACTCCCCAACACAACTTAGGGAAAGAGCAAGGAGCAAGGAACACTGATAGTCTATCATGGGGTGAGGCATTACCTGTCGGACAGGGCCCCATTTTTCCTGCTGGGATGCAGCCGCTGCCACTTATCCCTGGCAGTGGACTGTGCTCTCCAGGGTGTCTTCCACAAGAGGTGATGCAGGCCATAGCTATTTTCCATTCAACATGGAAGTATTCCAGTATTTAAAACAATGGTATAGCTCCAACTATGTGTGCTAGTTCATTACCAACCCCAGAAAAAGGTGATGTGGGTGTGGTCCTTGAGGATTTCAGAGGAAATCTTACTACTATTTATATTTTTAAAAAATCAGTGACATTCTTGGGTTTAAGGTAAAGGTTTGGAGATCTTTCTGGTCTCTGATTTATAAGTCAATTCTTTTTGCCCCTCTACCTCCTAAACTCAGGGCTCAAGCATTCTTTAGAAGTCTTTAGCTGCCTGTTATTTACATTAACAATTCCAAACCTGTTCTTGGAAAATTATTGCATTGAAAAGTTGTTAAATAGTTTGAAATCTTTAAATCCAGTGCCTCCTGAGTAGTCTGTTGATCACAGGGCAGTATGCCATCGTTCCATCCAATGGTGAAGTCAGATCAGCAAGGAAAGCAGAGTCAGGGGATGGCTATGTTTCAGTGTCTGGCGTGGTCCAGGCTGCATGGCCAAGCTCACCTCTGTAGTCATGCCCCTCACTTCAGACTCATAGCACACAACCAGGTGAGCACACAGCCAGTGGCGGGGCTTCACTCAAAACTTACACATGTAAATGATCTTATGACCCCTTTTGTGTAGTTATTAAAAATTGGCCAGGGTTGAAGAGTTTCCATTTTAAATGTAATGCTTTTTAATTGTAATATCTTTTCTTTATTCACTGAGAGCTTCATGGCTGAGATCCCTATAACAAAAGACAGACGAACTAGAGAAAAACTTGCACATTTATTAAATAAGTTTAATGTGACATGGGAGCCCACAGAAATGGACTCAAAGACCCAGAGAAATGTGTGTATTTTTATAGACAATTTCTTTTTTTTTTTTTTTTTTGCGGTACTGGGGATTGAACTCAGGGGCATTCTACCTCCGAGCTATACTCCCAGCCCTATTTTTTATTCTTTATTTTGAAACCGAGTCTCACTAAGTTGCGAAATGCCTCACTAGGTAGCTGAGGCTGGCCGCGAACCCGGATCCTCTGGTCTCAGCCTCCCAAATGCTGTATAGACAATTTCACAGAAGTGTGATAGGAGACCAGAAGCATGTAGTCTAATGATAATCAATCATGAGGAACTTAGGCCTACCTGTTGACATTCTTCTTGGAGCCCCCATGTGATATTTCTTCACTTTGGGTGTAGGGCAGGACATCTGTCACATGAAGATGTTTCAGAGGAAAAAGAGGTAGAAGGTCTGAAGGTGACCTTCCTGGGTTTTATGGCCTGGTTTGGGGAAAAAGGGATGAGAGGGGACTCTAGTTTCTAAGGCTTGCATCAGGAGAGAGTGAGCAGCTCTTGCTTCAATGGTTTTCTCAATTTCCTTTAGCTTAAACTATCAGGTTGCTGAAGCACTATATTTTGGGGTAATGTTTCTGTTAGCTTTTTGTTGCTGTGACACAACACCTAGGAAAATCAATTTAGAGGAGGAAAGAGTTATCTTGGCTTATGGTTTCAGCCCATGGTCAGTGGGCTCCATTGTTTCTGGGTCTGCGGTGAGGCAGAACAGCATGGTGAAAGGCATGCCAGAGAAAAGCTGCTCAACCCTGTTGGCCAGGAAGGAAGGTTGGATAAAGGAGAAGAGAGAGAAAGAAAGACATAGCAGGTGAGAGAGGAATTGAGGCTGAGAGGTAGGGAGGGTCCAGGGACGAGATCTGCCCTCCCTGGGCATGACTTCCTGTGACCTGTTTCCTCTAACCAGCTCCACCCAAAGTTCCCACCAGCTCCCAATAATGCCGTCAGCTGTGAACTCATCGGTGAATTAATCCATGGACAAGGTCGGAGCCCTCATGACCTAATCATTTCCCCAAAGCCCACCTCTGAGCACTGCTGCACTGGAGACGAAGCCTGAACACATGAGCCTTTGAGGACATGCAGATCTAGATCCTCGCCACTTTGCACACCCATCATGACCACTAGGCAAAGTCCAAACCACTCTTACTCTCTGTTCTCACTGGGTGTGACCCCTGGGCTGTGAACTTTAATACATGCTGTCACTCATCATTGGGGTCAGCTAAGGCTTTTCCTCTTTATTTTGTATATACTAGACCTGTGTAATAAAAAGAAGCTTAAAGAAGCTCACTGAGGATATCTTTTAATGGTGGCTGCCACTTAAACATTGAATTTTTAGTTTTTATTCTGGTACTCTTAGAGGAGAGTGTCAACAGAAAACTCATGGTTTATATTTTAATACTGCTACTTCCACTGTTGTGTTTTCTTTATATTGCAATATGTTTTGCTATTTCACTTAAAAAATTCCTCATCTAAAATTTTTGTAGTGAGTATTTTTTAGTCAAAATGGATATAATTCTTTATTCTTAAGATATATTATGGATGCATTGTTGTGAACATAGTCAAATACATCTATGTCTTTCCACAATGTCAGAATTTATCGAATATCAACAGATTCATAAGCTGTATCAATTTCTTCACCTTTACTTCTCTGATTACTCCTGGTTTCACCTGGAGTTGTTTCACTGACATCCTTGATATGATACAATAAGTCTGTATGCCTATCTGTCCTGATTTAATTTGTTAACTTCACAGGTGGTACTTTTTTACTGGCACAAATAATTCACTTATTCTTTGCTTCAAGCCTGTATTGGACAGATGGTGGTTGTTTATGGGCATAAGCAGGATGCAGAGTCATTCCACCTTAGCCCTTGTACTTAACATGGACCAGCCCAGGGCAAGCTACAGCTTTTTTTTTAAATGAAATGCAATAAGTAACTCAGAGCAAAATGGAGCAACTCTGGGCAGGACATAGCCTGCTGTCTACATGCATAACAATAGAAAGCATCGTTTTTCACTTGTACTGTCTCTGACCAGGAATCCTTAAACTCTGGATTGACAATGATCTTGAAGATAGAATGGTAACAATTCTCTTAATTACTCTAGCTTGCCTATGTTTACAGGCTGAAGTAAAACATTCAAAGTAAATGTTAATGCACACTCACATCTCTGTGCTTTAAAAACCTAACAGCGCCTCAGTCCTGGAGCTACTCAATAACTGCTTATTGTAACAAATTGAATTTAGTATAAACGTTACTAGTTCCAGTGTTTTGCCATTGTACACTTGAAAATATTTCTTATAGGCAAACATATTTAAATCAAGTGATGCTGATCCTATAACAAACGTTTCTGTTTCTGTTAAAATAAAATTATTATCTTGTAGGAGTAAGTCACTTTAATAAATTTTGATGTAGTAGAGACTCAAGTTAGCAACAGACAGCCTGCAGTTCACTAGGGATGATTGTAAGGTTGTTAATTTAAAGAAAAAAACCCCATCAAAACAACATGGGTGGAACTCACTAAGCATGAGTACAAAGGAAAAAAGATGTAGGAGTTTTAGGTAAATCAGCTTAGCATACCAAAGCAATCAACATACCAAAGAGACACACAGGTACACCTCACAATCGCAGGACATTTGTTTATGGGCAGGAGTTGTTTGTAGATTAGGAAATTTTTCTCATGGCAGATTTACTCAGTTTTTTTTCTCATCACTCAAAATATGCATGCAAATAATTTAAAAATTAAAAATTAAAGGTAGCTCATTTTGCAAGAAGTTAAAATATGAAAGCATATATGTAATATATATGTATGTAAATTAGATTTATACATCACATGATTTAAGTGTGTTCGACTATAAGAAATGTTTCAAATATACAATGGAAAACACATTAGAACTAGTAATTCTTGTATTAAATTCAATTTTCTATAATATATATGTATAGATATATGTGATAATTAACAAAACTTTTGAGACTGATAGATCTCTGAAATAAAAGGGTTGATTGAAATCATTACAAATGTTACCAAGAAAAGCACCGAGTCCTGGTACCAAGTTCCCTCAGCCTCTAGCAGCAAAGCAAGATAGCACTTGGAAAAAATGCCTGCTGGACCTAGAGCTAAGTATTTTTATAGTAAAAGTTTGGAGAAGGAAAACATTTGTTTACATTGAACCTACATTGGCTATAGACAAAAGGGACAGGGTAATATTAAGTGGAGGAAGTTTTGGGATGGGACAGTTCATGAGTAGAAGTACTTGTTGCTTCTGGATTGGTTGGGGTTGTGAGCAGAATGTGGTAGTGCCTAGGAGTAGTGATAGGATTTGATCTAAGGTGTTTTTTTTGTTGTTGTTGTTCATTCTTTTTTTCTCTCTCTTTTTATTGGTGCATTGTAATCCTACATCTTGATGCAGTTCAGGGTGGAGCCCCACATACTCACAGCTCACTGAGCCCTCCCCCAGTTCCCCGCCTACCCCTTCTCCGCCCCCACATTCCTGTGCTCAGCACATGATTGTCTTAGATGAGTTTTTGTATGTACATCATGTCCATTGAAGTGTTTCCATTTTCAAGTCTTCCTCCCATCCCATCTCCCTCCGTTATACCCCCTCTTTCACTCCACTAAAGTTTCTTCTTTGTCTGGAGTCCCTCTTGTGTCCCAATTTCTTCCTAGCTTCTGCATATGAAGGAGAACATCTGTCTCTACATTTTTTTTGTGATTGACTAATCTTACTTAGCATAATATTCTTTGGTTCCATTAATTTCCCTGCAAAGTATGTAATTTTGTTCTTCTCTATGACTGAGTAGAATTCCACTGTGTATATATCCCATAATTTTGTAATCCATTCATCTGTTAATGGACATCTTGGCTGGTTCCATAGTTTGGTGATTATGAATTGTGCAGCTATAAACATGGATATGCCTGCATTGCTATGGTAGCCAGGTTTCAATTCTTTTGGGTAGACACCCAGGAGTGGTACAGCTGGGTCATATGGTAGGTTCCTTTCCATTCTTCTGAGGCTCCTCCACACTGTTTTCCAAAGTAGTTGCAATAATTTGCAATTCTACCAACAATGTATCAGAGTTCCTACTTCTCCACATCTTTGCCAGCTACTCCTCTGATAGAGGACTAATAACTAGACTATACAAAGAAATCAAGAAACTCACCACCAATAAAACGAATAACCCAGTCAAAAAATAGGCAAATGAACTAAATAGTTCACAAATGAAGAAATACAAATACGAAAAAAGATGCTCAACATCATTAGCAATCAGAGAGATGCAAATCAAAACTACCCTGAGATTTCACCTAAAACCCAATTAGAATGGCAATCATTAAAACACAAACAATAACAAATGATCTAAGATTTTAATGTACATTCAGGAATGTGTAGTAGTCTTTCACTGTTTTTTATCCTTAGCTGTTAACTGATTCATCTCTCCCAACTCTTCCCCTCTCCATCCTCTAGTGCTTATAATTTAGGATATCTCAGATTTCTGTCTTCTCTTATCATTGAGTTAGATCTGTACAGCTAGACCAGTGGGCTGGAAAGCAGGTAAAGTTTTACTTAGTTTTATGTAAAGAATTATAAATTATGCTTTACATAATTAAACATTCTAAAGGAAATTGATTTTAATTAAATTGTATTTATATACATAGTCACATGCAAGATAAATAGTTTGAATTTCCTAGGAAATAGAACCACGTTTCACTATTATTCCAGATCACTATCTATGTGTTAGTTTTGATCTTTAAAGCATGAAAAATATTTGAAGAAAATGCAGAGGGCCTTTAGGACAGTAACAATGATTCTTGCATCCCTCAGGAGCAAATATGTTTTAAGAAAGGAATAATCATCAAGTGATTCATCTTGGAAAAGAGAAGACTGATGAGTAGCATTAACACTACTTGATTGTACAGAATGTATATTACTAGGATAAGAGAGTAGGTTGTGCCTTGTTTACTGAAATGTCATAAATTCTACAACAAGACCTGACATGTTAGGTATTCAGCAAATACATATGAAAGAGAAGTTAAAATATCACTTAGGTGATGGTGATAGGACTTGTCCTTCTGCAGAGGAGCCAAAGAGAGGGGAATGGGCATTATGAGAGCCTGCGGTGATGTGGGTGTGTGTCAGATATTCTGAAGTGGTTTTGCCTAAGTTGGGATTTGTTGCTCATGTTTAAGAGGACACAGAAAGAGGAAACTTTACACTTTTGCATTTAGAGCTCATATCTTTATGTCCCATCTACATCCTTTTAGTGAGTTTACTCTTGTATTAGGAATAAAGAAGAGATTTTTTTGTTGTTGCACTAGGGATTGAACACAAGAGCATTCTTCCTCTGAGCTACATACATAGCTCTATTTTATTTTTTATTTTGAAGCAGAGTCTCACTAAATTGCTGAGGGCATTGCTAAGTTGCTGAGGCTGGCTTCAGACTTTCATATTCCTATCTTTGCCTCCCAAGTACTGGCATTACAGAAGTATCCCACCATGCCTAGAAAGAAGAAAATTTTAAATGAAAGAAGGAAAGGGAATAAGGAAACTCTGAAGGTTTATTGTTTTAAAATTTAGTAAACATCATTTTATTCTTTTCACTAATTATACTTCATGGAAGGTTTAAAATTATATCCCTTGGGGTACTATTGGAGGGAACACAAGAGTGATATAGAGAACATTAGCAAATTTGTTATCCTATTCAAGTTATGGGTTACCTGCTTGTGGGAAGGATTAGGGGAAGCAGACTGACTTGAGCAGAGCAAATGAGTTGGGAGAAGTTTCCAGAAATGGTGAAATAAATTTATTTAATTATTTTAACATAATTTTATTAGTGCATTGCAGTTGTGAGGTTCAGTGTGATACAAACATACACGCCCACAACTCTTGATGTATTCCCTCCACAACTTGTCCTGCTCCCATACATGTTAGGGAGATTGGTACTAAGACCTTTGTATGTTGCCACAGTATTATTTGAGCTGTTTTCTTCCTCAGTTCTCTTTTTTCCTCTCCGCAACTCCCACTCCCTCACCCAACTCCCTTCAACTATTCTATAGGTCTTTCTGCACATTACAAAATGATGAATTTTAGAGGGAATGATCCTACTTTTTATTATCAAAGAAGAGAGAGGAGGATATTACACGAACAAATTATGAGCTTAGACATTAGAAAACCAGATAATTCCTTTTTTAGAACTAACAAATATTTATTACATTTCTACTGAAAGGCAAAAACTGCTTGATGTTAGTGCTATAGTAGACATATGAAGGCATGCTCCCTTCCGCTTAGGAAACTTGCAGTCTAAAAGGGGAAATAAGAATGTAAGCAGATAATTATACCATAGTGGGGAAAGCACAATAACAGAGGTAAATACCAATTTCAGTGTTGGTAGGCGAGAGATGTGTATCTTGGGAAGAGTTTTCTATTGTGTGAGTCATTTCCATGGTAGGGAACACCATTCCAACACATGAATGTTTAAAGGACATACTCAAATCATACTTAAACCATATGAGGCTGATATTGTAGTCTTGACATTTTGGGCCACGTGGGATTTGAGACTCTAGCATAGTCTTTTTTCACAACTCTGTGTCTAACTTTTAGCAAGTTTTTTCCTCTCTAAGGTCATTAGTCCTCTTGAGTCTGTCGTTGAAGCATGGGATGACTTCTGGATCCCCTGATATCTTCATGTGAACTGTGTAGAATCTAGGAAGCCCTATTAGTGGTAGCTCCTCAGACTCCTTCCCCAGACATCTCTAATACACTCTGTGGGTGGTCCCATGTGGCTCTACTACTATGCTAAGCACAAGGGTGTTGTAAGGGAAATTGGTGAATTTCCCGGGAGAGGGCCCCAGCATTTGAGATTCTCCAACAAAATGTATGGATTTTTCTATTACCTATTACTACTACTACTACTACTACTACTACTACTACTATTATTGTTATTGTTTTCTACACAAAGAATCAGCTCCAAGCAGTGTTGAAATAGGCCATTCATACTTCTCTTTTAGTCCATTTATTCCAGGTCCCTCCTCCTAGCGCAGGCTTCTCTTGTGGGGTGGAAATTTCCTCTATGTCATATATGGCATCTACCTTTTCAGTGGTTTTATTATTTAAACTCTGTGGTGTCCAGTCATTCGGCTTGGTTCTAGGCATATTAAATCTAATTTTGGAATTTTTTTTAGAAACCATTTTCTCTTCCAGTAAAGAATAGATTTGCAAGTAAATTTGATTTTTTATTCGCTAAAGACTTCTTAAAATCCCTCTACTTGGAAAATAAAAAATAAGGGAAATATTTCTTTGTTCTAGGCTGAATTATACTTGTTTATAATACAGTAAGCACTGTTGATCTGGTAGGTAAGACAGCCTTAGAAAATTAAGCAATAAAAATATTAGTTTAATAGTAAAAAATATCCTTACTTAAGCCATAGTGATTGTAGTGATCTAGGCAAGAGAGGATAGGGGCCTAATGTCTGGAAAGTAATTATGAAACCAGAATTTGAGTCAAATTTGATAGATAGGCAAAGTTCAATTTCTTTTTTTATAGACTAACAATGAAGAATTGAAATTTGAAGTTATCGAGGCAGTTACATTAGTACAAAAAGGATATGAATCTAAAAAAATATGTACAGGAACAATATATGGGAAATTATAAAACTGGTTAAAGAAATAAAAGGAAATCTTAATAAACAGACAGACATTCCATGATCATAAATTGGAAGATTCAGTGTTGTTGTTGGCTCTTACCAACTTAATCTACATATTCAATATAACCCCAATCTGAATATCAGCAAACTATTTTGTGGAAATTGATAAATTGGTCCCAAGTTTATATAAGAAGGCAAAAGACAACACAATATTGAAGGTAAACAAAGCTGGAGGACTGACATTACTTAACTTTAAAACTTGCCATAAAACTATAAAAATCAAGACAGTAATATTTACAAAAGAAAAACACAGAGATCAGTTGGACAGAGAGTCTAGAAATAGACCCACACTAATAGTCAACTGATTCTTGACAGTGGAGCAAAAACAATTCAATGGATGGCTAGACATTCCCGTAGAGGATGCTGGAACAATTGGATGCCATATACAAAAGAACGATCTAGATGTAGGCCATATAACTTTCACAAAATTAGACATACACATACATGCATATTGATAGCAGCTTTAGTGATAATCACCAAAACTGCAAACAACCAACGTGTTTTTTAGTGGGGTAAACTATTGTACATCATTTCATCAATAAAAAGAAGTGAACTGTAAGCTGTGAAAAGAAACTTAAGGAAACAGTAAGTGTGCTTTGCTAAGTATAAGAAATCAGTATAAAAAGGCTGCACATTAAACAATTCTAATTATATAGCATTCTGGAAAATGCAAAACCATCAAGGCAGTGAAATCATCAACAGTTGCTAGACACTGGAGGGAAGGTGAAACATAGGGCAGGAAGATTATTCTGTATGCTACTTTAATAGTGGCTACGAGATATTATACATCTGTCAAAATCCATGGAATTGTACAGCACAAGCAGTGAGTCTAAATATATGCAAATTAAAATTCATGTAGGAAGGTTGGGACTCTCAGGAATGCAGATGGTGACAAAAGACATCCACACAAATGTATGAAAGAACCTCTAAGGGGGTGGTGGGGAAAGGTGCTGACCTAAGCATCTTTGGAAATGAATGGAGTTGGTTAGACTAAAGGCAGAAAGGAATTGCTTATCAGTACTATGCACTAGTTGATAAAATGGATTCTTATGGGGGTATGTGTTAACAATTCTATTACTACTGTAACGAAACAAGTAAGTGTATGGCAGCTGATCGGATCCCGATTTCTCACTTTTGGAGTGCAATCTTACAGATAAGCAAGGAAAAGAAGCCAGGGTGCTCCATGTGGTAATCCAACAGAATTGGAGATATCAGTGTGAGCTTACATTTAGCTTAATGTATTCATGGATTATTGCATATATAAATATTTATAAATAAATATGTGTTTATAATAACCTGCATATATGTATATTATGTGTGTATATATGTACTATGTTCATATATATATACACACACGGGTTATTATAAACACACATTTTTTGTTCTGTCAGGTAAGAGGACCTAAAAGAAATAATATCCCAGTAGCAGTAAGCAGATCTAGTACCCAGAACTTGGTTTCTAATTAAAAAGAGAAAGGAGCCATGGATCCTTGGAGCAATATCTGATTCTGGGGGTGTAAATATACAAGTACATCTTGAAATGCCAGAAAGTAAGAAAACAAAACACTCCTCAATAGAAACCTGTCAAAAGTACATAGACGATAACCAAAAGAGCTCCCAATGAATAAAGTTGGAACAGTTTGAGCAACAAAATAAAGATGTATTGGATTATAATCCAAAGTCTGAAATATTCAAGACTTCATACTGTTGTAAATAAACAACTGAACTAATAAATGGAGCAGAAGTGACAAATATTTTGTATAGAAGAATTCCAAATAAATTTCATAAGATACTCTGTCTTCAAAGAGATGGAACCTAGTTCCCATTCCTCATGTGTGGGCTAAGCATAGCAACTTCTTTCTTGAGCACACAGTATGCAAAGTTGGGAAATAAATGTCTTTATTATGGAGAAACCTGACAAGGATTACCTCAGCCAGATGGTCAAGGTCAACACCAACAGTCACAAGTCATGTTGATGAACTGTATGCTTGATATCATGTGATGAAAATGGAATTTTACCTCTATGGTCTTCCTCCCAACATCCTGTAACCCCAGTCATGAGAAAGAAAAATTCCAGTAGTGGAGCATCCTACAAAATAATTGACGAGTATTCCTCAAAACCGACAAGATCATCAAAAGGAAGGAGAGTCTGAGAAACTGCAGAGCCAAGAGAAGCCTGAGGAGATATGACCACGAAATGTGATGCGGTACCCTGGATGGGTTACTGGGCAGAAGAAGGACGCTAGGCTAAAACTCAGAAAACATGAACCAAGTATTGTTTAATAATAATAATAATAATAATAATAATAGCAACACTGCTCATTACTTATAACATACTAACATAAGATGTTAATAATTGGGGAAAGTGTATCAGGGTATAGGGGAACTCGACTACCTTCTCAATTTTTCTGAAAATATACAACTGTTCTAAAAGGTCAAGTTTATTAAAAAGATAAAAATGAAAAGAATCCCCAAGGTTCCATGATTGTGGAATGGGAGAACTGAAGTTCTCCTGATAGTTACTAGAAAACTACAAGGGGGTGCAGAACTGATTGGCTACGTGGTGAGATTTTTCTTTTGGAGAACTTTCAGAAGGCAGTTAAAGATATGTCCCTGAAGACAAATGAGATCTGTCAAAAAGAGCCCTCCAGTGGCTCAGAGAGCTGGAGTTCAGGTCCTGACTCCCAATGTTGCATATGAACTGAGCCTATTTCTGTGCAGTCCCCTCCTCCTTACCGCTGGTTAGCAACTTCAAGAAGCCTGTACACCCTCACGCAATGCTGCCTCTTGCCTCTGCCCTTGCTCAGGAATCCCTCTGCCTGAAATCCCCCCATCCCCACCCTTGACCCGCTTTCCTCTGCTTTGCTTCATGTTGATGCTCACTTCATCTCCAGGAAACCCTTCCTGATCTCTTGAGTCTGGTGTCCTTTTTCTGTATTTCATAAACCCCAGTGGTCCAGCTCTTATATGCATTTATATTATTATCTGTGTTGTCATCATCATCATCATCTGGTTGTTTCCTGTGCTTGAATATGAGTGAATCAAGGCTGGAGCCTCACTGCATCCAAAACAAGAGCAGAAGATTGAAGCTACTTAATTCATGTTTATATAATGAGGATGGGGCGAGAGATGGACAGATAGGCACTTAGTTCTTACTGACAACAAGCTCACATTTGAGCTGAGATCAGAATGTAATTTTCTATTATAAATAAAACAATAGTTGCTATTGGAAACTTTAATTCATTCTCACAAAACCCATTTCCTAGGATTCTGAAAGCCCATAAGAAAACTTTTAAAGCAATGAATGTTGAAATATTTTCTAATATTAGATTATAAATGCCTTAAAAAGAGCAAGGTGATTATAATGATCTGAAGAGTATGTAAATTGTTCTGGTTCTTGAATGTTTTGCTACACACCTTTGAGTAGTTTATGTGTACTCTTTTATAACAATTCAATCTGAAAAATTTAGGATAACACAAAATTGGTTTGTATTTAAATGGACTTATGATGAAACTGTCCCTTTTCTGTAATTTTTAGAATATAGGCATATGCTACAAATTGACATTTTGGTCAAAGTGAGCTGTATATCTGATGGTGGTACCATAAAGTTATAATGGAGCTGAAAAATCCCCCTCACCTGGTGACATTGTAAATGTCACGAATGTCTTAGTGCAATTCATTACTCACATGTTTGTGGTGATGCTGGTGTGACCAAACCTGTGCTGTCCGTTGTATAAAAGTATAGTTTGTCCAATTGTGTACAGTAGATAATACTTGATAATGATAAGAAAGGACTGTGTTACTGGTTTATGTGTTTATTTACTTACTATACTTTTTATAATTATTTTAGCATGTACTCCTACTTATATAAAATTGTATGCTGTGTATACCATTTTATATCTCTTGATAGCATCTTTTTGTCTTATGCTTGATTTAATCTTATGTTTTTTTGGTCATCATGGCCATTGTAGCAATAGGCTCTGATCACACACACACACACACACACACACACACACACACACCTCACAGCCTAGGTGTTTAGTATAAGCCAGGTAGGTTTATGTAAGTGCATTCTGTGATGTTTGCACAATGACAAAATAGCCTAATGATGCATTTCTCAGAATGTGTAACCCATCATTAAGCAATGCATGACTGCACTTTCTTAAAGGAGCATTTCACATTCTAATGTCCTATATTTCCTATAGAGGTGAGCAACTCTGAAATGAAATACAGCACACACTCCATTCTCCTTAGTTGGAGCTCCTTTTTGATTCAGAACCTTTTGTTCAAAGATATGTGCCATTGTGTCAGCCCATCATGCAGCCTCTGTTTCTGAATCTTATGGAACAGGATGCAATTGTGCAAAAAAAGTTTCCAAATTAATCAAGATGATCAGAAAATGAAGAAAAAATACACTCTTGCAAAATGAATGGTTTAAAATTCTGTCCTTCAGCATTTACTCATATTTATGAAATTGTGTTGTGTTGATTGTAGGGTACTGGAGATACTGACTGTCATTTTAAAATTAAGAAGAACTTGGAAAATGCCTCCATAAGCCTAGAATCTACGAGGAGTCCGGGGTTATTTGTTGGACTTCAACCAGATGGCCGGGCAAAGCCAGTCATTTATACAAAGGATGAGAACGTCCACTTCTATCCGCAGGTTATCCAGTGTACGTGTACTCCGAAACACCTCCTCTTTGTTTTGCTTTATGATGGTTTATGCACAGTGCCTGAGAATTTCAGCACAGTTTTTTTCTCAGACAATCTCTTCAGTTAGGAGTTATTTATAACAATTCTAGAAGCAGTGGAAGAAAAATACAATGAAGACCACTTGCCTCAAATTTTCAGATAATTGTTAGGTATAGAGTATTTGCACAACTATGTGTGTGCATAGTTGAATCTTTTGTTGTTTAAGGATATTTCCATATATCCTGAGAGGGGATGAGGCTGTTAGAATTTTACAGCTTTATTTCTATTAATTTTTAATGTGTTCAGTTAAAAAAGAGTTGGTATAAAGATAAAAATAAATGAGATTTAGATTAAAATAGAACTTGGAAAAAAATTCCAAGGATAGGTCAGAAATGTGAATATTTTGAAACTGATTTCTCTCATATCTAAGTTTAGGTTCTGTACCAAATTGGAGTGAATATATGAGGACTTTAAACAATTTAAGCTTAAAAAATATATATATAAATATATATTTTTAGCACAAAGACTAATGAAATAATATTATTGCATTTTAAATTACCTCAAAGTTTAGATTGCTATCTAATTTTTGTCTTATGCTGTTCCATGAGTTTTGGCTTAATCAAAACCTCTATTTTCTTAACCTGACTCTTATTTAGTTTCTATTTTCTTGTCAGGGTCCATCAATACTGCATGTGTGCGTATGTACGTGTACACATGTTTGTGTATGATATCCTAGAGACGGCAATTACAATAAGAACATAATAAGCTTGACCTAATGTGACAGCACGTGTGGTCCAGTTCTTTGTACTTACCTGTGTCAGTTCATTTTCAGCTGATAGTTACCACATTTTAAATTTTGCAAATTCTTGGACTAGTATACCTTATTTTACTGCTGTTCAGAGCACCGTATCTTGACCCTCTGTAGTCCCATAGACTGGTGCAGAGTGGTACTCCTCCCCACCCCCCAACAAAGTGGGAGCATGCTATCTGCCTCTGGAGCTCAGAGGGAAGCAGACACCTTACACACATGCAGAAGGATACAGGGTAGAGTGAGAAATAGCTACCAGAGGATAGCAAGCATTCTAGAAAGGCACAGGAGGAAAGGAGGAATCATAGAGGGCAGAGAGGAGGAAATGAGAAAGAAGAGGTAGCAATAATTAGGAAAAGTGATGAGAAAAAATAATTTGTGGCAAGACATGATCAAGAAATAATAAGAGGCCACACATTTGTCAACCTAGAACCAACAGAAATGAGGTCCTTCTCCAAAACTCTACAGTTTAGTTCTGTTCAGCGTGTGTGGTTTGTTTTCTTCTCTACTTATTAAAGACATCTTCCTATTTTAGCGAGGGCAGTAATATAGGACACATTGCTTTAGAAATTTTATTGGAACATTTTGAATCCTATGTGGAAGAATCAATGTTTCTTCATAATAATAATCTAGTGTTACTTTCCTATTTCAATGAGAAGAGAATCCTGGAGTTAAATCCATGTGTGCACCCTAAACACTCTGGCTTCCACAGCAAATTTGCATTTTTCCTGTCTGGAACCATCATGGAAAGTGTGCCTGCAGAATAAGCTACTAAACTCCACTGAGAGATTTACTTTGAGGCTAAGTGATCATTAGACTCTGAACACCTGAGCAGAAGAAAGTGCAAACAGAGCATGGTTCCTATACCAAGGCTCACGGTGGGTGTATTGGGGCACACTGCGGGAAATTCTGGTTTGTGTAGATATTTGTCCTTACTGTCATCCTCACTTTTCTAGGAAACGCTGGATTTCCTGCTAGAGCAGGCAACAAAGAAGGGTGTCATCTTCTCTAAATGTGTTTATTACTTCTTTGTTTTTCTTTTCTTTTTTTACATACTTTTATTGGTGCATCATAGTCACATCATAATGTAGTTGATAGTGATAATGACATACATGCACACAGCATTTGGTGAAATTTCCCCCGGTTTCCTCCCCTCCCCCACATTCCCCTACCTGGAGAACATTAAGTAAGACTAGACAGTCACAGAAAGTGAAGGATCATAAATTTCCTCTCATATGCAGAAGCTAGGAAGTAATTGGAATAGAAGAGAGACTTTAGATAGTGGAGGAGAAGCTCCAATAGAGCGAGGGAGGTGGTCCTGGGAAGGGTGTAGGGGAGAGGGAGAATTTATGAAGGAAACATCCACAGCCATTGTGTACATACGTGAGAATACCAACGCCGACTCCTTTGTGTTTCTGATCTGATATTTAGTGGTGGTTCCTCTGGCCACAGAGTTCTGAATGGCAGCATTGATTACAGCCCCCCAATCCCATGGTATCTACCCAGGGAGCAGCACAATGCCAGGTTATTTGAATGAATGAATGAATGACATAGCATAAAATGAGTGAGATTTCAATGTCTGGGTTTTATTTTTATATGCTAGCAGCATATCCATAATTTAATATCTCAACTTCTGTTTTGATAAAATATTATATGTTATAATATTTGATATAATATTTGATATAATGATAACAATGACATTGCATTATAGTAAGAACTTTTTGCCTAAATATGTGAATATTGGGGATTATGAGTAAACATTTTGAGTAAGCTGTGTGCAAATATGCATGAGTGTATATTTGAAGTGGAAAGAAATGCACAGCCTCCTTTAGATTTATCCAAAGGATCCATGATTCAAAGTGTTAACAACTCTTATGGGGTCTTATGAGAAGTGGTAGAATGTTTATTCAAACTTTTGTAGTAATTCTCCAAATTATTTTATTTTATTTTGTGGTACTGGGGATTGAATCCCCGGGGGCATTCTACCTCCGATCTACACTCCCAACCCTATTTTATTTTTATTTTGAAACAGGGTCTCCCTAGGTTAATGAGAGTCTCACTACTCGTTGAGGCTGTCCTCAAACTTGGTATCTTCCTGTATCGGCCTCTCAAGTACTGGGATTACAAGCATGTGCCACCATGCCTGCCTCTAAATTATTTTACAATTGTAAAATCTTTTCTGACTAGACTAGCTACATATGATAGACTGAATCTTTTCTGTACCAAAAAGAAAAAAAAGTAACCCTTGAATTTTTTGTGAGTTTTAGTTTGTACATCAATACAAAGAGTAGCCCGACTCCATGGGTTATATATATTATTTTTTTCTTTTATTGGTGCAGTGTAATCAAACATCTTGCTAAAGTTCAGGGTGACAGAGACATACACGCACACAGAACTCGGTGAGCCCTCCCCATAGATTATTTCTGCAGCATCAGTTTTCCGGAAAGCAGAGTGAAAGTTGTGAGGTGCTCTGAACAATAAGAGACTTGGATGGTGAAGGAGATAGTGGTAAGATGAGAACAATGAGGTTGCATTTTAAGAGACTCCAGTGGAGACTTTCCTATGGAGAAGGTACCTGTTGCGTCCAAGCACAGGTACCTTCTCCACAGGAAACCCTGAACGCGTGGCTGGCCTCCACTTCATGTAGATATCTACGCTGCTTTGTCTGGCCCAGCTCATTCACATGGAGGCCCTGTCCTGCCTGGGATGAGGGCAGCGGAGCCGACTGGGGCTACCCACCAAACAGTGAGAGATGTGGAAGCATGGCTAGGCAGAGGGGCAAGGCTGGAGTTTTAGCACACAGGTCTGCAGCAACTCTGAGTCCAGAACCTGCTCTCACAACTGCTCCATGGCATGCCTCTGCTCTCTAAGGTGGGGAGCGAGGGTGCCTCAACTCGGTGCTGTTGGGAGGACACATGAGCTAGCATACGCGAGATGCTTCAGAAAGTGCCTGGTACTCAGTAAGTGCCTGGCTTTTTGCTGAGAAAGGAAGGAATCTCATGATACATCTTTTACAATTTAAATAGAGTTGGCAATTTATAAGTAGACAAGAAATATCATCTCATCATCCCTATTAATCACGTGGGATAAACCACTAACTTCTCTGTGACTTCTTTCTTCATGCACAGTTTTATTAGGATTTGGCTTAATTATTGTATATTGAGAATTTAAAATGAAAGTCAGTTATCCTATTACCAATTAGCTAAGCTATTAGATTATGCTGCAAAACCTCTCCCTTCTCTCCTTCATAAATTTATATTCACAGTATCACAAACCTCTTATAGAGAAGAAAATATGCAAAGATCTGGCCTCTTGAGTTTACATGACAAGTCATTGTGCTGAGTCTATGGAGAAGATTCTCCATTGATTACCTGGAAATTTTATTCATACCCATGCTCCAGATAATAAGCTGGCACTTATAATCCCATATAATAAGCTGATACTTATAATTTCATATAACAAGACTCCACTGGTGAGTAGAGTTAAAAGAATGTTGAATTAACATGACTTGTAACTTGTCATTACTTTTACAGAACACTGAAGTAAAAATAAACATATTCTACTTTTTGTAAATATTATGACATAGGCTTAATATATGCTCAGAAATTTACCTCCTCTTATTCTAATTCCATCCTGGTTATGAAATGTAGGCTTCATACCATAAAAATCTATATACAAAGCATGAGAATCTAGCTATTAGTAACCTGAAAAATGAAGTACTAAAGATATGATCAGATGTTACATTTTTATTACAATAAGAATTTCTTTCAGGTTCAAGTCTTATGGAAATTTGTCTTAAAATATGTTTGTAAAATTCATTTTTTTGCTTCATTCTAACAAAACTTAGATGTAAGATTATTCAAACAAAGTCAAAATGAAATACTGTCATATATCCGACTCATCATATCCCAATTATGAATACTATGACCTGGAAAATATGACAAAAATTTATTATAAATAGAGTACATGGATTTAAAATATGAGTACAACAATAACTTGACATTATAAATAATAATTGCTATTGTGGAGGTTTCCACCTGTTTTACTCTTAAAATAGCTGGTAGTCAATAAAACAAAATATTTTTGCTAGTTGACTTTGTAGAATTATAGATTAGTAGATTTCAATACAACTTACATGTAGGCTATAATGAGATACTGTCTGAAGTGGGTAATCCACATGTGGGTACATTTGTAATATATGTTTTTCTGATATTTCCAGCTGGGTAATTCCAGTTCTTTCACCTTTATCACTATCAAAAGCCATGTCTGATGCATTTCTTTCTAAAGATAGGCATGGAATTAGAGTGACTGGAAGATTAATTTATATTCCCTTGTAAATCCAGTATTTTAACATTATCAGTCCATAGACAAATGGGACCTTATTTAGAAGTTCTCTCTCTTTCTCCCCTCCCTCCCTCCCTCCCTCTTTCCCTTGTGTTCATTTATTCTCAGTGAATATAGTTCTAGTTATTTCTGATCTTCCTTCTAATATTTGAAAATTCCTTTATTATTATCAATCTCCAATGTCTAAGCACTGTATCATAAATAAGCCATATAGAAAAATGTTTTGTAAGGTTGATGCTTAAAAGCTTACTATTATCTGAAATGATATTTTATGATTTTCTGTTACTTGAAGGATGTAAATAGCAATGTGGCCATAGGCTGCTCTTCAGAAACCAGAATTGTATAGCCTGTATGTTGCTCTATGTGATGTTGTTAGTTCCACGCCTATGAGGTCATGTCTTACGTTATCGGTGATCTAAATGGTTGGGTGCAATTGCTGTATGTGTACCTGCAATATAGAATCAAATAGACTCAGGTATCTATATGGTAGACATCATATAGAATCACATATATATATATATATATGTATATATATATATATATATATATAATTTTTTGTTGATGATGAGGTCTTTAATACTTGACATTTATAGTGTGAATTACTATCATTTGAAAAATAAGTGTTCATTCTATGCCTGATTCTAAAGAATGAACATAAACAACTTAAAATTTGAAACTCTATATACTAAAAATTAAAGTCATTATTCAACTAAGTTGGAGATAACCATTTTTGAACAAGAATCTAAAACAACTTGCTTCTCTTTTTAAAAGGCAGACAAGTAGCTAATGTTTTTCTTCACTTTTAGATGTGTGTTTATTTTTTGATTTTCATATTCTAGTAAGATCACACAAGTTCTGTCTGAATGGTACTTAAGTCAGTTTCCTCTTTTGAGGAAGGCAAAGAACCAGCTTATCAAAGGAGTTCCCATTAAGAACCTATGAGAAAAACGTCTTGAATAAGTCATCCGATTCATTTTGTGATGTTAAACTGTTGCTGGGATTTACAAAGCAGTGAATAGGTTTTATAGGAATACCATCCATGCATTGCCTGCTGGTAAGAATAAGAAGTCATTTTCTGGTAACTATGTGATACGGAGTAAAAGGATTTGACTAGGCATTGAAATGGAAATAATGGGAAAACTTAAACTTGCAGAGCTCAGCATATGGTGAACATTTTGAGAAGAAACTAGTGATTTTGAAAGGATGGCATCTTTTAAAATCTTAATTTCAGTTGGCAGAGAAAACCCAATGGGGATGTCTGCAACACCCAGCCAAAGGGAAGAAAAGATCCATGAATCAAAAAACCGGAAAGCAACACCACCCACGTCTGAGGCCAGGGCTCCCTTATCTTCTCCAGCTGCAAGTAAGCAACACCTTTTTTCCTCCTCTTTTGGTTTGTTTGCCTGCATTGCTTTTTTCCATCTGGCTACCTCAGGAGTTACATTATTATTTTCATAATATACATTTTGCATTCTATATGAACTGCTTTTAAGATGTTATCTTGCTTTTTTAATGCTTTAGTTCTAATATTGCAAAAATATGTATATTTAAAGTGTGCTTACTTCTATGACTTAAATTTAATATATTCACCCCAGAACAATGACTTCAAAATAAGATAGTATTAAATTATAGTATCATATTAGACTGTCACCTATAAAATATTTCATGTATACATGTTACTAATAAAACACAAATTGTCACCAAAGTGTGAGCAAGAACAGAAGTGATCTCTATTGCTCTGATATAGAAACTCAGGCATGAAGAAAGTGCTCTAGGTCCTAGGGTTTGAATTTCTAGCCTGGTCATTTTTCCTGCTCTTAAATGCATTCCATGCCTCTGACTAGGATTATAACGTATGACATCTGACAAATTCTGTGCATCAGTATCTAATCATCCCTGGGTTAAATGAAATAATAGACCACTGTCCTTGAATTGTTTTTTAAAAAGCCCATCTTGGGAGGCAAACTAGAATTTTACCTTTAAAAAAGTTATTTTTGAAAATTAGTGTTTGGGTGTGCTATATCTTCTTTCAGGAATTAAACAGATAATGCAGCTATCATTGATAAGCCTATGGTATTTTAACATCAACCACAGAGAAATTAGCATTTTGATTTTTGCTTGCATTGGACTAGTCCCAGTTCTATATTTCCCCATGTTACATCATGAATCCACAGAACAGTGTGAAAAATTACACTGCATGTGAAACATGTGCTTAGTTAAAATTTCTCACAGAAGAATTAAATCTTGTGTCAGGAAGCAATGGTACCTAAATTAGAGATGGCTACCTCAAGTAAAAATTGACTTGGTTGAAAATAGCATGTTGCTAAAATCTCTAGGAATAGATATTTTTTTTTATGAGTGACAAATTGCTTAAGAGGAAACCTTCTATGTGTCTTATGAAAATTTTTTCTTGCAAAACATTTTAAAATGTTACTTTTGTTAAAATTTTAAGAAATAGAGGTTTTAAATTATTGATCAAAGCAGACCAAGTACATTAGTTAACTGTGCATCACCACAACAAAATACTCAAGGTAACTAACTCATATAGATTTATTTAGCCCACAGTTTGTAGGGTCAAAGTCCAAACCATGGCGGAGTGTGAGCTCAGCAAGGACTAATCCTGGATTGTATCTCTCATGGCACAGATGGCAAAGGTGGGGGCACAGGTTGAGGGTGAGCAAGTTATTGTGTCTCATCCTGGATGGGAAGGGAGAGAGAGAGATGGAGAGAGAAAGGAGGGGGGGAAAGAGAGAGAGAGAGGAAGGAAGGAAGGAAGGAAGGAAGGAAGGAAGGAAGGAAGGAAGGAAGGAAGGAAGGAAGGAAGGAAGGAAGGAAAGAGAAAGAAAGATGAAGGCTGGAGACCCACCAGCTTCTTAGGAGCAGGTCTCCAATGACCTAGGGACCTTCCAAAGATCCATCACCTGCCAATGCTGGAATTGGAATGTTGGCAATCAAGCCCTTAACATCCACACCTTTGGTTGACATCACCTTCATTCAAACTATAGCACCAAATAATTGGCAAGGATGATGAACTTAAGCCTCATGATAAATATAGACCTTTTCAAATCATTCTTTCACTTGATCAATCAGAAGAATATGCATTATGTGCTTAACTAAATGTCAGATGCAAGGAAATGGAGTGGTGGACAAAACAGACTTGACCCCAGCTCTCCTGAAGTCGACAACTGAGTGGGTCAGAGAAACATTAAACTACACAAAAATGTAAGGCTGAGAACTGATAGTTGAGATGAGGAGACATGCAGAGCACACTAAACACAGAATCAAAATTGAGCCATTAATTCAGTGTAAAAGACTTAGGAGTTCTTTGTTGTAGTTGATGGCAGTGTATCAGAAATGGAGAGTAGACCATGGGCTGAGAGAGGGAGTCTGAACTCTGCTTATTCAGGAGCCACTTAAAGCAAGACACGCCACACACACACTTTGGACTGGACATCCAGATGACCAGCTCCTTCAACAGCAGTGACTATAAAGTGTTCATAATTGTTCAAGTTTAACCTTCTTTGATTACAGTGGGAATGGCTTTTATAAGCATCTGAATTTAGGTGGGCAAAGATGGCTTCATATGTGAATATCACCTACTGAGTATTGCGTTCATGACTCCTGTGGTTGTCTTTTTTTCTACTTCTATCAAACAGTTGAAGTAGTTAAAAGCTGTTTCTTGAAAGAAATACTTTCTTCTTCGTTTTGGAATGAAGCTGTCATGCTAGATAAATTTGAGTTGTATTAGCCATTCATATGAAAATATATCTTAGTTAAAATATTTTAGAAAACTTATTTCTTACTTTTAAAGACATCTAAAAGCAACTATAGTTCCCAAAGATTATGTTTGTAAGTCTGCTTTTGGGATAGGGTAAGACATGTATACATCAGGAATTATAGACAAAATGAACTTGTACTATTTTTGTTCAAAATGCTTATTTTTTGAAAGAGAGCTGGAACTTTTCTCATCTTTATCAAGAGAACACTGAGGATTTAGAATTTGTAATACCACATATGCAATAACTGGTGCTTTTGTAGTAGTAAATGCAGATGTATGACTATTAAGTTTGCAGGGTTTTCCTTTAGGTTCAAATTGAATTATAATATTAGCTTTATTAGGATGGGGGTGTGAGGAATGAATCTTATTTTTTAAAGATTTTTTTTCTTATGAAAAACTTCAAACTTAAACAAAAGTCATTACCCAGTTTCAACATTTATCAGCATATATATAACCTTGTTTTAGTTATGCGCCTTCAGACTATCCTCTCTCTACCCCTAACAAATCCAAGACACGACATAACTTCATTTACAAATACTTTGGGAATTCATATTTAAATATTTCTAAATAATTTAAAGTTTGGAAACATTGCATCTGAACATGTGGAAACCAAATATAGAAAGAGAAGACTTATGATTTAAAATTCTTTTTTTTTTGTACTGGAAATTGAACCTGGAGGCATTCTACTTCTGAACTATACCCCCATCCCTATTTTATTTTTTATTTTGAAACAGAGTCTCATTAAGTTGCCGAGGCTGACTGCGAATCTGTGATCCTCCTGTCTCAGCCTCCCAAGTAGTAGGATTTCAGGTGTATTCTACCATACTTGGCTTGATTTAATATTTTGAACTGAAGGCAACCTAGAAATCCTCATCATAATGTCTTATTTTTACAAATGAGACAACTGAGGCCCAGAAAGGTGAATGTGATCAGAGTTTCATCTCCAGCACTGTGCCTGAGCACTGGCATGTGAGCAGGCAGTTGGCCCACCGTGCTGTCCGTCTGTGGCCTGTTCTCAACAGTGGTGCCTGCAAGGCCTTGTCTGTGCTCAAGGCTCAGCCACGACATACTCTGTCCTTAAACCTAGTTAGGTGCCAACACTTTGAGACAGAGAAAGATGGGAAAAAAGAAAAAAGAAACCCATTACCCAGTTGAAGTCTATTTTGAAAGCAGTAGTCAGTAAATTCATTCTGAAAAAAAAAAAGTTGAACACATAAAGCATAAAGAAAAATATTGATATTAGTCTTACTAACTCCAAGAGCACTTAACACTTATTTATATTTGTGTGTGTATGTGTATGTATATATATAATATATATATATGTATATATATGTATACACATCTAGGTTATGTTGGATATTCAGTTTTGCAATCTGCTTCTCAATAAGTAGTGTTATAAGCATTTTAAATATTTTTATAAAATAATAGCTACAAATAATCCGGTGTATAGATATACCATAATGCACTTACCTAGTCCTTTACTATAACTTGCAGGGGGTACTCATTTATATTTTATATATATTTTTAGAATAATTTCTAGAAATAAAATTATGGAGTAGTGGATTATATTGTTATTTCTGTTATAATTTAAAAACTCCACTCATCATTCAGGGTAAAGTATGGGTTTATTTTTTAAATGCTCCTATTATATTGTATAAATTATAATATGAAGGTGGTATAAGTTTTCATTTATGATAGAGTGAAAAGTTGAAGAGACCTTTCATATGAAAAAAATGAAGTTCACATGAAGATTTTAGAACTAAATCATACATTCTGAGCAATCATAATCCCTTGAAAGAGCCTATAAAATATTTTTACCTTCAAAAAGTAAAGATCCTGTATAAAGCAACCATTGTTGTTTTACTCTTAGGGTAGTCTAATTTCTTTTTAGTATATTTTACACACACACACACACACATACACATACACACTATGGTTCTTATTGTTTATTTTTATATTCTCGTCTGTTTTAAAACTTTCTCTGAATACCTGGATTTTAGATTTTAATTTTTTGATTATATCTCTTAAACTATAAACCTTCAAATAGGAAACTTTTCTCATAAAATTGGAACAGTTTAGAATAATGCTATTTCTTTAATGTGGATCTGATATATCAGTTAACCTGTCTTGGTTTGTAATACATAACTTTTTCCTGGATACTAGCTAGTGTTTATCTCTTTGTATCAGTCAATTCTAGCATGTCAGGATACCTTTAACTATTTGGTCTTATTTCCTATGTGTTAGATATCCCTAACCAGCTTTGTACATACTGTGCTTTGTATAAGTGCCAGCTATACCTTAAATGGAGAAAATGATAAATTCATGATTATTCAAGACTATTCACATTAATTTTGTAGAAATAGATCTTTTTTCCATTGCAAGATAAATAGAGGGAGAATGCTTTAACTTTTTATATTTTCTAGATGATTTTATTGTTTGAAATTAGGGTTAAACCATGATCATTTTTCTGATATTGTGCTATCAAACAGTAAAAGGCCACTGTTTTCAATTGTTGCTTTATATTTTAGTGTTAATGAGCTTTCCCAAATACTATCTTAGAATAGCAAACAAAGGTTTATATGGCTTATCTTTTTAGTCCATACTCTGATGGTGATTGATGCCTTAAACTGATCTCAATTTCAATCTACCTGTGAACTATTAAAACTGGCTAATTTGTTGTTTATTTCTATGAGTTGTTTCTCTTTCTCCAGAGCTGAAAGAGACCAGCCACACAAAGGTAGCTTAGCATTTTTATTTTGTGTTGTTCTGAGTCAACCTCATTGCAGCTTAATTAAAATGTTCTGTCACCCCCAGGGAGGACAGTTTTGAGTTATCCAAATACCTTTTAGGTACCATAGATTTTATTCAGGGCAACCCTGAAGGATCCTGTTGTCTAACTAGCATCCCCATCAATTCCCAGCTCAGAGTGTTATAAACTTCTAGTCAACAAAAGCAACTGCTTTTATGGTTCTCAGATGGAGAAATTTATAGTCTGAGACTAATGGACTTTGGTTTATTTCCAAAAGCTCATGACATTAGATGGTATTCATATTTAATTGATAATAGTACAAACTTTAATACATCCATTATATATTATAGATTATACCATAGTAAGTCATCAATTTTATAATACAAGTACACCCTCATTATATGTTATATTTGTGCAAATGACGTAAGAAAAGGTTAGCACAGGAGGAAGGAGCTCTAGAGAACATCAACTCATTTGCAGATTGTATCAAACAAGCCACACACACACACACACACACACACACACACTCACTCATAGTTGTGTGTGGACACCCAAAACACTAAAAAGCTAAGATCAAGTTCTCTTGACCCCATCCAGAGTTTGCTTGTGTGTCTGTTCATTGTTTAGTAGTCATCATTTATTGGCCTTCCTGCCTCAGTCTTTCGTTGCTCCAGCTCACTCTGTTTTAGGCTGATCATTCTAACACTCAACTCCTATCACCACCCGACTTTAAATCACTCCCTATTGCCTGCACAAGAATATGCCCACTCCCTGCCCTCCCTGCCATGCTTTTCACAATCTCACCTTCCTCTCTACTCTTCACACATACTGTGTTATGCTGAACTGTGCACCGGCATCTGTAGTTCTGCTAGCATGTCGACGAGGTTCCCCTTGTGAATCCTTTTCTGTGTATTCCTCTACAATTACCACTCTGCTCTCTCTGTTACATCGGAACATTGCAGTACTTCTTTTGTTTTCTATTAATGCATTTCCATGTTTCAAATAAAAATATTTCCATGTCTGTCTTCTCCACTAGATGGCATGTGTCATCAGGACAATAGTCCTCATTTATCTTTCAAATTTTAATCAGTGCCATTATTTTAAGATAGCAGTAACTTTAACACAGTGCCCAGCAAATGATAACTCAATAATATTTCCCTGAGTTGAGTAAAAGTGATCTTTTTACAGATATTTATAAGATGATGAATAAATGATTAGCATCTGTGAGTACCCTGCTGAATGAAGATGGCCATTCTCTGAGCTCATGGGTGTGCTGTGGAGTTGTTGGTAGAGATCTGGTTACACTGTTTTCTAGCACCTGTGGAAACGCCAAGTGTGTTCAATTAGAAGTGTCAGGTAGAGAAGTCAGGTATTCACATGCAATATTTGAGTTTTGAAAATTAGATTTAGTCAGTTTTTTTTCTTTTTTATTGGTGCATTGTAATCATACATCTTAATGAGGTACAGGATGGTAGAGGCATATATGCACACATCACTCACTTAGCACTTACCCAATTCCCACCCCAACCCCTACCCCAACCCTCCTTCTCATGTTTGGTTTAGTGGTTGATTTTGATATGCTTGTGAATGTACCTACGTGTATTAGGGTGTTTCCCTCTGCCCTCCTCCCATCTCCCTCAGTTAGGTTGCTTTCTTTATTCATCCAAAATTTCTCTTTTGTCTAGAGTCCCTCCTATGTCCCTTTTCTCCCTAGCTTCCACATATTAGGGAGAACATCCAACTTTTTACTTTTTGTGACTGACTAATCTCAACTAATCTCAATGCAATATTCTCCAGTTGTATCCATTTCCCTGCAAATGACATGATTTTGTTCTTTATGGCTGAGTAAAATTCCATTGTGTACATATCCCATAGTTTTATAATCCATTCATCTGTTGATGGACATCTTGACTGGTTCCATAGCTTGGCAATTGTGAATTGTGCAGCTATAAACATAGATACACATATGTCAGTCTGATAGTTTGGTTTCCATTCTTTTGGGTAGATACCCAGAAGTGGTATTGCTGGATCATATATATAGTAGGTTCATTCCCACTCATCTGAGGATCCTCCAGACTGTTTTCCAAACTAGTTGAACTAATTTGCAATTCCACCAACAATGTATTAGGGTTCCCACTTCTCCACACCCTCACCAGCATTTGTTGTTTTTATTTTTAATGATTGCCATCTAATTAGGGTTAGGTGAAATCTTAGGGTAGTTTTGATTTGCATCTCTCTGATTGCTAATGATGTTGAACATTTTTTCATACATTTATTGGCCATTTGTATTTCTTCTCTTGTGAAATGTCTATTTAGTTCAGTTGTCCATTTTTTATTGGGTTATTTGTCTTTTCTGCTGTGAGTTTCTTGAGTTCTCTGTATATTCTAGACATTAGTCCTCTATCAGAGGAGTAGTTGGCAAAACTTTTCTCCCATTCTGTCAGCTCTTGGTTGAGATTCTTGATAGTTTCCTTTGCTGCACAGAAGCTCTTCAGTTTAATGCGATCCCACGTATTGATCCTCCTTTTAATTTCCTGTGCCCTTGGGTCTTGTTGAGAAAGTTTTTACCTGTGCCTATGTCTTAAAGTGTTGGACCTATGACTTTTTCAAGTGGCTGCAAGTTCTCTGGTCTAATTTCCATGTCTTTGATCCATCTTGAATTGACTCTTGTGCAGGGTGAGAAAGTGGGGTTTATTTTCATTTTTCTGCAGACAGTTAACAGTTTTGCCAACACCATTTGTTGAAGAGGCTATCTTTTTTCCAATATATGTTTTTGGCCCCTTTGTCAAAAATCAATTGGCTGTAATGTGCAGATTTGTTTCTGAGTCTTCTATTCTGCTCCATTGGTCAATGTGTCTGTTTTTGTGCCAATACCATGCTGTTTTTATTACTGTGGCTTTGTAGTAGACTACTTTGGCTATTCTGGGCTTTTTGTTGTTCCAGATGAATTTAAGAACTGATTTTTCTATGTCTGTGAGGAGTGACCTTTGTAATTTAGTGGGTATCGCATTGAATCTGTAGATCACTTTTGGAAGAATAGCCATTTTGATAATATTTATTTTGCCTATCTAAGAGCATGGAGGGTCTTTCTATTTTCTAAGGTCTTCTTTGATTTCTTTTTTCAATATTTTATAATCTTTATAGAAGTCTTTACCTCCTTAGTTAGGTTTATTCCTAAGTATATTATTTGGGGGGGGGGAATATCATGAGTGGAAGTGTTTTCTGGATTTCTTTTTCAGTGGGTTGATGGTTGGCATACAGGAAAGCTTTTGATTTTTTAAGAATGATTTTGTATCCAGACATTTTGCTGAATTTGTTGATCAGTTCTATAGGCCTTTTGATTGTTGGGTTTTCTAAGTATCGTATCATGTCATCTGCAAATAGGGAAAGTTTTAGTTCTTCTTTTCCTATTTGTACTCCTTTGATTTCCTTCTTGTGCCATATTGCTCTGGCTAGAGTCTCAAGTACTATATTCAAAAGGAGTGGTGATAATAGACATCCTTGTCTTGTTCCTGTTTTTAGTGGGAACTCTAGCAGTTTTTCTCCATTCAATATGATGTTGGCTGTGAACCTATTATATATTGCCTTTATAATGTTGAGGTACATTCCTTCTGATTCTCTGCAGTGCTTTTAGTATAAATGGGTGTTGGATTTTGTTGACTTTTTCAGAGTCTTTTGAAATGATCGTGCAATTTTTGTCTTTAGTTCTGTTTATGTGATGCGTTACATGGATTGTTTTTCATATGCTGAACTCACCTTGCATTGCTGGGATGTACTTGACTTGGTCATGGTGTATAATTTTCTTGATGTGGTTTTGAATGCACATTGCTAGTATTTGGTTTAGCAGTTTTGTGTCTAAGTTCATCAATGATATAGGCCTATAGTTTTCTTTTCTTGAGGTATCTTTATTTGGTTTTAGTATTAATGTGATGTTTGCTTTATAGAATGTATTTGGGATAGTTCTGTTTCTTTCTATTTTATGAAATAGATTGAGAAATATTGGGGTTAGCTCTTCTACAAAGGTTTTTTAAAATTCACCTGGGAAACCATCTGGTCCTGGGCTTTTCTTTGATGGTAGGCTTTTCATTGTTGCTTCAATCTCTTTGATTGGTATTGGTTAAATATTTGGTTTAATTTTTCTATATCTTCTTGATTCAATTTAGGAAGGTTTTATGTGTCTAGAAATTTGTCAGTTTCTTCTAGGTTTTCCATTTTGTTGGAGTATAGATTTTCAAAGTAGTTTCTGATAATCCTCTGAATTTTTGTACTGTTGGTAGTAATATGACCATTTTTATTTCTTATTTTAGTAATTCGATTTGATTCTCTTTTCTTTTGGTTAGGTTGGCTAGTGGTTTATCTATCTTGTTTGTTTTTTTTAGAAACCAGCTTTTGGTTTTGTTGACTTTTTTGTTTATTCTTTACTTCATTGATTTCTGCTCTGATTTTAATAATTTCCTGTCTTCTACTGGCTTTGGTGTTAGACAGTTTCTGTTTTTCAAGGGCTTTGAGGTGTGTCATTAGGTTATTTATTTGGTGATTTTCTGTTCCTGTTATGTGAGCACTCAGTGCTATGAATTTTCCTTTTAATATTGCCTTCAAGGTGTCCCAGAGATTTTGATATATTGTGTCTGTATTTTTGTTTGTGTCTAGGAATTTCTTAATTTCTCCCTTTATTTCTTTTATGATCCAGTCCTCATTCAAAAGTGTAGTTTTTAGTCTCTATGTGTTTATGTGGTTTCTCTGAATCTTCTTATAGTTGGTTTCAAGTTTTGTTCCACTGTGGTCTGAAAAGACGCAGTGGATTATGTCACATTTTTTGAATTTGCTAGTGTTCACTTTGTGGCCCAGGATGTGGAGAAGGTTCTGGGAGCAGCTGAAAGAAAATTTGAATTCAGCTATAGATTGGTAGAATATTCTTTAGGTGTCTAATGAGTCCATTTGGTTTATTATGTTCTTTAGGTCTGAGGCATCTTTACTGACCTTTTGTCTAGAAGATTGGTCTAGTGGTGTGAGAGGAGTGTTGAAGTCTCTCAATATTACTGTATTGGGATCTATGTGTGACTTAATGTTACAAAGAGTTTGTTTTATAAAAGTGGTTGTGCCTATGTTTGGGGCATAAATGTTAGCTATTGTTATATCCTCTTGCTGGATTGTTCCTTTTACCAGTGAAAAATGACCTGCTTTTTCTCTTCTGATAAGTTTAGGCTTGAAGACTAATTTGTCTGATATCATTGTTGCTACTCCTGCTTGTCTTCAAGTTCCATTAGCATGGATTACCTTGCTCCAGCCCTTTACCTTTAGTTTGTGAGTATCTTTACTTGTAAGGTATGTTTCTTGCAGGCAGCATATAGATGGATTATGGTTTTTAATCCATTTTGCCACCTTATGTCTTTTTATTGGGGAATTGAGGCCATTTATATTCAGTGTCATTATTGAGATATAACTTTTAATTAATTTCTAACATTTTGAGTTTTAACTTTTGTTTGAGGTAGTGTTTGTTCTTCTTTGCTTAGTTGTTTGATAGAAATAATTGTTTCTCTGGTTCTGGCATTTATTAATTCTTCTTTGTAATTAATCTCTTTGAGTATTTTCTCTAGTGCTGATTTGGAAGACAAATTTTTTCAGCTTCTGTTTGTCATGGAAAACTTTTATTTTCCCATCAAAGTTGAAAGTTATTTTTGCTGGGTAGAATAGTCTTGGATGGAAGTTGTTTCCTTTCAGAGTTTGGAATATGTCACCTCAGGCCCTCCTGGTTTTCATACATAGTCATAAAATTTTGCTGGGCCAAATTTTTGTGATACTTTCTAGGTCAGTTACCTTTGTTATTACACCCAAATTCCCTGGGATTCACACTTGCCTTTCCTGGGATGGAGGCCTATTTCCTTGCTTCTGCTGCTTCTGACTGTGTAACTCTGGGAAAGTCCCTTAGCCCCTGAGTTCTGGTTTGTCTACCTACCTAAGAGGATACTGTAATGGTAGGATAATAATTAAGGTCAAGTATGTACAACGGGGCTTAGCACAGAATATGGTCTCAAGCACTGGCCGTACTGCTGCTGCTATGTCCTGGTGTTCAGATGAATAGAGATCACCTTCACGCTTGTTGAAACTCAGGGGCTTTGGAGTTCAACATTCCCTGGTTACTCTTTATGTGACTAGGGCATGGTATTGACCTCTTTGCTTCTCTTCTGCTCTTAAAAAGGACCTCATAATTTAACTCACCTCATAGGTTTGTAGTGACAATCAAATGAGAAATGCATATAATACATTCAACATAGAACCCAGCATATAGTAGAAGCTTAATAAATGATGATGATGATTATAATTGAAATGCCTGATTCTATAATGACAAAGTACAGGGCAGTAAAGAGAAAATAATGTCAGTTTATACATTTGTTTCCATTTATGATTTTCTTATTTTAAAATTAGTTTGTTATAGCTTAGCAGGAAATAGCTAGCTATTTTCTGGGTCTGTTGTCATCATTGTTGATTCTCTACTGATGAGATCCTCATTGTTGCCGCAGGCTGCCCATGGTTACCAGCCACAGAATTAAAGGAGGGAAACGAGCTCCTTTAACTCTTCAACATAAGGAAATGGGCACTGCTGGCTATCAGAGGTGCTGTGGAGCCTGTGTTCTCACACATAACTACTCCGAGCAACTCAGAAACCATTTGCATATGTGGGAACTCTCTCTTGAGCTCCAAGTCCTTTTCATTGCCCTCTCTACTTGGTTATTTTTTCAGAACTATCTCAGAAAAATTTTCTCTGTCCTCAATTTGATATTTTTATATCTCATTTGAAAACATGTTTAAATTCTACTTTTTTATTACTGTGTATTGTAGTGTGTATATATATATATATATATATATATATATATATATATATATATATATATATATACATTCCATAAGGCAGACAGCTTTATAAAAGAATCTAAGGGTAGAACTGTGGACTCCAGTGTGCCCATAGCATTGAGGGCAAGTAGAAGTTCACCTGGCACCTGGGGTGTTGGGGTGTTTACTGTTCTATCTGGGTTCACTTCAGTCATTGAGTTTCAGTCAACCAGAACCTCGCTGAGCAGAGACAAGCACAGAGCAACTCCCCGGAGTCCTCTGCTCTGTGCCTCCTGCGTCACCCCACCCACCCAGCTTCACTGTCCTGGGGCTTCTGGGTGACGAAGGGTTCTGTCAGACTGCTGTATCTGATCTGCCACTAACGCCTTTTCCCCATAGAAGAAATCAGACATTGCCAAAGCAGCGAGACTCCTCTGTCAGAAGATGAGTGGAAGGTGTCAGTGCTGACGGGCAGCGCATGGCCTCAGGCCGGGGTCACACTCTGGGTATACGGAGACAAAGGAGTTGCCGGGCCAATAAGTCTCACCAAGGACAGTCCAGAGCCGCTCTTCCTCCCAGGACAGGAGGAGGAGTTTCAGGTAAACAAGATCAAGAGTAAGATTGTTCTCCGAACATTGCAAAGGTATTTCTGTAGTATAGAAGTGTGTGTGTGTGTGTGTGTGTGTGTGTGTGTGTGTGTGTGTGTGTGTGGTCCTATATAAAATAAATCTCTAGTCTATTAGAATACCCATGAGTTAGTTATTTTAGTACCTACTGTAATAACTAAAGGAAACATTTTTGCTTATATATCTTTTATAAGCAAGGAAAGTTGTAGAGGAAAATTACTTTCTTTAAAGATACTTTGTTTTAGGTCATTGGTTTGAAACCAGCCTCATAAACCATTGGCTTCAACGCAAATTATAACCAGATTCTAAGCCATCTGGGGATCCTTCTGGTAATAAAAGCCTCTTTTTTGTATATGTGCATATACTTTCAGATGTTGCTCACCCGAACAGTATGGATTTGAGATCATTTTCTTGGCATCTTCATGGGCCATATTCTGAAGTTCTGCCCATGACCACTCTAAGTTTTCTCTTTTTTATTTCCCAGTGCCAAAGAACACTGAGCTGCTTTGTGTTGAATACAGCTCGTTGCATTGCCTCCTTTAGTTCTTCAGAGCTTTGGCCAAATTTCAATTAGGGCAATTACATTCTACTTCACTAATTTGCACCCCGCTCCCGGCCCTCCAGAGCGAAAACTATATGGTTCTTTGGTGCACCATTAAACAGCAGGAGTCTCCCAGGAGAGTATTCCTTTTGCATTCTAAGGCTGGCTAGAGAACAGAGAACAATTGAGGCCAACCAGAGTCACCAGGAAGCAAGGCTGTGTGGGGCTCTAGTACCTGGCACTCACTGATACCCAAATGGTCTTCTCCATCTCCAGACCTGAGTCTGTCGTTCTACTTTTGCAATTGTTAAATTAGGTTTCAGTGAAGAAGAGCAGTTGTCTGCAGTCATGGAGGAGGACTTTGGCTCAAAGCACAGTTATACCTAACACATTTGTACTTCAAAATATTATTTGAAGATTGTTTAGAATTTGGAATGCATATGTTACTATTAGATCCTTAGGCCACCCCACAGAAGTCTATTATTTCCTGTAATACACCTTGTGGTATATATACTTATGTACTGATAAATCTTCTCAATGTTTTTCTGGAAAAAAAGTTACCAAGGGTTGAATTTTAAAATGGAAGGTAGAGATTCTCATGATTGTACTTTGGAATCACCTGGGATCTTTAAAAACTACTGATGACTGGTTCTACTTCCAGAGAGTCTAGTTTATTTTGTCTGGGGTGCAGCTTGGCATTGAGGTTTTTAGAAGCTCCCAAGTGATCCTAAAGTGCAGTCAAGGTTAAGAATCATTGTGGTACACCAGACTGCGAATCAGGTGAGCCAGGTTGGAGTCCTGGTTACCCAAATGTTAGCTGTGTGACCTTAAATATGTTACTTAATTTCTTCTGGCCAGCATTATCTTTACACATATAATGGAGGCAATAATATCCATTGTTTGTAAATTCCACAATGGTCTGATGACAAAAAGAGAAAATGTACAAACCCTAAAAAAGAGTCTATTGATGCATACAAATTATAATCAATTGGTTCAGAAGAGAGGTTTTGGAATCATGGATGTCAAATTCAAATTGAAATCAACCTCTCACTAATCCCCTTCCCTCGAGTAGAATGCCTGTGCTCCTGAATCCCATTTTCTCCTTAGTTCAAGGAGGGTGGTGATACTCGTTTAACAGGCTTGCCGTGAGGTTGAGGAGTGCCTGGGGAGCGTGAGCTGTGCACTGTGCCTGGTGCAGGGAGCTGCTCCCTGGATGGCAGACCACGTGCAGTTGCCCTGGCCTCCCCGCCCTGTGTCCCAGCCTCTCTCATGCAGCCTGAAAACGGAGACTCAAGATGAGCAGAGAATCAGAGGAATCCAGATGACTTCTCAGTGGTGAGACCAGGGCGAGGAGGAAGTCCCTGGGGGTCTGCAGTCTGGTGGACTCTAGGTTAGCAGCATGGCCGTCACCTGTGAGCTGGTTAGACCGCAAGGTCTCACCTCGAGATTCAAGGATTAGAATCTGCATTTTAACAAATCCCTGGGAAATTCTGTGTGTGCACTCAAGTTTGAGAAGTACTGGACCAGGGCTGGGAGACATTGGACTGGGGCTCCTGACAGTCTGAGAACCCTGACTTAGGAAAAGTTTGCTCACTGTACTCTCTTCCTGGTCTGTGGGCATGGTTTTCCTTACTTCTGTTTATTGAGATCATCTTCCTCCTCTGAGTTTGGCTTTAAGTTTCCTTCTCTTTCTTTCAGTCTTGAAGTGAGCATTCAGCCATTTTTGAGGAGAGCGGGGTACATCTGATCAGACAGACTGGAGTTCACATTTCACTCTCGGGACTTACTGTGTGTGCAGCTGTGTGTCCTTAGACAAATTACTTAACGCTTTTCAGTCTCTATTCTTCACAGCTGCTGAGCAGTTGAGGAGACTTGCGTGTCACGCACTTGCACCTGGCGGTACTGAGCCAGCACCCTACTTGGGAGTCCCACTTTCCTGAAGCAATAGGCAGATAGGCATGAAGTTACACACATTGCGAAACTGACTACTCAGATATCCCTTTATGGTTTTCACGTCGAATGTGGAGAAAGGGGGAGGGAACGTTTAAGTCCTAATAGATTTGGGACAACAAAAGGATATCTGAAGGTTGGTTGACCTTTCAGAGACAAACCAGGCCCAACATGTGGGATCACTTCCTACCTCTCTGGCGGGAAGGGCTAGCCTCCATGCTCTGCCACAGAGACGGGCTCTGGTAAGAAGAAAGCGGGGGAGATTAATGTCTTTCCTTTCCTTCTTTCAGTCAGCATCAGCATCATTCTTCTTGAGCTGGCGCTGTAGCAGGCCCAGGGCTCTTCTAGCTGCTGCAGTCTATAGGGGAACTGGTGCTGAGCACTCAAAAAGAGGAAAAAAGAAACTCAAAGCAGGGCCTGGGTACATTTTGATGGCTTCTGGGTCACCTGACTTCCCCAGTTCTTTCAGGAGCTAGTTCATAGGTATGTAATGATGTAAGTCAAACATAACCTGTGAGTACCTGCCTACTCATTATCTCTAGTTTATAGCCATAGATGGTTACTTGCAGTAGAATGAATGATAGTGGCTATTATTCAAGTCATAAATAATAAGGTGTTATAGTTAATTTCTAATCCTCATAGTTCAGTGTCCTGGACATATTTTAGTTTACAGATAATATCTGCCTGGAAAGCTGCTTCTTCCTCTAGGCTACACATTTCTGCAAGCTGGTGACTGTGTCATCATCTTCATCTTTGCATACGTGTGGCTTGCACAATGTCTAGAGTGGATTATTCTTCTAATAAACATTTATTAGTTGAACTGAAAATTTTGTGTAGCAGCATTATGGCCATTCTATAGATAAAGAAAATGTGGACCAGAAATGTACAACACTGTATTTTTCTCAGTTTTCAACAGGCAGCATTTCAGTTGAGCTCAAAGTAATTTCAAAGGCAGTTCTCTACAATACTACCTGGATTAACAAATCCTTTCAAGCCAAGTCAAAAACTAAACAAGTTCACATACTCGGTGGGCAGTTTTCTTCTCTTCCTTGAATTTAGACCATCTATATATTAGTCTAGGAGTCAAAGAAAAGAGGATTTCCAGAGTAGAGGAAGTTCTAGACTCAAAGGTACTTTCCTGTAGAATTGTTATATATTTAGCATTTTTGGTGAAAATTTTATTTCCTTGTTAAAATAAGAGCCTATCTCCATAGAATTTAAGAAAATGTTGGCTGTTGGTGAGAAATGTGTGTTAGTCAGATAACTGAACATATCCATGTTCTTCTTCCTATTCTTTCATCTGACTCCTGCATATTTTTATTCAAGTTTCATGATATTTCTGTCTCATATTCTATGTCTGTGAGGTTCAGTGATAGCTTCTGAGAGGACTTTATCCCCAAACTTTGAAAGGCTCTCTGAGAGCTTTTCAATTATTAGAAACAATAACAATAAAAAATGCACTTAGTATGAAAGGAAAGAAAAAATTAAGGTGTTTAAATTTAAAACATTCCTCTCTCTCCAATAAAAAGTAAAACATTCCACTAATTTTTCTCTTTTGTATCTTATTCAGGTTGAAATAAGAAGGATTGGAGAGATATATAAGATAAGGATCGGACATGAAGGAAGTGGTGAGCAACCCGAGTGGAGCTTGAGAAGGGTGAGCATGCTCTTCATTTTGTGATTCACAGTGATTTGTGTCCTCGGAAACATCGAGAAAGATACATGTGTTATAAATGGATGGAAATAATGCGAACAAAATATTTGTGGATATAACACTTTAAAAATGATTCATTTTTACAAAGGAGTTTTTAGAAATAGCATTTAATAGTTACACTTATAATGACAAGCTTTCTTCAGTGTTGGAAATCTAGAGAATACAATGATTGTAAGAATAAAAATATGTTGCTAGTTATTGATCTTAAATGACTGTTCTGATGGTTTGCCGTCTTCAAATCCTTTTTTTTCTATGAATCTCCTATGGGCATTTATATTCTCTCACTCTTTCAATACATATGTATATGTACATAGATGTGTGTATTTTATTTGTATTTAAAATATGTGTAAGCATAAATATATGTTTATATTATAAACACAGATTTGTATTTCTATTTCTATTTTATCTATAAACATAAATATTTTGCCCTTTTAATGAAATTAAGTCGTGCTATGTATGCAGTTTGGGGCCTGTTTACTTTTATGTTTTCATGGCAGTAGTTAGTTAGGGTTTGCTCAGTGCTCACCACGTGCCAGCTGCCTTACAAATACTATTGTTTTGCCTAACAGCAGCTCTTTGAGTTAGGTGCCATTAATATCCCTATTTTATAGACAAGAAAACCAAGGCTCAGTAAAAGTATTTTACCAAGGACACTTACTAAATGGCCTATTGCATGGTAGACTCCAGAAACTGAGATCTTAAGCACTGCCATTGGGCCTTGAGTTTGTTTTTAAAATAGATGACAACCTCTTAAAGACCTTGAGATTTCCAAATGGAAGTAGTAGTTGATAGTGGACTAAAATGACATAATTTGGATTATAGATTATTTCTGCTTTATGGTTCTTTATGGTGCTCTGTTTTCTAGCTTTAAATACAATGTCTGTTACTGATTTCTTTATAGTATACAATATGTTACAAAATGTGTTCAAGGTTTAAAATTTAGGGTATCACTGATAGAATCTGACAAAACAGTTTTCCATTTTAAGTGTTTCATAATATCATCTATGACTTTTATTAATCTATCTTTGGTTGAATAATGAAAGTAAATGAGGTAATTTTGCTGAAGTGTTTATTGGGTAACGTTTTAGCACATACCTAATACAATTACATATATTCTTACAGTACAGGAATAAGCAAATACATTGCAGTCAGCCCAAATTTTTTCTGAGGACCTAATATATGCCTGTCATTTTGTTAGATACTGTGAAAAATGTGAGAAAATTATACAGTTTGAAAGATTTCAAAAGAGACAAGGAATGACCTTTTAAGAGGAAGATGCAAAACTCTTAGAACTTTCAAAGTTTTGTTAAAATTGCAACTTTTGTACTTGTGAATTACTGGGAAAGAAAAACGCATTAGAAAAAAGTTACCCACAAGTTAAACCAGCCTATAGTCACTAGTATAGATTTGTACTTTCTTTGGGGTCTTTGACAGATTAGATCGTTCATTTTTGTTAACTGAGTCTGGGTAATTTATAAAGGAAGGAAGTTTAATTACCCATGGTTCTGAAAGATAAAAGTCCAACACTGAGTTACTAAATCTGGTGAAGGTCTCATGCTGTATCATGACTTGGTAGAAAAAAAAAGCAGAAGGGAAAATGAGCATCTAGAAAATAGACAAAATACAAGGATGCTCTGTAACAATCCCACTCTCGAGGTAACTAAGTCCCATAAGAACTGTGCTAATGTGTTATAAGGGGTATAACAACATTGCTCTATGGTGATTCCCCAAGGAAATGGAAAAACATCCCAAGCTGAAGCTGTTAGAGGAGGGAGCACTGAGTCCTGAGAACCCAGGGCGGTCCATCCATTCCTTTGCTCCTGGTGAAGGAGCAGTGTACAGGACACTAGACACTTGATTCAACAGATGTGCAGAGGATCTAGACCATAACTAAGGGCCAGGTGTGGTGGCACATTCCTGCAATCCCAGTACTTGGGAGGCTGAGACAGGAGGATTGTAGGTTCAAGGACAGCCTCAGCAAATAGTGAGATTCTCATCAACCTAGTAAGACTCTGTTTCAAAATAAAAAAAAGAAAAGAAAATAGGGCTGGAGGTGTAGCTCGGAGGTAGAATGCCCTTGAGTTCAATCCCCAGCACCACACACATACAAAGTAATTACGCCACCAAAATGATGTAAAAGAAGGGCTTTTCCTACAGTTTGTTTTTTAGTTAGAGGTGTGTGTGTGTGTGTGTATGTGTGGTGGTACTGAAGATTGAACCCAGGAGTGTTCTATCTCTGAGCTATACCCGCAGCCCTATTTTATTTTTATTTTGAAATGGCCTCACTAGGTTGTGAAGGGTCTCAGCTAAGTTGCTAAGGCTGGCCACAGGCCTACAGTTCTCCTGACTCCGTGCTGGAATTACAAAGGTGCCACCACACCTGGCAGAAGTGGTTTCAGGTTTTTAAAAAAATTACAAAAATGGAAAAAAGAACTTTGATTTCACCCACATTTCTCAGTTGTCAAACTTGAACTGCATTTGCTTTATTATTCTGTTAAAATATGTGTGTGGATGTCTGTGTTTTAATTATTTGAGAGATATTTACTAACATGAAATCCAATGATAATTTAGCCATGTAAATATCATATTCATCATAAAATGTTCATCCACTAATTTTAGCATCCATTAATGACTTATGCCTGAATCAGTTATTACTGCAGTGGTTGCCAAATGATGATTTTCTGATTCTATTACTTCTTTATTTATTGTCAGTCTACTACAAGGTAGAACTTTCCATTTTCCTTGTTCAAAATATTTATTTATTTAATCATTGGCTCTCTGTGCCTGTGGGTTCTGTATCTGTGGCTTTCAACCAAGCATAGATGGAAAATATTTTAAAAATTTTATCTGCACTAAAGATGTTCAGACTTTTTTCTTGTCATTATTGTTGTAAATAATATAGTATAATAATGACCTATATAGCATTTATATTATATTAGTTATTACAAGTAAGTTATAGATGATAATCTATATAGGAAGATTTGATAGTTTATATGAAAATACTATATCATTTATATAAGGACTTGAGCATTCAAGAATGTATCCACAAAGATACTGGAAATAATCCCCTATGTACCATGGATGACTCTACCAACATCTACTTACATATCCTTATTTTATTTGATAGGTTTAATCTGTTTTCATTATAACATCTTTTGATGCTGAAGGCATCCTTGACTTGGCCCTTTGGCCCTGTGGGCTCCTGTATCCTTTTGACATGCCCATTCTATGAGGGATTCTTTACTTTTTTACATAAAAGATATTTCAGACTCGTCTAGTCATTTCATTTCCCCAGATCTAGAATCAACTATTTTTTGAGAAGTCCTAGTTTCTTTTAGTGGAAAATGGTATTTAGAAACCAGCATTTATGTGAGATCTTTGGGGAAGTTATTTTTTTCCTCTAATGCCCACCACCTTGGCCCAGCGGCCCCTTTCTCTGATGTGATAACCTGGCCACGCCTCTGCTTTCACAAGATGCTCTCAATTCATGTCTCCATGGTGAAATGAGTTGGTGAACCACTGAGGGTCAAGTGCATTATAAATATAGCAAAGGCTCCAAGATGCCCTGTGCTAAAGAAATCTCTTTAACAGCACTTCCAAAACTAAATTCACCAGGAGACCAGGTTTTTCAGGTAAAATCTATTAACATCCCATGAAATGAATATTGTGCATTATTAGAGGGCTTGAGGTTTTGGGAGCTGATCTAGGAAGAAGACATGGCCATGGGCAGAGACAGTAGCACACACAAGGCATATTGGATGACGCCGCGGCAAGCTTGTGTGCAGGCAAGTTCCTCAGGAGGGGCCATCCAGAGGCTTCTGTGCAGGGTCACTGAAGGGGGGGGCCTGGCAAAGGAATTCCCTGGGAGCCTGGGTGGTGTCTCCAAGTTCCCAGCAGTGAGCTTCTGTGTCAGAAACTCTGTAGGGCTGCAGCAACAGCTGAGGCCTCAAAGCAGCAGGCCTTATCTTATACTTGTAATAACGGCTAGGTGAGGTTTTATGATATACACAGCAGGCAGTCTCTAAATGCTAAAGATAAACTTGTTGGTACTATTTTTTTATTGTGACAAAAATTTGGACTATTTCAAAAAGTTATTGAATGTCTAAAATTAAGTTTGGTGCCCATGGGCTTTTGTTCTAATGGGTTTCAGCCTGCATGAAGAAATCAGCAACATAGGGTCAATGCACAGAGACCATCTTTGGCTCATTTTGGTGACAGTTACACTCTGGAAAAAAACAACTTCTGTTCATATGCATCCAGTCATAGTTAGCAATATAAAGGGTTTTATAATTTGCATAACTCAGAAAATGACCAGCTAATCTATTATTTTGAGCTTTTCAGGCCAGTAGAGTTCTGAGAGAGGTGATGGACAGTCTATCCTAAGGAAGCACTTTTAACCTGCAAACAGCTAGGTGGGCGAATTGTTGGATTATGATGGTATAGCAAAAAGAAAGTGATGAATTCACCATAGATATGGCGTTAGCTGTTGCAGTGATACCAAATTAAGATGAGCATTAGTCTCTTTCAATCTGGGTGGGGAAACAAAAGGGAAGAACCTCCATGTAGAAATTAGAGGGCAGAGCATGGCCCCACTGCATGTTCAAGCCCTGAGAGCACTAAGTTTCCAGTAAGAAAGATCAGCGTGCTCCCTAGAGACACTGGGAAGGCTTTATACCCAAGGAGACCTTGGAGAATGGGGAATCTGAATGAGGGCAGAGCTGAGAGGGACAGCGAGCGCCTGTGATTTGGAGATTGCCTATTTGCCCACAAACAGAAAAGTGTCTATTTGCAAGTCTGGAGTGGTTTCTTTTTGGCTGGTCTTTCAATGGACTGGGATTTGTTAAGTCATAAGCTGCTTTGCCTTGTTTAGGTGGATTCAGTTGATAAATAAATAGACTTACAATCTTTCATCACTAGCTCTTGCATTCCCACTCAGGTGTGTAAAAAGAATTCCACACTCTGCCATCCACTGTCCAACCAACTCTGGTCATTATCTCTTGGCTCAGGGTTCCACAATTGCACTTGGAAGTTTATTGCTCTGCAATACAAAATTTTCTTGCTCAGTGTCACAATTCAGTAATTTTCATGTCTCCTACATAGTCCTCTTAATCAATACTTACCATGCTAGTCAAATTAACTTTATATTTTAGGACAGTCCAGGATCAAGGCAATTATTTTTAAATATTTCAATGTGTCAAAGTGTGAGGAAGAGAGCACCAGGTCTTTCCTTGTACTTTGCTGCCAAAATAAATACTAGCACAGATGCTCGGAAACCTATACATTTGTAGTCATATTCAAAGATTACATGAAGTCCTGCTGAAGCAACCCACTGTAGAAGGGTTCTGATAAACACTGAACATGCCAGTATGGCCAACACACAGATCTTGTCTTCAGAGTTTGTTATACGATGAACCCAACTGTAAACCAGGTTGTGCCCTGGATCTCCAAGATTTGTAACTTCTATTCTCTTAAAACAATGAGATTACCTTTTTCCTCTCTCTTTCTGTATTACTCTTCTGAAAGATCGATGGAAGGAACTAAATTAATTTCTTCTTTTCTCCCAGGTCTGATCAGAAAGAGTGGGTAACATGACAGAGGTGTTAAAACCTCAGTGTTGAATTCTAGTTTCAATTCAGACATCATAAGTATCACCATATATCTGTTCCAATCAGCTATTTTGGGAACTTGTATTTAACTGCTTGGCTGAAATTCCTTAAAGTAATCCAGGAGTTTTAAGCTTTGAAGAAACCAAGAGTGAGTTTTTATGGTAATGTTCCCTTGTGAAGCACTAATATTTGCTGTAGTAAATCAGCAGAGGGAGCTCAGCAAATGAACTCCAGTTTATATTGAGGCCATTCCTAACATTGTTTCTATTCATTTAGGAAATTAAAACAAGCAATGAATATTTTATGTGATAAAGACACTACTGTTTCCTTTATTTATTTTTAAAAGGAAAATGAGTAGTTTATGGTTCAAAGAAAGCATAATTTTAGAAGTTCATCCTGTTTTCCTCGCTTGTCCCAGTATGAAGCTTGGCTCTGATACTTGACATCAACACTTTCTTCCTCATCTGTATTGATTTTTGATGGCACTCACATTTGGCAGCTCTGTATCAGAGCTAAAAACAAAAGTCAAGGCTTTGGGACTTTTTAATCTAGACAGAATAATGCGAGATGGTGCCTCAATCTGAAAGCCAATAGAAAAATACTGTTTTCAAAAATGAGGCTGGCTAATTCTATAATGATTAAAGGCTCCCTTTCATGGACTGAGAAACTTTGGATGTCTCGCATAATTAGGGTGTATGCTATGAGGTTACCCCACTGGTAACTATGAACCATTTATAGCCAATAGCTTCTTGTGATTATCAATAAGAGTGCTTTGGAAATGTCACTGTTTGGGGAAAGCCAGTGCTTCTAATAGGTGTTTGTTGAAGTTATTTCCAGTCTTCTAAGCTGAGATGGGTGAAAATCCACTCTCACATACTATTTAGATTTTGAGCAGGATCAGTGGCCCCACGCCCTCCCCCTGGCAGTGCGTGGCTGTTGGTACAGTGGTGTATCTATGACATTATACAGAGGTTCAAACTTTTCTTGATCATGCATTTGGGGTCCTTTTGGAGGTCTGACTTGCTATCTTAGCCATATTATTATATATTACCCAACCATGCATCCAAAATACTATAATAAAATGTTAATCTAAGTTACAGAATTGATTTCAGCTCAGCTTTTGGATAAGTTGGAGCCAAAATAAGATGAACATAGTCAGATGATGATTAACTTTGAATACCAGAAAAGAGAAAGATAGGAATGCATTTTAGCAAATGCTTTCAGGTAAAACTAATAATTGTTTTTTAATCTTTCCATTTTTTTTTCTCTGAAGTTTACTTTGACTATTTCACATTGAGGTTTAGTCAGTTCCTCTTATCTAATCTGTCCCTGCCCACCTCTCTGAACTCTTTTCTTTTTTTTCTTTCTTTTTGGGGGGGATATTGGGGACTGAACCCAGGGGCATCCTACCTCTAAGCTATACTCCCAGCACTTTTTATGTTTTATTTTGAAATTGGGTCTCCCTATTTTGCTGAGGGGCTTGAGTTGCTGAGGTTGTCCTCTTGTCTTATCCTTTCAAGTCCTGGGATTGTAGGTGTGCAGCACTAGGCCTGGCTTTCTGAACTCTTTTCACACCTCTCTCCCCTTGCTAGTGATGCTCAAAGCACACTGGTCTCCTGCTGCAGAGCGGCCTTTGCCTCAGAAACAAAGTGAGCACCGGTGGCTCTTGACTACATCAGCTCACTTATTTTCTTTATAGCACATCACCTATCTAATTTTTTTGTTTATTGTCTGACCTCCACTAAAAAGTAACATGAGGACAGGGACTTTGTTACCTTCCCAAGTCCTAGAGTAGTGCCTATCAGGAAACAGATGTTGGATAAATGTTTGTGGAATTAATAAGCTAATGAAACACATTTTGTTCACTTAGGAAATATTTGTAGTAAATGTGAAATACTTTGTAAAGTGTTAGTATTAACTGAAGGGAAATCAGGCACCCTTGCCTGGTGTGTAGGGAGTGGGGGATCATCCTGTCGGGCTGACTAATCATTGTGTAGGGAAATGAAGACCCGGCCTGGAGGGTGTCCGAGGCTCAGCCTACTCACACTGACTGTGAGGGACAGACAAAGCCAACACCGGGCCAGTGCATTCTACGTGCTTTAGCTGCCTCTGTGACATGTGCTACATGGTACGGAAGAATTGACTCATGGAGTAGAAACTGTCTAGAAACCTGTTGACTCTTCTGAGCCTTCAAATAGAAGTAGGTCACAGGTTTTGGTGATTTTGTTGGCATTTTTAACCTGCAACTACTTGCTATGATATGGCTACCTACTTGATATAAGCTCCAAGCAGTCTTGCAATTGGCCAAACTAGGTAAAAAAAAATAGCTCTATTTATTTGTTTTGAAGTTTTAAGGCATCTCGTAAATATTTCCAGTTCTCTTTCATTTTCAGTTACTGCTTTACTTCGAGGTTCCAGAAAGAACCACTGAAGGGAAAGAGCAAGTTCTGAAATGCAGTAAGAAAAATAGTTTGTTTTTGAGAATTTTCTAGTTCAATAAGCAACAGGAAGCAGAAGCTTCTTCTGACAAAAATCTCCAGTCAAATGTTTAATCTCAAAAGACTTGAGCCGTTTAGAGAAGCGTCCCCAAAGCTGTGCCAGCTTATGTGAACCCAGGATAAGCGGGCGCATTTCGTCATCCCTCTGTCAACTGGGAGGCCCTTGCTCATCTTCCCGGTCCAGGTCTTGTAACAATGGGGATGTTAGTGCAAGGCACGAGAGAAAAAGTGAGGAGAATTGGAGTCAAGTGGTGACCTTATATCGGATTTGCAAGAATACCTAGAGTGTTCTAAGAACACAGTGAAGTCTTACTATATTTTTATATTTCTGACTCCAGAAAGAAAATACTAATGATTCACCTAGGTACTTACCCTCCCTCCCCAGAACCAGGTATCAGAGTACTCTAAACACTTAAAAATGTCCAACAAATATCTTGGTGAGTATTTGCCTTTATTTTTAGGATAAGATTTATATGTAGAATATATAATGAGAGTAGTATTACAAATGTTTTTGTTTTATAGAACAAAGGTTATGACACTTCAAAGTAGGATTTCTAAAGCATTTCCCCTCAGTCTTTCCCATCTTAATACATTGTTCATTGTACATCCAGTGTCCAGCAGACAACTGGTTTTCAGGAAGTGTTTTTTGACTTTGGTTGTATATCATTTCTCCTCTAAGGTAAGCTAAGATGATATTTGGGGTTAAATAAACTATGCAGAGAATGTTTTATAAAACAAAGTGGGATACAGGCATAGATTGTGATACTTGTTGTTGGCTACTAATTACATTTAGTTGCAATCTTAATAAGCAGGGAAGATGTGAAGGCAGGCAGGGTGTTCTGGCTGCAGGGACCACCCTACCCCCAACCCAACCTCACCCTTACTGCACTGGTTGTCTTGGTTGACCTGAAAGGTGGGCAGAAAGCATAGTTAGGGAAACCTGCAGTTAGAGAAGAATGGACCCCTTTCCTTCCTTGTGAGTTCCTGCCTGAGGCATAGAGGACCAGAATTGTGCCATCTTGTGGAAAGCACGCAAGGATTCTGTACGTGGGCATCTGGGAGACTACACAAGCTGGAGAGCTCCACTGTGGGTCGAGTGGGGAGATGACCTTCTAAGGCTTTGGGATTTCAAAGACTTTGGAGATCTCTCCTGTCCCTCCTTCCCTTCCTTCATAGTGGGGATGGAACTTAGGGGCAGCTGTACCTCCAAGCTACACCCCTAGCCCTTTTTATTTTTTGTTTTCAAACAGGGTCTTGCTAGGTTGCTCAGAGTTTTGCTAAGTTGCTGGGGCTGGTCTCAAACTTGTGATTCTCCTGTCTCAGCCTCCTAAATGCTGGGATTACAGACATGTGCTATTTATGCCTAGCTAGGTCTCTTTATTTTGCATTTAGAGGTTTTGCTTTTTGCCTAAGAAACCCTTGCCTGATGAGCTAGAGAATTCAGGGAGGGGCCCAGAGGAGGGGGAGCAGGGAAGCTCCTTCAGATTGCCTTCAGGAAAGAAAAGCAAAGGAAGCTGCTTTCTGTTTCCCAGATGGCCCTGGCCGCCTCACCAAAGTAGAGTGGGAGTCAAGGGTTTGGAATAGAATTTCTCTTTCTGATTATAAAGAACTGAGCATTTGGCTGAATTTTTCCCTGTGCACCAAAAGGAGGATATTAGAGAGTGAAAAGCCACAGACCATAATAGTCAAGAATGTGGATCTCTAATCTATTTGATTAATTTTGATACTAAGAACAATAAATACATATTGAGCACTCAGGGTTTACATTATCACACTCATGTTTACACCACAATAAGGTAGATACTTGTGGAATAATGTAATAATATTATTCCACTTGAGGAAATGGGGATCTTGAGACGATAAGCAACTCCCAGTATAACATAGACAGTGTGTGTTTCTGGGAGGCACCTGCAACCTGGAAAAACAACTGTTCTGAAACGATGCTCTCCGACATGCTCCCTGGGTTTCATGATCTGCTTGTTTGTCATGTGTGCATGTGTGTGCGTGTGGGGGGGATTACTGGGGATTGAACCTCGGGGTGCTCTACCGTTGATCTATACCCCCACTCCCATTTTTAATTTTTGAAACAGGATCTCACAAAGTTGCTGAGGCTAACTTCAAACTTGCAATCCTCCTGTCTCAGCTCCCCAAGTACTGGGATTACAGGTGTGCACCACCGTGCCCAGTTCATCACTCACTCTTGAGAAAGCTCTGCTTTGGGAAACAACTTCATATGTTTAATCATTTGTAGTCTGCAAACTGATTTCTATAAGGTATTTTCATCTCATTTTCTCTATAAAGCACTTTCAATCTGGTGAGACAACCTGTGATTGCTTTTCAAACAAAGGCCTGAAGGTCCTAGGCCATCCGTGGAACTTGTACCCAAGGCCACACACGTGCCACGTAGCAGCGCAGGACGCACACCAGCGTCCTCTGATCCAGATCCTGGTTTTGCCCCACCTGCCTCACTTCCCTTGTGATTCTCTTAGCACCACAAGACTGGGCTTTCATGCTGTGTCCTTTCAGGAATTCTTTCCTCTTTTATTACCTTAATATTTGAAAAGATCGTCTGAGTGTGAAAATGAAAGCAGAAATAAACACAACTGAAGATGAGACCTCTGTGTATCTCTCTATGTCTCTCTCCTCTATTTAGCTGTATCTCTCTGTTTAATTATGAAACTGATAAATAGCTGCTTATGCTCTAGGATTTTTCACCTTCAGCACTACTGACATTTGAGGCCAGATAATTCTTTGTTGTGGGGGGTTGTCTATTATTATGGGATGGTTAGCACCCCCCTGGCCTCTACTGGCTTCATGCTAGTAGCACCCTTCAATCACGCTGTGACAGACCAGGCGGTCAGCAGACACTGCCCCATGCCCTTCGGGGGGCAGAACCCTACCCGCTTAAGAACCACTGCTGTGTCCTTGTCTTGGCTTGTGATGAACACATCCACTTAGATTCTTTGCTTTCCTGAGGCTTCTTTACTTTGAAGGGGAATGGAGCTCACTTGGGGCTCCCTCGCAGAGGGTTTCCAGTGGTGGTAGTAGGACTCAGTGAGGCTCTGTCACGGATGAGCACCTTTGAGGTTGAAGGCCTGGTGCAACTCAGAAAGCAGAGGCTTTGCTGGGCGAGGTGGCACACACCTGTAGTCCCAGTACTTGGAGGCTGTGACAGGCTGAGTGCAGGTTCAAGGCCAGTCTCAGCACCTTAGCGAGGCCCTGTTTAAAAAATTTAAAAGAGGGATGGGGGTGCAACTGAATGTCCCTGGGTTCAATTCCCAAAACCAAAAGGAAAAAAAAGGGAAGAAAGGAAAGAAAGAAAAAACCTGTTGGATAGAATGAACTTGTAAAAGCCTTATATTTCATGGGGAAAGCTTTAAATCCAGAATCTAAAAGACTCATCTGTTCATGACCACAGTTCATCTGAAACATCTAGCTCCACCTGAAATTATTTTTATTATATCCAGATCTTTGCATTATTTCATGTATATAGAAATTAACAAGTATTTATTCATATGCTTCTTTAATGTAGTTTTGTGTTATTATGGTATTTTATGTCTATACCTCACAGATAATCTGTAAGATCTTCTTGACGGTAGAGAAGTTTCTCTTTGTTAAACTCCAGTGCAGCATCATGCGCTTCCATGTGAGGAATGCTGCTGTGAGACCCAGGGTTCGTGTTTCTCCTCACGGCAGCTGCCTGTACACACGTGTAACAGGGCGGGGAATTCCTCTGCTCCCTTGATTAGCTCTTTTGATTTAAGAATTCTGTTTTCTGGCTCTTGAGGAGTCGGTTCTCTATATAATTTAGGGAGTAGCATCTCCTTTTGCCCCAAGTAAAGCAAGATAACAGATCTCATTGGCTCCAGGAAGGGAAATACAAAGGGCTACACACCCTCTCACTGCTGAAACCTTAACAAGGTGACCATAGCAGAGGACCTGGTCTATAGGATGAGATCACTCTTTTTGAATTCTCCCACCACTGCTATTTCACTAGTGTGTAAGTAAACAGCTCAGCTCTTAATCTCAGGATCATTGGAACAGCTAAAGTTTCTTATGATCACGCAGAGGGCTGAAAGTAATTGTATTTAAGCACTGTATCTGATTTGGACTAAAAACATATGAATCGTTATGACTGGTCCCTGTCTCTTAGGATCCTGAATTTTCCATCTAATTTTTATAAAAGTAAAGTGTGATTCAATGCAGAGAGAGGGCATTTTCAGGTTTAGTAGAATATGTTAAATTAACTTCTTTTATATTTATGCATATAAACACATAAATTTGAGTGATGTTAATATGAAGAATTTATAATTTGTATAAAATTTTATATACTTCTTATATCATCTATTCTCTACAGCCACGTGACATGGTTTTATTTCTTGGAAATTGTTCTTTTCAGCATCTCTTGCCTGAAGCAAGCAAAGAAGAGACTGAGCACTAATGACCAGGCATATGCTTTAGACGTATCGCCTGCATTAACAAATACCTGTTTCATTAGGTTCATTTAACCACTCATTCCGACTGTTTTCCAGAAGAGGTTTTCATTTCATTTTCTATATAAAGCACTCTTCAATCTGGTGAGACAGCCTGTAATGTCAGTTTTTCAAACAAGGACCTGAAGATCGCAGGGACTGCCTTGTGAAATCTGGAGGCACCACATACACACTCCCTCCCCTGAGTCTTGAGTCACAATGGCGAGGCTCCATGAGTCATGGAGTAGGGCTGCCCCACCAGAGCGAGGTTCACCAACACTCCTTAGAAGAGGATACGTCTAAGCGGTGTGAGGAAGGATGGGTAGACTCATCGTGATGATGAGTCAAAAGAAAGCTATCCAAGTAGAGATGCGAACATGTGTGAAAACCCAAATGAGAAGAAATGTGTCCAGGTTGGGGAACCATGAGCAGCTCAGGAGGACTAGAATATAGCAAGACCAGGATCAAATCATGAACTGCTCATTGTGCTGAGGATTTGCTTTTATACTATAGGTAGAATTATTGAAAAAGTTGTGAGCATCGTACAAAATAACCAGGTATTTAATTTAGAATAAGCTCTCCTGAAGCAGCCTAAAGGTAGGGTTGGGAAAGAGCAAGAATGGCAAACAGTATGTTATATCTTGAGAACAGCACTGAGCAAGCAGGCAGAGGCGGAGGAAACCGAGGAGGGACCAGGGCGTACTTAGAGAATTAGTTGATTCCTTTAAGGAGAAGTATGTTTCACGCATTGTGGTAGGAGGGAAGGTAAGCCACTGGGTCAGACCTTCTGGAAATCCTCTGCAGTCCGCTGAGATGGGAAGGGGCGATCTTTTGTGTGACACCAAAGCAGCGAGTCTAACAGCGGCATCCACGGGGTTCACTGAGCAGGAGGGCCCAGTCCCCAGCCCCCTGCCACTGCCTGAAGTGTTGAAGGGGCAGTTGTGTCCACAGTTGCTGAGTGCTTACCTAGAGCCTTCAGTGTTGCAAATACAGGAACAAGGCATTAGTGATTTCAGGAAGTTCTGCTATGTGGTTTGCTTTGGTGATTAATATGAACACAAAATCTGTTTGGAGTTCTTCCTGTAGGTTACTTTTTTCAGCAATGCCACAGGCAAAACTGGTATCTTTGAATCAGAGTTCACTCAAAATTCATAAGCCTCTGTTTTCTTACCTACAAAATTGTAAGAATTTTACCAGATGGTTTGGTAATGATTGAAAGACGATTAAACAAATTGCTCAGCTTGATGCCTCGCAGATATTAATGGCCTAATAAACAACATCCTGTAGCAAAGCTACTGCCCTAAGCACTGCCACCACCTTTAGTGTACACTGCCCTCGCACAATATCCACAGCACATTCTGAATTCTTAGTTTTAGAGTTTGGGAATCACACAATCTGACTGTTGTTTCTTCTAACCACAGGTAACCATGCAGCACATGAAGAGCAAGAAGATCCTGGATTTTGTGGCAAACTTGTGGCTGTCTGGGATCCAGGCGGAGGGAGACATTGTCTGTGAGCTTCCTGTGATAAAAGAAGGACAACCTCTTTTTCCATGTGTGTTATTAATCTTCAGCAACACATGCTGATATGTGAACTGCTTTACCACAGCTTGAATTTACTTCGAACTATTTAGTTGCAGAATTCTTTGCTACTTCTCAGATGTTTGTATTGGATGTTTTTCCCATTGAGAAGTAACTTTTCCAGTGTTTCAGCATGAATATCTGGTGGATCTGGGATTAAAAGTATCTCAGAGTGGTTCTTATGGTCCAGCCCCAGTCACAGAGTCCAAGGTTATGAGATAAGAAATGTCATGGCTGTGTCTCATCTGACTCTGCCTGGGGCAGCAGGCCACCTCACACCATCACCTCACTTTTGATTTATTTCCTCATCAAAGTTTCCATCATCTTAAACTTTAAGTATTATATTCAATAGCGTCTACACCCTTGCCTCTAAAATGTTAGGCATAAAATGTCCTTCTATGTCCTATGTGGAAGAATAACCTTTTAAAGAATCTTTTTTTTTTTTTCTGAAAAAGCCAGAAACCATCTGGGCTTATATGGGTTCATGAGGTTAAAATGCCCATTTACAACTAAAATTAAAACCCAAGGATCAAAAGTCCCTCAGTAGACACAAAAGCTCCAGATCAGAGGAATCATTATATGATACTTTCTACTGTAGGCTGAAAACGCGTGAGTCTGGGTGCTGTTTTTGTGAATTTGAGGTAATAGGTTTCCTCTTGTTCTCTCTGTTGCTTTGCCAGTAGTGAGATACCGAGTTGATGTCTACACTGGGCAGATGAAACAAGCGGAAACAGAGTCTGAGGTCTCCCTCTGTCTCTATGGGGAGAGGGGAGACTCTGGCCTTCGACGACTGCGCAAATCCAACATGCCAGTAAAATTCCGAAGAGGACAGGTGAGTCTGTGCCAAGGACTCATCCAGGTGCTCGGTACTTCTCCATGGATGGCCATGCGTGACTGAAAATCGAAAAGGTGCTTCACACGCTTCAAGTTTGAGTGTGGGGATATACTGAACACACGTTTCCTGACCTGCCTTCCTAAGGTGCTCAGTCTTAGAAATTGTTCTTGAAAGGAAAGTGAATATATGAAACCTATAATGAATAGTAGAACAAAGAAAAACCATTAAAATTTGTGATATTATAAAAAAAAAGAGCAAACTGAGTTGAAAAGATGTCAGGGGAAATATATGTGAACATGCTCTGTCAGGACTGGAAGCTACAAGCATTGTTCGAAAAGGTCAGGCCATAGGACTGTCACAGGGTATTTCATATATAGCACAACGGCCTTTCTTTAAAACATCTCGACTGGAACCAACTGTATCCTATTCATATTCAAATCACACTCCTTATTCCCTTTGTGATTTTAATGTGAGCACGATTCTCCCTCTATATTAGATACGTGAGAAATTACAATGAGATATCTACTAACCCAATTAATTTTTAATGTTATTTTGTTGTACATGAAAAGAAGGTAGTACTTTGAGGCCTAAAATTAAAACTGGGGAATAGTTACCCGGATGTGAGCTGCGTCAATCAGTTGGAGAGTGCTGTTTCTCAGATACTTTGTTGTAGTTTGTGAAATATAGTGCAACATCAAAGAGTTTAACACTCACCTTCGCCTTTATTTGTCATTGTAGAGTATACAAAAGCTTTCACTGGATTAAACAGGAAAGCTAGTTCTGCTTTGGGTAAAACAAAAACAAAATTATTTCTAGTTTTTTCTTTCACACGTGAACTAATTCAGAGCAGAAACAATTTTAGGCACCATAATATCCCTGTTATTCCTCTAGGCATCAGTGATGTCATCCAGGACTCCTTCAGCCTCCCCCTTGATGATGGACGCTGAGGCTGGGCTGCCCCTGGCTGCCTGCTGGTCGGTCGCCAGCTCGCAGCGTCCATGGCAGTGGTGCTTCATTGGAAATTGCTGAGATGACATGCTAAGATTTTGCAAGTCATCCTCATGATTGATCTTTTTCAGTTCATCATTGTGTGTAGCATTTAACAGAGTGGGAAGGCCGTCTTATGGACTGAAATTAAAATTGGGTCAGAGGTGTAGTGCAATCATTGTATGAGTTTAAATGATACGATAAATTCAGAAGTTTAGAATTAGAGATACAAAAGTGCTTTTCTTCCCTGGTTCATTTTAGATTTTACAATTTTTGATTATTTTCCTCAGTGCATAGATACCAAGTGGTTTCAAGAGGTTTCCAGGCAAGGAACTATGGCAACAGTCTTGGAGTTTAGTATGGCAGTTACTCCATACCAGCCACAACTCACATCATAAACACAGCGTGGGTCCTTGTCATTTTCTCCACATGATGTCCAGTGGTGAACTAAAAGGCAGTATCAACATACATAGCAGGCCCCATTTAATTCTGTCCTTAAACCTGAAGTTAATTGAAGATACAAGAAAGGTACTGTAGTTTGGGTTTTCCCCAAAGCAGACCATGAGACAAAGACTTGGATGCAGATAGATGACCCCCCTAAACCCACAGAGGTGAAGGAGCTGGGCCAGTGAGGCAGGAAAGGGAGAGAGGCTCATATAGAAACAGCAGTGAGCTGCTTCCTACAGGATTCTTGCTAGAGACTTCCAGGGAAACACAAGGGAACTCCCTCAGAATTGTCCCACCCACGAAGCCTTCAGGCAAAGTAGCAGGAGGCCCAGGAGACTGAGCTATGAAGTGGTCTGCACGCCCATACTGGCACCAAAGAGCAGGCGAGCCCAGGAATGGTCCAGGAAGGCCTGGGGTAGTCAGCAACTGCGTCTGCTATTGCAACTAGCAGTCATGTAGGTTATGTGTGTCGTGAAATGTCACCTCATAAAGGCACACCAGGAGCACAGGATAGTGAAGGTGAGATTATCAAGGCATACCCGGGAGGAAGCATGGACACTCCTCATCTGATGTAGAGAAAGACCATCATTAGACTAGAGTTTAGGGCCTAAACTCATCAATAACAATGAACCAGCACTCGAGACTCAGGTATTGTATCTACAATTACCAAGTTAAAATTCACCATGGTAACAGTGCTGGCAGTAGTTAAGACAGTCTGTGCCATGCAAAGATGCAAGTCCAGTATTGTGAAGTAGAATAAGTGCTAACAGTCAACTGTCATTTCTGGAAACTTCTCAGGTTTAGATAAATCTATGACCCTTCCCTCAGATAATTTTAGGATAGTTATTCTCAACAGTAATCCACGAGGAAGTAGTGTGTGAAGTTCTTTTTATTCCAATCTGCATACCATCTCCTTCAGACCCTACACCTTTCTGGAAAGGTCAGTGCATTTTTGACATGACAAACCAATTCATTTAGGAATGAGGATGCAGGATGCTCTTTCACAACAAGCCCCAAAATGCACTCTATTTTCATTTACAGAGGAAGGTGCAGGAGAGGGACTTATTAGAGAAAGAAAGGAGATTGAGAAAAAGAGAATTGTCTCACATGACTCAAAGAGTATCGGCATGTATGGAAAGAAAATGTCCTGCACTAGGCCGCGTGTTTGTCAACCTGATGCCTAATGAACTGCTTCTCAGGGAACGGGTATAAGGGAGGAAAAAGTCACAGATTGCAAACTTTTGTTAGGGTTCATTTGTTTTTTTGCACTGGGTGATACTACAATGGAGACAAAAATAAACCTGCAAGAGAGAAAAAAATCACAACCAAAAAATATTTTTTAATAGATAAAAGTAGTTTGTTTACTTCTTTTATTGTCCTTTTGTTGCTAACTGTAATAACATTATCTCTTTTAAAGTATTGTGCTGCTTCTGGCAACCTTGGATTATTATTATTGCCAGCATTTGTCATTCGCTGGACTCTAGTTATTTCCATGGGGGTTTTCTGTCTCCTGCACCAGATTGATAAATTCCACATAGAAGCAGTGTGTCTGGGAAAGCTGCAGAAGGTGCTGTTGCGCTGTGAGGCTGGTGACAAGTCCCAGTACTGGTACTGTGAGAAGGTCATAGTCCAAGAGTCCAGTACAGCATGCGAGTCTGTCTTCACCTGTGAAAGGTAATACTGGTCTGTCTGTCTCTAGGGTGCTTCACAGGAGTGTGTGTGTATGTGCGTGTGCTTGTGCGTGTGTGTGTGTGTGTGTGTGTATGTGCGTGTGCGTGTGCGTGTGTGTGTGTGTGTGTGTATGTGTGTGGTCACGAATACATGCCATTATACAGGATTGCGTATCAAGCATCACTGATTGGTTGCTTAAGTAAATGATCTTTTGCTAAGCATTATAAGGAGGTCTAACCTTGTAATTTCTTATTTTCAAAATGTATTATGTGTCACAATAGGTAAAAAGTTTAATACTGGAAATCATTACATAAATAGCCAGGATATCTGTTTAAATGTTGATTTCTTTACATGACTAAAATTTTAATGTTGCAAAGGATGTAGAAATTTAGAGAACTTTGAGAACAGAATGTGTGGAAGACACGGATTCAAAGCTAGACAAGCTGAGCTCCCCCTTGCACCCCCTAGAAACTCCCTCCACTCCTGATCGACCCTGTCTTCAGGTTGGAGCCTGGTCCTACACACACCTCCTTCTTATCGGAAACTCAGCACCTTCTTGCTTAGGGAAGTACAGTTGTCTTCATAGGAGGGAGCCTTGCCCTCCAGATCTTTTTTGAGTCCTGCTATATCTAGAAAATCTCTAGCTTCGGCTGAATGGGCATTTGTGGTTTTAATTGTTTGATCTCTCAGTCACAGGGAATGGGCCAGGTCCCAGCCTCAAGACTGGAAATGAGTATGAACTGGTTTCTACATTAAAACCCAGTCTCTTGTGGACATGAGGGAACAAAACTGGAATCCACTTTGCAATTATTTATCTTGGATGTTGTGAGCTGCACAACAGCCTTTCCCCCCAAATAGATAATCAACAGGAAATAAGGCAAAAACAAATCAGAAAACAGTCAAAACAAGAGCATTAGAAAATCTGAGGGTATAGATTTGAAGTTGTCAAGAAGCTTTAAATACTAAACAAAAGTGGAATAAAAGATAATGAGGTGATTCAGCTAAAAATACTGAAGCCAGGTCACCTAAAACTGCAGCCACCAGACGATTAGAGATGAGAGTTGGTGAGAAGCTTCCTCCTCTTCTGGCTTTTTAGTAATTAATCCAGTCAGTTCCTAAACAGGTCAGAGGGCCTGTTTAGTTCATCACTTCCTTTCTGCCCTCTTTCTTTCTTTGTATTGAACCCAGAGGTATTTTAACACTGAGCTATACCCCTAGCCCTTTTAAATATTCATTTATTTATTTTTATACTCTTATTGGTACATTATAATTATACATCATAGTGAGGCTCAAAGTAACATCGGTATACATGCACGCAGCACTTGGTGTATTTCCCTCCTGCACATCAGTGAGCTTGACAGTGATGCCTTCTTGTACGGGCATAGCATTATTTGAACTGTTTCCTTCCTCATTTCTCTTTCTTCCCATTCCCAGCTCCCTTCTCCAAGCCCCTCCCACTATTATACTTGTCTCTCCTTCATTTGTCTGAAGTTAATTTTGTTTCTTATTTTCTCTCTAGCTTCCACATGTGAGAGAAAACATATGATCCCTGACTTTCTGAGGCTGGCTGATCTCACTTTGCATAATATTCTCTAGTTCCACACATTTTCCTGCAAATGACATCATTTTGTTCTTCCTTATTGCTGAGTAAAATGCCATTGTGTGTATATACCACACTGCCATTATCCAGTCATCTACTGGTGGACACTTGGGTTGCTCCCATAATTTGGCTATTGTGAATACGCAGCTGTAAACATGGATATGCATATGTTACTACAGTATTCTGGATTAAATTCTTTTGGAAAAGATGCTGAGGAGTGGTATAGCTGGGTCGTATGGTGATTCCATTTCTAGTATCTTGAGGAGCTTCCCTACTGATCTCCGTAGTGCTTGTACTAATTTACAGTTCTAAATCAGTAAGCGTTCCTATTTCCCCACATTCTCACTTACATTTATTATTGTTTATATTCTTGCTGGTTGCCATTCCAACTGGAGTTGGACTCTCAGTGTAGTTTTGATTTGCATTTTCCTAACTGCTAATGATGTTTAACTTTTTTCATGTATTTATTGGCTAATTTCATTTCTTCTTTTGAGGAGTGTCTATTCAGTTCAACTACTCATTTCATGATTGGATTATTTCTGTTTTTAGTATTAAGGTCTTTTTTTTGAAGTGGGGTCTTGCTAAGATATTGTGTGGCTGCCTAGAACCTGCAATCCTCTTGTCTCAGCCTCCCAGTGCTGGGGTTCTAGGCGTGCACCACTGCGCCAGGCTCTTATTTCTTATTTGTAATGCTAACACGGCCTCATCAGGAAGGAAGAGCCATCCTGTTAGCTTGATTAATGTCATTGGATTTTATCTGAAAAATTAGTTTCAATTATATTAAGTGGCCCAAAATAATGTAACAGATATGCACCATCCTGCTGTATCAAATGCTAATATCATTGCAATGCTCATGCATACAATACTCTCATGAAGAAAGTAGTTGCCCCAAGTCATTCCATCCTGTTCTGTAGATATGAAGAGATGGAGCAGATCCCACGTCCTAATTCTTAAAGAAGCAGAAGGGGGTGTCTCTAGGGATGAATCAGGGGAACAGCAGCTTCCTTTTGACAGCAGAAAAGGACTACTCTGGTAGCCGCTTTCCACAGTGTCAGTGGACCCAGAGCCTTTTCTCTGCATGTGATGTCTAGAAGAGCACCTTCTAAGGCCATTGCAGTCTGGATCTCTGCATCCAGAAGGAGAAAGAGGACCCGGGGTGCACGCAGCAGCTGGGCCCAGCAGTGTCCTGGCAATACTGATGGGAAAGCTTGTGGGACGTGATGGGAATAATTTGATCTGGGATGCAGGAGGCAGAAATACGGGGGCACAGGAAAGAAAAGGAAAGACATCTCAGTCCTGCTTCTTGGAGCTTCCTCAAAGAGCAAGAACTCACATGCACACCAGGATTGGGATGGAAAGAGCGACATCTCAGTCATGCTCCTTGGAGCTTCCTCGAAGAGCACCTGGATTGGGATGGAAAGAGCACCCAGTGCACAGCCCTTTTATGAGCTCGGGGAAGCTTAGGTGAGGTCCAGAGCTGGCGGCGGGGTGGAGAGGAGGGTGCTTCTGTGCATGAAAGAGCCTTCCTGTGAACGTGCCTGTTCTTCTTTACCTCTCTTCCATTGAACACCCACATCCTTAGGGTTTCACTTTATTTCTTTACCTGAGAATACTATTTTTCTGCCTTTTGTACATGTAATATAGATGAGAGTATACACTCTTGAATTTCTGCCATAAGAGACTTGCCTATATGAGGTTTGAAGCAAGAAAAAATTGTATTTGAATAAGGCCAACATCCAAGTGACTTTACAAATTGATTCAAACAGTCTTGCTTACTATTTGTGTTCCTTTTGGCTGCTGCAGTAAACTACCACAGACTTGGTGCACTTAGACAACAGAAATTTATTCTCACAGTTCTAGAGCTTGGTAGTTGGAAATCCAGGTGTCAGCAGACCCCGCTCTGTCTGAAGCTCTGGGAAACAGTCCCTGTCACCTCTCCCAGCCTCTGGCGGTTGCTGACAGTCCTTGGGAGCACCACTCTGGTCTCTGTTCTCATGGTCATACTGCTGCTTCCTTTGGTGTCTGTGTCTCTTCTCTTCTCATACGGACACTAGTTATTGGCTGAGGGCCACCTTACTCCAGTGTGGCCTCAGCTTACCTAATTCCATCTGCAAAGAGCCTGCTTCCGAATATACATCCTGAGGTTCCAAGCGAACATGAGGTGGGGAGAGCACTATTTAATCCAGCCCTATTTGAGTGATCTCATAATATATCATACACTGCAAGATTTGTTAGCCTCAAATTAGGCTTTCCAGATGTTTTCTGCAACCAAACTTGTAGTATTTAGTGCATATGTGATGTGTGAACCTTGACTTTAGTGACAAAAACATTAAAAATAAGTTAGCATCTATCTTTTAATGGAAACTGTGATTTATGATACATATTCATTGACCTGCTTGCCGTAGGAGGGTTTAGACACACAGGCAGTTGCAGCCGGACTCTCCTGTGGAAAGACAAGGAGGCTGAGAGCCTTTCTTGTTGCCCTCTGTTACTCCTGACTCGACATGAGCTTGCAGGACCAGTTATTTGAAATCAGAGCCCTACCTATGGCAAATCTAAATAGAGGGAGAATTTTAGATGCAGGGATTTAAAAGTGAATGCAAAACCTGGCACTTCGAAGGAAGCTGACGTGACTTGTTGAGGTGGAGCAGCATGCCCGGCTCTGTCTTCTCAGGTGGGATGACCCCGAGGCACACTAAGCTAAGGAATGGGGATGAGACGCTGCCCAGTGTTCCTGAGAGTTGATATTGCCGCTAACACCTTTAAAGTGTTCTTGCCTCATTTCTGTTCATCGTTCTCTATTTTTTTATTTTTTGAGAAAGATTGAGATCACTTCCTTTAGATAGGATGGAAGAAAGAGACTAAAGGAAGTTTCCACCGTGGATAGAATTGGCCATCAGTCAACCCTGGGTACTTTTGGGGGGTGGAATGCCAACCCCACTCCAGACCCAAACCCATCACCCCACAGTCCTCAGCACCTTCTTCCTAATTGTTTTTCTACTAAAATATGGACAGAGGAGGCTACAAAGGCCTCCGGGTATCCTCACGGTTGCACTCTTTGGGAATCATCACAGATGAAGCCGCGAGGGCCTGGCTTATAACCGCTCTTTGTTCTCCTCGGCCTCCAGGTATCCCAGCAGGTGCTGTCCTAAGTTTGCTTTATTCTTGGTGCCTGAGTCCCGCAGGCCCCCACTGCTACATTTACTGGTGAATTGACAAAAGCTGTGCCACCTCTGCCAGGAAGCCTTTCCTGAAGCTTCAGGCTAGGAGATAATCACTTCCCTGTATACCTTGTACAAGGCACAAAGCATTGACTCAGTACTCGATACATTGAATTAAATATGTGTGTTTATCTGTCTATCCTATTTCTCTAACTCCCAGTAAACTTTTTCTCAAGGTTGTGTGTGTGTGTGTGTGTGTGTATTTTAATCATAGTTCCTGGAATATAAGTTAAATTTATATGCATAATAAATTGAACCAAGGGGCATATATTCATCCAGAAATCATAAGCCTTAAGGGAATTCACAGTAAATGATGTCCTTGGAATTAGGACACGAAATATGAAAGGTTTACTAAGTTATTCTCATTAAGACACATACATACAAAATGATCATTTCATTCCCATTTTCAAGTGTTAATGATAAAAAAAAGAGCTAAAGAGTTATTCTTAGAACTAACACAAGAGTTAAAAAAAAGAAATGACTAATTTCCCATTGGTATTGATTTTTAAGCAAAACATGGCTTACCTGTCTCAGTATATCCCAATCTTGAAAAACAAATGTTGCTGGTTGGCCTACCCATAAAGTGACAACACACCCTGCCCCAACTGTCTCTCGGGGAGGGTAGAGTTTTCTACTGCTGTTACTGAAGCCTCGAGGACCTGCAGGGCCTCATCTCAATGCAAGAAATTCCTGAGCTTGCGCAAGACCAATAATCCCCCCTCTGCTCTTCCATTATTATTATTATTATTATTATTATTATTATTATTATTATTATTATTATCTGCAAAGCATTTTCCTTGCTTAATTGCCTATTCCAGCTCTGGTGGTTATTTCAAGAAAGTCACATGTGAAGGCCCTATGTCCTTAGGCAGTTGTAATCAAAGACCTTCAGTGTCCACAGGAGAAGCATAAAATATAGTAGGTACTCAGGGCATATGTGTTAAGTTAATGGATTTACAACTAAATCCTGTATGGGGCAGGACTGAGAATATTATTTATGGGGAAGGACAGGGATAGAACCAGGGCAACCTTGTTCATACAGCACCTTGTTTTGCTTAAGTACAATTGGAAAGGGAACCTTACACTGAGGCTAATTCTGTGTGGAGTTAGTTTTAAGATGAAGTATACCACCACCCATTGGCCATTGAGCATCCCAGTTCTCCCCAGGAAAATGCACTTTGCTCTCTCCCCTAGGCATTCCCTAGGGGCAGTCTTACCTTACACATCAGCTCATTTTATTCTTTCCTGTGCTTATTGAGATTTTTGTCCTTCCGGGCCCAAGACAATCAGCTCTCCATTTCATGAAATTTTCCCTGCTTGTTCAACCAGCAGTGAGCTGATCTCTACTCTCTTTAAAAATCCCCCAAGGCTTGACAGAGACCTTTATGCAATAGTTACCATAAATGTTGTCTGTTGCCATTAGGAGTGTGTTTGTACAGGTATCATTTCTTGTACCAAGCAGGGATTTGTCCAATGTTTATAGAAAAATGGGGGAAAGGAGAAAAGAAGGGGAAGGAAGGAAGAAAGGCAAGAAGGAAGGAAGGAAGGAAGGAAGGAAGGAAGGAAAAACAAGTTAGTGAGACCCTGTTTCAAAGTAAAGAGTAAAAAATAGGGCTGGGAGGTGTAGCTCGGAGTTAGAATGCCCCTGGGTTCAATCCCTAGTACCAAAAAAAAAAAAAAAAAAAAAAAAAAAAAAAAAAAAAAAAAAAAAAAAAAAAAAAAAAAAAAAAAAAAATTAGCCTATGTATAAGTGGTTTGAGTTTATCTTATCTTTCTGAGAAATATTGGGAAATGATGATATAGATAGTATAGATAAAAAGGATGTAGAAATTTTGGTAAAGCACAGAAATTTAAAATACCATTTCTATAGGGAGAATAATAAAAAGTATCATGAGACAGTGAGCAATCATTTAACTTTGCTGTTTTTTTTTACTCCTGAAGGAGGCCACTATTAATCATTTCTTACTATTCTGAGCATGTATTCGTGCTGCTGCAGATTGCTGTGCTCTTCTTTGTCAGTTTGAGCCATTCCTTGGTGCGAAAATGACAAGTGGTGATGGCGGGAAGCTGACAGAATGAGGCGCAGCGCTGAGTCTGGCTCACTTGCAGGATGGGGGTGAAGACTTTGAATCTTCAAGCACTTCTTCCGCCATTTTGAATGTGATTGGTTGCTTGATCTAAAATATATCTCAGAAAGTTCAATCCACATCTCTCTTTACCTTTTTATGCCCCTTCTCCAACAAAATTCATCCATATGTGTTAGGATGGGACCACCAAACGTTGCTTGGTTTGTCTATTCTAATCTTTTTTTTTTTTTTTTTTTTTTGCAGTACTGGGGATTGAATTCAGGGGCATTCTACCTCTGAGCTACACCCCCAGCTCTATTTTTTTATTCTTTATTTTGAAACCGAGTCTCACTAAGTTGCGGAGTGCCTCACTAGGTAGCTGAGGCTGGCTGCGAACCCGGATCCTCCGGGTTAAAAGACCTAAAGAATGTTTTTGTGTTTCCTAGCTAGGACAGTGAAAGGGACCCCGGTGGTCGGGGGCTTGGGGTGTCCTTGTGTTGGTCCTGCACAATGCACGTGATGTTCTTGGTGAGCAAGCTCCTCCAGTTTGCTTTCCTCCCTCCTTTCATACCAACACAACTCCTCTCTAGCCAGACTGCTCTTGTACTCCCATTTGTTTGGAGCTTTGGAAAAACTTTCTTGTCTTAATGCACAATCATAATGCACAGTCTTTAACTGTTGACCTTGGCTAGTTCTCTTGGGCTTTTTTGTTTTGTTTTTCTGAAGGGTTTCTTGCAGCACGTTCTGGTGTAGAAATTAAAGGATGAACATAGTGAAACCCTGTTTCAAAATAAAAAATAAAAAGAGCTGGAGGTCTAGCTCAATGGTAGAATGGTAGTGGTTCAATCCCCAGCAAAACACACACACACACACACACACACACACACACACACACACACACACCACACACACACACACACAGCACACACACACGATGAAGGGATGGACTTGGACTCCTTCCCTGGTGTGTGCAGGCGTATATATGGAAGAAAATAACTATGTGCTCCAGATAGCTCCCATCCAGGGAAACTGCAGTCCATCTTGTTCTATTCATTAAAGATTGTTCAGGAATCTGAAGGCAATATAAAACTTGTTTGTAAAGATTCCACAGAAGTGATGGCCACTGAAAGAAATTAAGAATAAAGAGTCCTGATGACTTCAAGCTTTAAAGAACTCTCCGCCTAGAGTGATCTAGATGTAGTCATTTTAAAATTATTACTAGTTTTTGTGGTATTAAGGATTGAACCCAGGGTGTTCAGCCCCTGAGCTACACTCCCAGATCTATTTTATTTTGAAACGAGGTCTTGCTAAGTTATCACGCATTGGCCTAGAACCTTAAATCCTCCACCTAGTGCTCAAATAACTCAGTAGCTTTCAGGGTCATAGAATTGCTTTGTATCTTCTGAAAAAAAAAAAAAAAACTACAGAATAGAGTTTTCAAAACTGGGCTATATGATGTTATGAAAAATTTCAGCCAATAAATCCTGGTTTGGTTGCAAGATTGAGAGCTAGTTTTAGAAAGGATAGCTTTGAAGGTGACCCTCAAGGAACTCAGCTTTAAGAAATACAGCTGGGCATTACAAGCCAGAAAGTCGTCAAAAGATGGCCACTCCCTTTAGACTGTCAAGGTGTCTCTTCACCAAAATCTCCATTCTTTCTGTAGAGCAGCTTATTTTGGAAGGCTCTTCTCTCCTGGGTCTTTGGCTCCTGACGAATTTTGGACTCCATAGTGCCAACTGGCCTCAACAGTACTGTAGATTCTCCATGTGCAGTGCTATCTGATCCTGGTGTCTGTATGTCTTAGGTTAGGGTAAGAGAGAACACCTGATTGACTAAGGCTGGGTTAGGTGTCCTTTACTTCCCCGGCCAGCTAGGACCAAAGGCAGGTCCTCTGGCATAAACATACTACCCAAGGCCACCTCTTTACAGCACGTCTGAAATAGGAGAGATATGGTTGTTTGTTGACTTATAGTCACCCCAAATATATTTGCTATAATGCCAACTGTATGCAAAGTGCTGTGTTTAGCAAGGAAAAAATACAGTAGTTACTACATTTATCATGTGTCAGAAATGTTAATTATAAACATAATTTCAATTCTAAATGTATATATGTATGTGTGTATATATATATATATATATATATATTCAGTCCTCTATTGCTATTGCATAGGTATTCTTATTATCATTTATAATTTACAAGAGAGGACACTGAGGTTTAGAGGCATCAAGAACATGGGTTGAGATTGCTCAACTATAGGTTTGAAATGAGGTAGTGTGACATCATGTCAAACCCAGAGCCTGTATTATTATATAAGGCGACTGCCTTTTTTCTGAGTTATAAGATAAACTCTATGGAGATAACCTAGTTGGGAAGATGGGATTCATTAGCCAAAAGATACCTAATAAAACAAGATTGCATAATTAAGGGCTAACTGAATGTGTAAAATATATTGTATCATTAGATTCCAGGGAAGGAAGAGAAAGCCCTGAGCGGCAGTGGTCAGAAGAGTGGGGATCCCTTGTAACTTTGGAAAATGGAGAGATGAGCGGTCCCAGCAGCTGGGTAGGACTTCCTGAGCTCACAGTGAACCCTGACACCCCACACCTGACCCCCATCTGGTGATCCCAGGCCCCACACAGCCTCCCCACATCTCACTGCCTGCCCACCCTGCATCCTGTCCTGGCGTCAGTCTCCTGTGCTCCAGCCCCAGAGGTTCCCAGGGCGTGGATCTCTGCACCCCTGCCAGCGCTGCCTCCCCCTCTGTGGTGCCTCTGAGGCCTCCGGTCGCCTGTTGGACACCTCCTGACTCACCAACCATCGGCTCGAGCATCACCTCTGTGTTCCTTACTCCCCTGCCCTTCCCCATCCCAGCTGCTCAGTCAGCTCCTCCTCTTCTGTGTGTGCTTTACACTACCTACCACGAGTTGCTGCATTCATGTCTTCACTCACCAGTCCCCTTGCTTTATCCTGGAAGCTCCTTCAGGTCGGATTCCTTGTCTCTGTTCCTGTTTAGGCCAACCCTTAGCAAAGTGCCTGGCACACAGAAGACACTTTCTAAGTATTAATGGAGTGGACACACAGATGGCTGGCTGGAAGGAACGGTGGTGCATTTGCATAGGAGATAGCAGCTACTGGGTTTTGTGGTGTGATGACAGCATTTATGTGCCATTTAATAGCACACAAAACGCTTTTGTGTGACTTTTCATTTCAGCTTCACTACGGTTCTATGAGGCAGGTAATTTAGTAAAAAGAAAACTCAGCCTCAAGATAGAAAAATCTCAATCAGGCATGGTGGTGCACCCCTGTAATTCCAGCTACTGGGGAAGCTGAGGCAGGAGGATTGAAAGTTCAAGGACAGCCTGGGAAACTTAGTGAGACCCTGTCTCAAAATATAATTTAAAATAAAAAAGGGCTGGGGATGTAGCTAAGTGGTAGAGTGCTTACCTAGCATGTGCAAGGACCTCTTTGATCCCTAGCACCTAAACAAAGGCTGGTTTTCTGAGTCCAGTCTTGACTTTTCTACAACAGGGAGCTTTTAACACAGAAGTTTGAATGATTTAGAGGGAACTTCCTAGCATGCACTATTACTTTCCCTAAACACATTTTCCAAACTGGAAATATTTTTACCATATTTTAAGGTTATATGATTCTTTTTGCAGACAGCGAGGAAAAGATTTTAGAAGTCCTGGGAAAGCAAAACAGAGACTTCCATAGAGAATAGGTTAAAATGGTGAAATTTCTTTTTTGTATGACAAGTTTCCCTGCAGCCAATGGTCAGCCACACTTCCTAGGCTGGCCAAGTACCAGGCCAGAGTCCTAACCCTGTCCCTGCCCTGTCCTCAGTGTGTTCTGCTGCAGACCAGCGGGTTTGCAGGTACTAGTTATTGCAGATGATAAACCTGTATATTTAATTCCTTAAGCCACAGATATAAAACCTTAGCACAATCATGAGTATATAATTGGTTGGATGATGTTTGTACAAAAAAAGCTATTTTTATTGTTACCTTTCTTTTTCATATATTTAAATATACTTTTATTGGTGCATTGTAATTATACATCAGTCAGGTTCAAAGTGATACAAATACACATACACACAGAACTTTGCTGCGTTACCCTCTGGACCCCTCCCCCATACTTTGCACTGGTGCTGTATTAGTAGGCATTTTCACAGCTATACTCTAAATGACTTGACCACATAACTTAGAGAAAGGACGATTTATTATCTCACAGTTTTGAGGTTACCTTTCAATGTGAAAAATTAATGCAGAATCAAACTTACTATAAAAATCAAGAAAAAAATTAATTTCCCCCCCTTTTTTCCCCAGATGGCTTCCCTTCATGTCTCAAGGCATAATTCATTCAGAAATTGAACTTTACCTTCAAGGTGAGGATTAATGAAACCATCAGTAGAAGAAAGTAGAAGATGATTTTGCTGCCTCTGGACATCATGGAAGATGGTCCTCAGCTGCTCCCAGTGCCCTCTTGTGCCAGCTTATCATTGTCAGACTTGCAGAGTGTTCCTTACAGTGAAAATACAAATGCATGCGAAGATATGCCTTGGCAATGCCTTAGTCTCCGTTAAAAATCAACTTATGGATGTGCCACTGTTAAAGAGTTAAAACTCACACTTCTTTTTTCCCACTTAAAATGTCATCAGACAGATCTATTATTAACTGCACTTCATTTTTATTTTTGCAGAAATGCAAATAAATCATCAACCTAAAATACAAGAGGAAGCAAATGGTAAATGTTGTTGCCACTTTTCATCTTTTAATGTTTCCAGGTTACCTGCCTTGCATATTTTTATAGTACATTCTTATTGAGTTTAAACTATTGATTAAACTACTTTAAGTGAATATAGGAATGAAGGCATGGTGGTGCATGCTTGTAATCCCAGGGAGGCTGAGACAGGAGAATTGAAGAGTCAAGGCCAGCACTCAGTAACTTAGAGAGATCCTGTTTCAAAATTAAAATAAAAAGGGCTGGAAGTGTAGCTCAGAGGAAGAATTCCCCTGACGATTATGATTAAGGCTGAAAATGTCGAAAGTCCTTTGTCAATAAGATTAGCCATGTAATCAACATGATTCAGAACGTAATAAAGTTATATTATCCAGGAGAGGTGTTTACCTAGGAATTGGTTAGATGTACTTCATCAAGTGTAATTTTGATTAAAAAAATCACTATTACATGTTTTCTTGTAATTATTTCTGTTGTCTTAGGTAATTTTATTTTTATGGCTTCATTGAGATGCCTTTTCTTAATAGTACAAAAGTGGACTAGTCACAGGCCTTAGTTTGTGAAACAATGTCATTGTTTGTCTGTCAATGGTTCTCATCTCATTTTTAAATCCAGAAGAATGCAATGTTTAATATTTCTTGGGCTATGATTCTGAAACTACATTAGTAGTCTTATGGTTATATGAACAAGCTAATTTAAGATGTGGTGGTGTAATCTTTGAGGCAGGGTCACATTGTGGCTAATATTATTGAAAGGTAAACATAAGTCCTCTTCTTTGAAAGTATATGAAGCATATTTATGTAATTTATGCCTTTCTGTATAGCTGCAGTAGAGAGAAAGCAGACCAAAATGCTATTTCAGTTTGAGTGGAGGAAAGTAGCAGGAATCAACTGAGTTCATTTTAATTTCATGTTGAGGTGATTAACACTAAATACAATTATGTATCATTATGAACTTATAGCTATTTTAATTAATTCTCACAATTATCTAGGACATATTTCCTAACCTTGACACCTATAACCCTGAATATTAATAATTCATGTGGGTAAAATCATTCTTCATAGAGAGCTATCTGCACTACTGAGTTCGGTTTTGAGATGATATTTTTACTATATATCACCGGATCAAATGTCCTGTTAGCAATGCCTTTTGCTTATTGTCCTTATATCTTGCCACTACGCTAAAGTACTTCATTTAATTCTAAAAAAAATTATGTTCTGTAATAAATAAATTTAAATGTTAATTCTAATTTTCTCAAGATACTTTTTGAGTGATCTGTGAAGGTTGCCATACCCTATATTAACAGTGAAATCATTTCTTGCCTAATATTCTTCCTAAGTCCCGGGTACAATGTGGAATAGAAGCAGTAATGGTAACATTGGTGGTGAACACATATAATACTTACTGTGTAGTGTAAGCGCCTTAGCTCAGTCAACGTATTGAATCTTTACAATAACCAATAATGAGACATGAGGTATCATGTCTCCACTTTACAGGTGATAAAACTAAGGGGCACAGAGTTCTCTTTCTTCTTCCTGCCTAAAGTGATGCAGGGGGAAAATAGCAGATTTAGAATTTGAATGCACGTGCTTTGTTTCCAGAATCTATGCTGGTCTTGATTTAAAGTGATTGCTTCTTGCTGTTCCAGTGATTAGTTGTGTGTGTGTGTGTGTGTGTGTGTGTGTGTGTGTGTGTGTCTTCCATGTTATTGGATTTATTTTGTTGTGTTGTCTTTTCTAACTCATTAGGCTAAATTTTTTATATCTTTAACTTTCTGTCTTGTTTCAGATCCAAGTGAAAGGATGTTTTTAATTGTCTGGGTCGATTATTGTTTTTATTGTGATTTTCCATATTAAATTTAAACTCAGAACCTTTATAAAGGCACATTGGGTTTTTGCTAAACTTCCTTCACTGGCATTTATTTGGAGCCAACATTTGGCCAAATCTGAAGCCCTCTGTGGCTCATTTCACCAGTCTTGGGTCCAGCTTCCAGCCCTTGGACCATAGCCTCCTGTCCTCTTGGCCTGGAACCTCAGCATCCTTACTATGCAGCCCCCAGCTTTCTTGTTTGCTGAAAGCTCACAACTCGGTTTCTGCTAACAGTCTTTTTTATTGTTATTATTATTTTTAGCATTTGGGGGACTTTTCTTACTTCCTTGGTAATGGAAGCTTGGGATTTCTTATAATTTATCCAGAATCTAGTTGTGTTATATTGAGAAGACTTTAAAGATAACATCTTAGTAAACTGTGGCTCAGAAGTGTCAGAACCTGCCAGGCGTGGTGGTGCACACTTGTAATCCCAGTACTTGGAGACTGAGACAGGAGGATCACAGGTTTGAAACCAGCCTTAGCAACTTAGTGAGGCTCTCAGCAACTTAGCAAGGTCCCATTTTCAAATAAGAAATAAAATAGGTCTAGGGGTGTAGCCCAGAGGTAGAAGGTCTCTGGGATTCGTGCCCAGAACCACACATACACACGAACAAAAAGTCAGAATCTTGTCCGAAGTTAAGTAGTTGGTTATTGAAAGAACTGACATTGGTATTCAGCTTTTAATTGTCTAGGATTTCTGACTTAAGGGATTTTAAAATCCTTGGAGCACTTACCCATTTATTGACAGGCAATGATAATTCTTTATAGCGTGATTATTGGCAATTTGGTGGATTAGCTGTGGTAGATTGCTAAAATATTTTCTCTCTCCTCACAATTCTATTTGCCTATCCATGCTCAGCTGGCCTCACTACCCAAATAGTGCCTGCTCAAGAAAAGAAAATTAATTTAATGACTAGTATCAGCTAAACATAAGAGCTTAAAATGTCCTTAACCAACATCAAACATTCCACATGACATGTAGATGGCTTTGGATCGCCCCTGCTCTGGCTCATTTAGGACATGGTTTCTGCAGTGATGTACACACAGAGGGGTGATGTGCACCCAGTCTTCTGCACTGGACTTTCTGTCAGTTGGCGCAGCCTCATTTCTTGCATAGATAGATGTCCTTTGGGTGTTTGAGAGCTTGAGAGGGCCCGAGGGGTGAGGGTCTCTGGCAGCTACCCAGGATGTGTGAGGCTAAGATGCCAGAGGAGCCATCCCCAGGACCGTCCTCTCAGTCCTAATATGCAGAGCCTGAAACGAGGCTCACAGACGCCAGTGGTGCTAAGTCAGGTAAGAAGCTGATATGAACACGTTGGGAATGAAAAGGGGAGAAGGGAGCCAGGCAGACAAGGTGATGCATACATGTAATCCCAGCACTTGGGAGGCTGAGGCAGGAGGATTGCAGGCTTGAGGACAAGACATGGTGGCTTAGCAAGACCTTGTTTCAAAATAAAAAAGGACTGGGAGTGTAGTACAGGGGTAGAAGCCTCTAGGTTCAATCCACAGCGCCACAAAATACTGGGAGTGGGAGAACCCAGGGCAGTTCTCCTCAGCAGCAGCCAGATGTTTGCTGGGCTGTGCCTCAGTGTTTGGTGCCTAGCCCCTTTGGCAGGGGTGTGCCAGAAAGAGTAGAGTGAGCCCCCAGCGGGACGGCAGGGCGTTGCCCAAGCTCCAGTGTGGCTTTACCTTCATTTCCTCCTCACACCAGCAGCTAGTGTTTGGATATTCATTTGTGCTACACTGATTCTTGGACATTGGTTCAAATCTTTCTCTCTCTGGGATGGAATGCCCATTATTCAACATAGCAATGGAATGAAATGGATTTGGCACTGAGAGAGTAACACTAGGGTCTCTACATCCTCAGAATGTCTACAAACATCCAAAAACATTACTGCGAAGAGCCTATTCCTTAACAATTCATATATACAGATAATTCACAGAAAACGTGGTATTATTCAATCAGAGTGAATCAGAGGCAAAGTTTCTTGACTTGGGGACTATTGACATTTTAGCTTGTATGATTCTTTGTTGTGGGGAACAACTATAAACATAAATATCACAGGTGTTGAGCAGTCTTTCTGGCTTCTACACACTAGATGCCAATTGTACATTACCCTGTTGTGACCACAACAACAATGACTCTGGATATTACCAAATGTCCCTAAGAGACAAACTCACCTCCAGTGAGTTTGATAATCACTGACCCAGAGAATGACGGTTCTCTTGGGGAACCTGCTGGGAGCGCTGCTCTGGAGCTAGTCTGAGGGGACAGATGGAGCAGACTGTGTATGCAACGACAACACTTTCTGTCCTGTGTGCTCTTCCAGAACCTTCTAATGCCCATCTAAAGAGATAAACAACTTGGGCAGACCTGTAAGCCTGTCTTGATTACTGGCAAAGTGATGCCCTGTGACATTTCTGCTACACACTGCTGAGTCATAAAAGACGACATCACATCTGCCTGCCTGGATCCCTGCAGACGTGGGTCCTGGGAACCTAGCCACCATGCTCTGAGGAAGCCCAGGCCACCTACAGTGGTTTGCATGGAGAGGCTCACTGTCCCAATCCCCAGATGTGCTTCAGCCAGCAGCCAGTACCAACTTGCCAGCCACGTGAGAGCCATCTCGAAAGCAGATCCTCCTGTCCTCAGTCAAACTGCCCCACTCGACTTTGTGGAGCAGATGAGCATTCCTGCCAAGCCTAGCCCAAATTGCAGACTCGTTGGCAATTTAGATTGTTGGTTCAAGTTATTTTTAGGATGTTTGTTATGCAACAATAGATAACTCTAGCAGTAGAATTGGGTGGTTCATGTAGACCTGAATACATAGGTAAAGACTTGGAATCTAAATATGTTGAGGATAATGAGTTGTTATCCTAATGACCAACACACTGCAATGTGGTTCTGAAAGTAGGTTGCTTAAGAGGTTGGGGCACAATGTATTTAAGAATTGTTAACAGATAATTCAAAGAAAAAGGCAAGTCAAACTTTCCTTGTAAGCCAAAGAAAAGTGGGTGATCAAAGAAGAAAGGGGACTTGGGGGAGGTTTGGTGGCAAACACCAAGGACAAACTTGAAGGGACTTGAAGGGAATTTGGGACGAGGACAAGGTGGAGACGCTATAGTCGAGAAGCTAGGATCCAGGCTGAGGATGGCCACTGGAGCCCAGGGCACTTGGTAGGAATTTTGTATTTGACCATCATGCTACCCCTCCAGCAAGGATGAAGCTTGGATGTGCAGTTGAAGGCAGGAGACAGAGATGCAGGTGACACTCGGTCATCCTACCTCAGTGGTGATAAGCGACAGGCTCCAGCTTGTGGGAAGGCTACTGAAGTTCCAGGTTGACTGTGCAGATTCAGAACCCTTGCTGTTCCACTTACTTGCTGCATTGGACTCCATTTCCATGTTCCTTCATTTCTTTCCTATGAAACACCGGCAGTACTAGACGCTATCTCTTAGGGTTTCTGTGAGGACTAGATAATACAGTATCTATAAGCACATCTTAAGTGCCTGATTAGTGTTAGTTTTTAAACTTTGTATTTCACTGTGAGGAAACATATCCTGCTCTTGAGCACTGCAGTGCCGTCCTCCTGTGCACGCCTTTGAGCTGGGGCTGGCTCATGGCCCAGTGGTCGACTGTCTGTCACTGTTTTTAGTCTTCTCTTTCGGCACTGAAAGTGGGGCATCTTTTACACTGCCACAAAATAAAAATGACAAACCAAATCATGGGAATGACAAGAGATTCACCCTAAGCTAGTATCAAGATAAAATATCTAACAGATTCTTTTCTGATGATATTTTATGGTTGTTTTCTGAACTTAAAGTAAAGAAAATTGAACATTGTTTGAGACCATTTTATTCTAGGAAGCGTAACTGTTTGTAATTCTGTGTCAAATTCATCCTAACTCCTGTGGTAGTTGGTGCGTAATTTCTCTATTGCTTTACATGTATAATGGGATTAATGATATTTGTCTTTTGAATGAATAAAAATATTTGCAAAGTACTTAAAAATTTTTAAAATCCATGATCCTCTTATAAGGTTACATTTTGATAGACTTATGGGTTTACATATATAGAATCATTTACAGATAAAATTATCAAAAATTAGGATAAACTAAAAACCTGTCTTGTTTACAATATTTTGTTAAATCTCATTGAAATATATTTAGATACCCTTCAAAATGTGGGTGATGCAAGGCCAGGGTTGTTTCCATTATCTCTGTGCTAATAATAAGGCCAATTATGAGGCAAATAACAATGTCCTTGTCCTCTGTATAGAAAATGACACTCATGACACATTCTCCCTAAAACTTGTTCTTTGTTAACTGAGAAATAGCTACAGATTGTGCTGAAATTGCCTTAGGATACCTTGAACTTCCCTTCTCATGCAAACAGTCTTTGCTTTTCAAAATACTTCTTACGGGATCCCATGATGTCTTCCATGTCCCTCACTTTCTCAGTTTTTGAGTGGCTGCTCCATGTCTGTTGCAGTGGGCACTGGAGATCTGAGACGCTGAGGCCAGACTGCCCTTCGAGGGGCTTGCAGTTTGGAAGAGCAAAGAGAGGTGGAGCGTCCTGGTCTGTGGAGGTTGGATTTGCATGACTGAGGGTTGAAGTGCGCAGGGGTCCAAGGGAGAGGCTAATTCCAGTTCCTGGGAGGGGTATTAGGGATACCGCGTTCTGGCTGACATTTTGGCAAAGTCCCGAAGGGAGAAAGGCGCCCTGCAGAATGGCTGAAGAATGTCAGCAGCAGTCCCTGAGTGAGGGGAAGGCTGCAGGTGGGGCCAGGGTGGCTCTGTGGTGGGTATTTGTGCAGTGGGCATCAGTATTAGAAAAAGAGCTAGAATAAACCATTGATGGGCATGCCAATCTATAAGTTATGTTAAACTATTGCCATGGACGAAATGATGGAGAAAGACAGGTTTATTTATCCTGACCTTCTCTCACAGAGCAGAGTGTGTCTGATTCACTATCTAGGGTCTGGGGGACCATCCAGGGTTCTCATGGGAGTGGACATGGCTAACTTTGGGACCCTCCCTCACACACAAATTGCTTGCAGTTCTCCATTTTCCTCTCCCACAACACTCTTCTCCATCAAGTAACCCAAACAAACATTTGATGCGCAGTAATACTGACCTTCTTAGGCGGTCTCGCTCACGGCTGATTGTAACCAGGGAGAAGGAGGGGGCAACCTGCAGAGGCCTGCTGGCTTTCCTCACCTTCGCTGCATCTTCCAGGGGCCGGTTCTGCTGAGGTAAGCTTCACAAAGCCATGTTTGCTGTCTGATGCACTGTCAGGCAGAGCACGGCTGTCCTGGAGTTTCACTGTGCGTCGCAGAGACTTAAGGCAGGCATCTGTGAGGAGTTTTTCCCTCTCAGTATGCCAAACTAACAATTATATGGTAAGAGCTTAATTTGAATGCATCCCCTCTGCACTTCTCCAAGTGTTCAGTGGGTAGTTGCCAAGTAACTGAACATGTGTCTAGACACAGATGTTCTATATTCAACACCAGGGTTAATTTTCTGGATAGCAAAATCAAATACATGTAACCCCTGTAGCAGAGTGCTCAGAATAAGGTAAAGATAAAATGTGAAGACCTAAGGAAAGGCTACAGAACTTCACTAGCTATAGGGACTTTGCTCACCAAAATAATTCGTTAGTATAACACTGGGGATCTACTTCTAACCGACAGGAAGACACGGGGAAGGAAATGGTTAACGGCAGGCCTGTGCTCTAATTTTTTCCTTTACTTGGGACCCATGAAAGAGGCACTTGGGTCAAATTTCCTTGCATATGTGTTAGTAGCCAGACCTCCTGATAAAATGCTAATGGTGTTTCTAAGTGGAAAGAAAACGAGGGACCTTATCTTTGAGATGCTTTCTGCAGTTGTTCTGTTCTATTAGAAATCTCCTGGAAAGCTTAGTGGCTTCAAACAATACTGTGTTATTAGCATTCACCTTTCAGTGGGTTAACATGGCTCCCGGCTGATGTTTGCTTGGAGCTTGTCATGTGATTCTAGTTGGCTACTGCTGTCATTGCAGAACTCTGAGGACATGGTGGGCTTCCGAGGTGGCTTGCCCATGCTGGGACCTCAGCCGGAGCTATCAACTTATGTGAGACCTCTCTGTGTGCCTTGAGTTTTCACGGCTTGGCTACTGGGGTCCATGGGAGAGTGTCTCAAGAGAATGCATCTATTAGACCCAGGCAAACTTAGCCTTCAAGAATGTCATCTTTACTGCATTGTACAGGCCAAACAAATCCTGGACTCAACTGCAAGCAAGATACGTTCCACCTCTTACCTGACCAGGGAAATGGACACCTTGTAAAAGAACAAGTAGTTGACAGACATTAGGAGAACTGTTTTGAATAATTTGGTCTTCCATTGCAGAATATGCCTGGTCTGTTTAGGTTGCCTATTGTAAATATACCTGGTATTTAAGGATCGATGGGGGTGTAACTGGAAACTATTACATGAGCTGGGAAATCAATGGCATTTAGTAGCTGTGCATCTATTGCCTAAGGCTTGCACACTAAATTTGGACCAACACATGTTTTAATGCAGGCTAGCGAGGATATTTTTGAGGTCTATTTTGATGGTCCAGGAGAGGAGCCAGCAAGTTTTTATGATAGAGAGGCAGACAGATGCATTCCAGGCTTCGTGGGCCACTCAGTTTTGTGCAGCCTCTCACCTCTGCTGTTGTTGTGCAAGAGTGTGCATGGATGGTATATAAACAGATGAGCACAGCTTCGCTCCAATGAGACTTTCATTACAAAACCAGGCGGCCGCTCGATTTTACCCATGGGCTGTAGTTTACTAACCCTTGGTCTATGATCTTGACAGGAAGAATGCTTGTCCTTGTCTTGCTTTTGAATTATCAGTGAACTTGGTACCAGGTAAGATCTATAAACCGTGTCAAGTCTGATTTGATCACAGGACTCACGTGGTCACTTAGAGAGTTTCTTGAATATTCAACTCAGTGCTTATGCATGATGTGGATACTTAATATCTGTAAGTCAGCTGGTCCACAAATATGAACTGAATTCCAGACATTAACATAGCAGGATATGCTGGAGTTCAGAATTTTCTAGCCCAATTATACCTGAACTGATTACATTAGTGACATGACAGTGGAAACGGCAGAGCACATATTTTTCATGACAAAAGTAGACATTCCTGTTAAACTTTACTTCATTACTGAGAAGAAATCAAAATTTATTATGGCATGTGTGGAGATCATAGGGTATATCTAGACTACCTTTAAAGTATTTTTAACACAAAAGAAAAATAAGCCTCCTGGGATGTACTGTCAAAAAAAATTCCCTTTTTCTACAGCAGGATTTCTTAAAATGAAGCCATAGTATCAGGTTAGGTTTGGGAGCCAATGAACAATGAAAAGGAATGAAATGGGACAGTCGAAATGAGATTTTCAGGAATGGCTCATTGCATAACCAATAAACTTAAAAAAAAAAAAAACTTTGAGAACACTGGTGAATGCAAGATAAATATTTAGACTTCAATTACATAGAATTTTTGTTCTTCCTTTGAGAGCTTTAATAGAAGTAATTTTCGAAAGAGATTAATGAATGACAGTATTTCTTGATATGAGAATTTGAGGTTGAATAGATAGCAACTGTAAGGACAGAAAAAAAGAGAATGTTGTATAGAAAAAATATCTGAACTCATGTTTTTTTATGGTGAAGAAAGTTTTACATTAGATAATTACAAAAGAATACTTGTAGTTTTGACACATGTATAAGCAATACAAAACCCATAGACATATTTTTAGCTCTGTTAAAAATAGGCTGTTTCATAGGATAGTGAAACTTTAAATATAGACTCAAGTGCTTCTCTATGTTATTTCCTACAGACTTTCAAAACTATTTTGTATTTTAGATACTGTGACATTCTTAGGTTAAGTGATTGAATTTTAAAAGTATATTATAGGAATTATGAAAATGACTTTTCAGTTGCAGAAAAAATATTCTCAGGAAGACTTGAAAATCAACAAAAAATAACTTTAGAAAGCATTTCATTATTTATTCCTCCACTGAGGCTTATGTCATGGTGACATGCTCATTTCAAAAGGGAGGAACATAGTGGCCCCCTGCTATCTCTCTCTATTTTAGTGAACAAGATGCCCAAGCATAGGCGAACTCATGCCTGTCTCTCTCCTCATGATAGTATGAGAGGAAAATCCCAGGGAAGGCCCAGAGGGCAGGGAAAGAGATAAGGACAAAGAAAGGAAGAAGACTGACACAAAGGAAGAGATTCTTTAACTTCCTAAATTATGTAGCCCAGGTATGAGGTTTTTTTGTAGAAAAAAAAAATCATAGTGTTATAGGATTCTCAATGGAATCATTGTTTGAAATTTGCATGATTCCTATTTTCCCATATGTGTTCCTAAAAAATTCCTCAAAGCAAACTTGCTACAGGGTAAATGTACTATACTAGAGCGTATCAGTTTGGGTTCTGCTAGTCATTTGGCATTTTGATATTCAGGCTTAAGTTCCATCTTTATTGTCAAATATAACATTATTCAAAATTTGCATGATGCCAATTTTACCAAACTGATCAGAGATCTTCAAATGGTGTTTGTAAATACGTGAATGGGGGAGGGGGAGTCCAACGAATGCATTACAAATAAAGATAACATCTTAGCAGAGGAGTTACTGAGAACTTGGATGTCCAAAAAGGTGGTGGGTTTTAAAGACATTTTGGAAAAGTAAAAATTATATGCAGGGCAGCATGCATTTATGAAGTGTTTGAAAATAACAAAAAGATGTGTTTAATTGCTCCTGCACTCCAGGGGTAGTTTGTGTTGAGCAGAGATGCGTGTCCTACACAGGCAGACCTGCATCCTTGTTCTGCTTGACTATACAGTTGCACCCCATGCCAGAGGCATTTCCTGTTGCGGGGTTGATGGTGCCATTTCCCAAAGAAGGGAACAAAATGCTAAAATTAATACTATCTTCATTTGTCTTTGCAACTGAACCAATAATAGAACAACACATAGATCTTTTGCAAAGATGTTTTCTATGATAGAAACATGCTCTGCTTGTCTCACCTTTCTGTGCTCCCAGCTCACTGCAGCAGGAAGCTCAATGATCTATTCCACTTCTATGACACATGTCTTTTTCCATTTTCAATCTGTGTTTTCTTCACCTCCTTCCCCTGAGCCCAGCTTCTTTTGTTGGGCTTTGTTTGTGTTGTACAGCATTTTCCACTTGTTGTTCATTCCAACTCTCAGTAGACTCCAGCAATTTTTCATGAAAATCATCTTTGCTCCTTTTTGCTTCTCTTTAGGTCCTCTACATCCTTACCATTCTTCTTCTAGGATCACCAGACTGTGCTATGTGCCCAGCTTGACGGGGCTGGCCCCTGGTAGAGATGATATCCTCATATCAGGCTGTCAGTCCATGTCTGTCCTTCATCCTCACCCAAGGCCTGACAGTGGGACCTGGACAAACTCCTGGCTCTGTCAGCCAAACACACAGCCCTAAAAATACTTCTTCTCAGCTGCGTTGCCCCTGTTTATTATTCTCAAGAGCCTGCTGCTATCGTTTGCAATTAAAATGCTATAGTATTTCCCAAATGGTTTCATAATCTAGCTTCCAAAGAGGAGATCCGTATTAACCAATTATTGTAGAACTTCATGATTTCACAAACTATTCATTTCATAACTAAGAGGTAAAATTCCACATTTCCTTAACATTAACAGGACTTTCCTCTGTAATTTTATGTTGACGTTCTATCTTCTTTGCAGATGGAGACTGGAAGGTGACTGTTGTCACTGGGGATCTGGAAAATGCTGGTACCACAGCAACAGTGTCTCTGTATGTCTATGGAGAAACACGATGTTCGGGACCTATTATTTTGGGATCTGGGAAGCACCAACTATTTAGCACCAACACTGCAGATATATTCAAGGTAAAATTGACATGGCTATAACATATTTTTTAATTATGATACATGTTCCATAGATGGACTTGAGAATGACTTCTTGTTGTTTTGGTACTGAATTTGCAATAAACTTTCTTGGTATACATGAAATCCTAAGGGATGTGGAAAACAATGACGATAATAGGAATACAAGATTTTTGCTTCTCCAGTTTTTATCTGCATAAAGAAATGACCTAGCAGTCACATGACGAAGGTTTACATGCTGACTCTGTCTTATGAGCATAGGTTAACCTTTCTGGGGATTCAATGAATTAATTCTTACTGCACTGTCTGAAATGCTTGATAAATATTTACTACCAATACTTTAATACATATGCAGTTTTATAGCACCCCTTTCTACACATTTTACTACTTAGGCAAGAAGCTACATAGTCTTTATAACTTTCATCGATTAAATACTGAGTAATATACCATAAATAAATGGGATACTTTTGTATTGTTGAACACTTAAATGGCTTCAGGTTTTCACTACTAAAAATAATATTGCAAAGACCATACTTTTAATCTGGACTTTCTTCTTCTTTTTTAAGCAAAGCTGTATTATTTTCTTATGAGAAATTCTTGATTCATTTTGACAATTTGCTTCTTGAAAGTATCTGCTTTATATAACGTAGTCTCTTCCTGGACATAGTAAATAATCAGTAAATCTTGGTTGTTATTCATTATTGCTATATACCAAATCATGATGGATTCCTGCCATACATACCATTTGATATCTTCCAGTTAAAATTTCTCAGTTCCCCTGAAAGTTACAGTATGTGACTGTGACTCTGTGAAGTCTTCTTTTCTTTTTGTTAAAAGAGCTTTATTGAGCCGGGCGTGGTGGCGCACGCTTATAATCCCAGCATTCGGGAGGCTGAGACCGGAGGATCCTGGTTTGCGGCCAGCCTCAGCTACCTAGTGAGGCACTCCGCAACTTAGTGAGACTCGGTTTCAAAATAAAGAGTAAAAAATAGGGCTGGGGGTGTAGCTCAAAGGTAGAACGCCTCTGAGTTCAATCCCCAGTACCGCAAAAAAAAAAAAAAAAAAAGAGCTTTATTGAAATCTAATTCATATCCCGTAACAGTCACCCACTTAAGGTGTTCAGTTCATAGTGTTCAATAAATTCACAAATTTTTTGGCATGGTTATTACTTTTATATTTATTATTTTAAGTATGCTTTTATTGGTGCATTGTAATTATACATCGTAATGAGGTTCGAAGTGATAGGGGTGTGCAGGCGCACAGCACTGGTGTGTCTCCCTCACATCAGACCCGCTCCCTCCTCTTCCCTGTACTTATCATTGAGATTGGTATTGATAATTTCATATATGTACATAGCATTATAATTTAAATACACACACACACACACACACACACATGAACAATTGCCACGCTCTAAATTTAGAACACCCCACCCTCATCACCCGTGAGGTAACGCTCATACTCATTGTCCTGACTCTCTGACTTCTCACTTCCCAGCTGTAGGAAACTACTAATCTATTTTCTGTCTCTATAAACTTGCCTGTTCTGGATATTGCATATAAACGGGCTCATGTAACGTATGATATTTTGTTTCTGACTTTTTCCTAGCATAATGTTTTTAAGGTTAACCCAACTTGCAGCACGTGCCATACTACATTCTTTTCATGGCTAAATAATGTTTGTCATAACAGGCACATTCACCAGTTGGTAGACATTTGAGTTGTTTCCATTTTTCAGCTATTATGAATAATAATCCTGCTATGAACATCTTTGTACAAGTTTTTGTATAGGCATATGTTATCATTTCACTTGGGTGTCTATCTAGCAGTAGAATTGTTGGGTCATATGGTATCTCTATGCTCAGTGTTTTGAGGAACTGCCAAACTGTTTTTCAAAGTGGCTGCACTGTTTTTACATTCCCGTCATCCGACAAGGTTTCCTCATCTGACACATCCTCAACAATATTCATAGCCGGACGTGGTGGCGCACGCTTGTAATCCCAGCATTCGGGAGGCTGAGACCGGAGGATCTGGGTTCGCGGCCAGCCTCAGCTACCTAGTGAGGTCCTCCGCAACTTAGTGAGACCCTGTTTCAATATAAAGAATAAAAAATAGGGCTGGGGGTGTAGCTCAGAAGTAGAATGCCCCTGAGTTCAATCCCCAGTACCGCAAAAAACAAAAAACAAAAAAACAATATTCATTATTGTTTGTCTTTTGTTTAAAAAAAAAAGCCCCTCTAGTGGGTATGAATTAGTATCTCATTGTAGTTTTGATACACATTTTCCTAGTGATTAGTGGTGTTGAGCATATTTTCAGGTGCTTATTGGACATTTGCACATCTTTTTTTTTTTTTTTTTTTTTTTTTTTTTTGCAGTACTGGGGATTGAACTCAGGGGCATTCTACCTCCGAGCTATACCCCCAGCCCTATTTTTTATTCTTTATTTTGAAACCAAGTCTCACTAAGTTGTGGAGTGCCTCACTAGGTAGCTGAGGCTGGCCGCGAACCCGGATCCTCCGATCTCAGCCTCCCGAATGCTGGGATTACAAGCGTGCGCCACCACGCCCAGCTTACATTTGCACATCTTTGTGGGAGAATCTTCTACTCACACCTTTTGCTCATTTTTAATTGGATTATGATTCTTTTTACTAATTAACCTAAGAGCACTTTTTATATTCTGGATATGAGTCTATTATCATATATATAATTTACAAATACTTTTCCCATTTTATGAGTATTGTTTTAACTTTCTTGATGGTATGGATTTGAGTTATTTTCTAGTATCTTTTCAAATTGGCCTGAAGAATCTCCTTCAGTTTTCTTGTGGGACTGATTATGATCAGCTAGTCATGAATTCTGTTTTTCTTTGTCTGGGAATTTCTTAAATTGCATGTAGATTTTTTTTTTTTCGGTACTGGGGATTGAACTCAGTGGAATTCTACCTCCGAGCTACACCCCCAGCCCTATTTTTTATTCTTTATTTTGAAACCGAGTCTCACTAAGTTGCGGAGTGCCTCACTAGGTAGCTGAGGCTGGCCACGAACCCGGATCCTCCAGTCTCAGCCTCCCAAATGCTGGGATTACAAGCATGCGCCACCATGCCCAGCTTGCATGTAGATTTTTAATTGAGGATTTTTTTTTCTTTCAATAGTTTGATGATGTTATGTGATTGCTTTTCTGGACTTCATGTTTCCTGGTGAGAAGTCATTTGTTAATCTTATTGCAGATCCCTTACATGTGATACTTGCAAGATTCTTTGGATACTTATAAGATTCTTCCATGCTTTTTAAAATTTTTTTTGAGGAGTTTGACTGTGTGGGTTACCTTGCTGTTGGTTTTCTTCGCCACCGTGGTTGCAGGATTGCTGTGGAGAGGATAGAAGGTAGATCAATGCACAGACTCTTCTGCTCTTACCAAGGTTTGCAGTTTTCATTGAATAAATGCTCCTCAGATTGTTTCAAGCTTTTGGTTCATTTCCAGCGTTCTAGGAAATTTGACTTCAGCAATATACAACGTTGATTTTGTGGAGGAGAGTGTTTACGGGGGTACTCAACCTGCCACTTCAGACATCCTGCTCTGCCCCTTTTTTTCTTTATCATAGTTTGTTCCTTTAAAATTCGGATTTATATTCCCCCATTAAATCTTCCATTTTTGACTATGATTTTTATAATTTGCTGAGGATGAGATAAATTTGACCCAATATAAATTTGGCCTGCACTGTGTCATGTGACCAAATTCTTGAACCGTAAGAGTCACCAGCCAAGCGATTGTTGAGACAGTGACTCTCTCTTTACTGGCAGAACAGTGAAGAATTCCCTTTTATGTACCTGGTTCGTGTGCCATGTACTGACGTTGGGCAACTGGAGTGCTCTGCTGGCCCCGTTGTAGGTTTCGAAGGAGGCTGGGATTGTAGGGCTGAGTAGAGAGCAGAGAAGGACTTGAGCGGCATAAAGGCTCACAAACTGGTGTCAGTGATCTCGTAATAATTTTCATATTTATCTTCTACCAAATGTATAGAATCAGCCCTATAGGGCAGAATCAGACTGAGGGAGATGAGACATCTTCAGGAAAACAATCAAAACAAACATAAGACCAAAAAGTCCACTATGGCAGAAAGTTTAGAGAGCAAGCAGAGAGAACTTTCTAGATATTGGAAACTGCGATTCATTCAGTTGCTAGCTCTTGAATCTTATTTACTATCTGAAATAGGCTACACACTCTTGCTTATTTTTTAAAAGCAGGAAAACTTAGTGAAAAACCAGTTGACTGAACTTTGTTTAATAATTGCTGGTTTAGCTTGGTGGATTCATTGTTGATTTTTCTGGTGATCATTCTCAACTTGAGGGTATAATAAAAGTATCCCATGTATCTTATATGGTTATTATTTACTTATAAGCCTGCCCAGACATTTAGCTGAAGTTTTTATTGCATTTTTGCAAATTGAAATGCTAAATAGTACTGTCTATTGCTTGGGAAAAGTTATGCCATTCAAAAAACAGTTTCCTGCCTCCGGTTTACTATTGTGTGAAATCAATTAATTTTATGGATGAACAGGCTTAATATTTATTATGAGCTCATAGAGCACTTGCATAATCATTTCAATATCTCTTATTCCTTAGAATAGGCTGGATAATACATTTTTGCCTTTTAGAAACAATTTCTGTCAACAACAACTAGAAGTTCTTGAATTTGAGTACCCACTCTGCTCTTTACTATCAAAGGAAATGTGTATAAGTCACGTCACATTTTAAAATTTTAATTTCTTCCTTTGTAAAATGTGTACAATAAGACCTTATATTATCATGCAGATTGAACGAGTTAAAAATTAAAATACTTAAGTATAAAAAAACTCTTATCTTTATACTGTTGAGACCGACTCATAATCCTGCCCACAAACTGGGGTGGGCTTCCTGGTGGGGTAGGAGTTAAGAAACTTTTCAGATGAATGAAGGCAGGAAGGCCGCTCTGGCAGATGGTTAGTAGGTGGCTATTGCTGGCTTGGGGGTCTGTGTAGAAAAGTCTGGAGGCTGGCGTGGGAGGGAAGGAACAGAGGGAGCCAAGACTAGGTTGGCTGGCTAGAGCAAGCCAGTGAGTATGTAAGTAATATCGGCAACATTTATCTTGGGCCTCAGTGTTTAAAGGTTAGATGTCCATGTGTACCTACAAATTATTAGCTACCAGCTAAATGAATATCAGCATGTTATTTTGATTTTGGCACAACTCTGTTTTTCTATTTCTCTATCTCTTTCTCTTTCTCTTATACTGGGAATCGAACCCAGGACATTCTACGTCTGAGCTCATCTCCTCATCCCCAGCAAAGCACAGGAGCAGGGCTCACAATGATGGGCACACAGGTCTTGACACCCAGTCACCTGTCACCATCACTGTCTGGCCAGGGTACACAGTGGGTGGTTCTGCCTGGCTTAAGTCTCCAGCTAGTGGTTGGGCCTGGCCACAGAGCCAACCTAGAGCCTTTCCTGAGCCGGGAGCCTGGGTACTCACCCTCCCCAGCTATGGAGTACCGCCTGTGGCCTACCTGACCAAGAAGCCCAGATAAGGACCCTGTTCGTCGACGATAGAACTCAGCCCATGGCTTTGCCAAGAAGGGGAGGGAAGCCCATAACCTCGGATATTTCCCGCCTGGGATCTTAGTACCAACCCCGAGTGGCTGTGGTGTACACCAGAATCACTGCCTGGGCAAGGAATCCAGCCAGTGGCCATGGTTAACCATAAGGAATAGCCTGCAGCTCCCCTCCATCTCAGGACTCAGCCTGTGGCTCTCTCTGAATGTGGAGATGAACCAACGGCACTAGCTGGCCAGGGAGCACAGCCTATGGCCCCACCCAGCCAGAGGTGATGTGGAGCCCAACACACACACCCACCTAATCATGAATCCACCAATGGCAGTATTTGCTGGGAAGCATAACCTGTTACCCTGCCCAAACAGAGGCAAGTGCAGAGTGGTCAGTGGTTCTGCCTGACCATTGAACCTACACGGCAGACCTACCAACTTCAGAACTTAGAAGCCTCACTCAATCTCAGAGCACAGGAAATGCCTCTGCCCACTACAGATCCTGACAGTCAGTCCCATGTGCCTGAAGATGCCAGTAGCTGGCCCATCTAGAAACCCAGGTTAGGTTGACTGTTAAAGGTCTTTTCCTGCCAACCTTTAAAGGTTAGGAGTGACTGCTGCCTCAAATGCAGATACTAATGCAGTGATACAAGGATCACAAATAATCAGGAAAGACACTATCAAAGGAAACTAATATAGCTCCAAACAACTGGCCCTAAAGAAATGGAGACCTATGAATGAACTGCCAACGAATTTGAACTTCAATAAAACAGACAACTAAGTGAAGTTAGGAAAACAATTCAGAAATGGAATGAGATTCAGCAAAGAAATAAAAACCATTAAAAAGAGAACAGAGCCAGGCGTGGTGGAGCATTCTTGTAATCCCAATACTTGGGATGCTGAAACCAGAGGATCCAGGTTCGCAGCCAGTCTCAACTACTTAGTGAGGCTCTCCGCAACTTGGTGAGACCCTGTTAAAAATAGGGCTGGAGGTGTAGCTCAGAGGTAGAATCCCCTGGGTTCAATCCCCAGTACTGCAAGTAAAAAGGAGAGAGAGAGAGAGAGAGAGAGAGAGAGAGAGAGAGAGAGAGAGAGAACAGAGAAAGCAATGATTAAACTAAAAAGAAAACTAATAGAGAGCTTCAACAGCAGACTCAAACAGAAGTAAGAATTAGTGAACTGAAAGACAGGACTTTTGAAATTATCCAATCAGAAGAGGAGCAGAGAGAAAAAAGAATGAAAAAAAGTGAAGAAATCCTATGAGACTTGTGGTACACCATCAAGTGAAATAAGATTTATTGTTTTTAATTGTTATTAACTTAAAAACAGAATGTTAAAACTATAAGATATCTTAGGTAAGCCTCATGGTAACCACAAAAGACAAACCTGGAGTAGATACAAAAAGATTAAGAGAAAGGAATCAAAATGTTATGACATGAAAGCCATTCAAATCACAAAGAAACAGAGCAGGAGGAATAGAGAAACAAAGAACTATAAAACAGCTACAAAAGAACTAACAAAATGTCAATAATAAGTCATTGCCTATACATCTTTATACTAAATGTAAATGAATTAATTTTGATGAAGAGAAATGGGTTGGTAGGCTAAGTTGATGAAGAAAACAATGTCCAATGAAATGCTGCCTATTTAAGTTTAAGCATGCATGCAGCCTGGAAATGAGATGATGGGAAGGGTATGTCATGCAAATGGATACAGAAAATGAGCAGGAGCCACTGTACTTTGCATCACACAAAATAGACAAAACTGTAAAGAGAGGCAAGGGAGACCATCATATAATGAAAAAGGGGTCAATTCATCAAGAAGTCATAAATATTTATGTACCCAATATCAGAGTACCTAAATACATGAAGCAAATACTAATAGAACTGAAAAGAGAAACAACAACAACAACAACAAAAAAAAAAACGATGTAATAATGATAGGAGAACATAATAGCCCACCCTCAACAATGGATAGATATCAAGAAAGAAAATCAATAAAGAAACAGTAGATTGAAGAGCACCATACACAAAATAAGCCTAATAGACATATGCAGAACATTTCAGCCAAAGGCAGCTTTTCAAGGGTAAATGGGGCATTATCTTGGATAGACAGTATGTTAGACATCAAAACAAGTCTTAATAACTCAAGAAAACTTAACCTATATTAAGTATCTTTTCTGACCACCGTGGCATGAAGCTAGAAATCAATAGCAGGAGGAAAATTCACGGATGTATTCCTGTGACCTTCCTGTAGTAAAACGACAGCCTACTTTTCCAGTTATGTTATTCTTCTTCAGTGGCACATACTTGTTGCTGCTTGAATTGACTTCTATTTTTAAAATTCTGGGTGTGTTGTAGTTGTACATCATAGTGAGATTCACAGTGATACAATCATGTTCGCATGCAACATCGCCTGGCGTGTCCCTCTCCCCTCTATTCCCCTGTATATACTAGTAAAACAATAGCGATATATTAATGAGTATTTGGTCTCTTTCCGTCCGTCCCCCAGCCTCCCTCCTCGACCATTCTCCCTCCCGTGATCTTCTTTTACAACACTACTGGTCTCTCTCCTAATTTTCATGAGTTTCCTTTTCTTCCCTTTCTTCTCTCTAGCTTCCACATACAAGAGAAAACCTGTGGCCCTGGATTTTCTGAGCCTGGCTGGTCTCACTTAGCATGATGTCCTCTCGTTCCATCCATTTCCTTGCAGCATTTATGTATTTCTTGATCACTAATCTATGTAAAATGGTGCCTATTAGGTTCCTATCCTTTTTCTCATGTCACTGATGTTGGTGCTGTGGTTACCCTCAGGATACCACAGTCTTCACATTCCTCTAGTGATACCCGATGTTTAGGATGTAGTCGTGTATGCCAGAACAGTTTTATCAATATTTGTTTCCCAATCTGCTTGGGCCTCCTTGCATGACTTTGGCCCTTCTGATGATGTTTTGCACTGCTATTTTAATTTTATTTTATTTATGCAGGAGCATTCTACCTCTGAGCCACACTTCCAACCCTTTTTATTTTGAAATAAGGCCTTGCTAAGTTACTGAGACTGGTCTTGAACCCATAATCCTCCTGTCTCAGCCTCCCAATTACTGGGACTACAGGTGTGCACCACTGTTCCTGGCTGCCCCCAACCCTAGTTAATACAGTGGTGTATTCCTGGGTCTGTTTGCTGATGTTCTGTTAAAAGCCTCAGTCTTAGCCAGGCATTGCAAGCCTGGGTCTAGAGGATGCAGCCTTCACCGGCGCTCCTTCCTCTCTTCCAGATGCAGTGGGCCTGGCATGAATTCCTGCTGCTTCCTGCAGGATGAGAGACTTTTTTTCTATTTTTTCATGTTTCCATGCCCCAGTTTCAGTGTCTTTTTGCTAGTCCCCTCAGGTGACTATTTCTGTTGCTCTTCCTCTCAAATCTTTTGTCCAACAGAGGAGACAGAGGAGAGAAGTTTAAGGGTTTCAGCAGTGCCCCCTGACTCTTCCCCCAGTCAGCAGCAGGGCAGAATCCTTTCTCACTGTTCACCCTCGTCCTTTCTTTAAGTGTCTGGTGGGGTTCCTAGAGAAACTGTCTGCAGGAGGGTGCATATCCTTCCACTGGCCTGCACCCAGCCTTGAGCAATATGCTGAAGTCTCTGGGTGAATTTCTTTAATAGTTTACAGAACCTCTCTTTGCCTCTGCCCTCCAAGAACAAATGTTTGGACTTATTTATCTCTGCACACACCTGTCTCTTATTGGACTTTGAGTTAGTTTTTTACCCCAAAACCTTGTTACACAGGACAATCATTGATTTGCAGTATATATAGGTTTTTCTTCCTTGTAGAGGTGATGGTGACATTTCTTCCCAATTTCATATTTCTGAGCTCAAACTGAATATTTTGATGTGTAAGTAGATTTATTTATTTCAATTTTATTAGATATTTATAGAATTATACTTACTAAAGAGCTGCAGAAAATACATAAAATTAAAAAATGCATATAGGCTCAATAACCAGTTGGGCAAATAATATATTATCTAGAACTGTAAGTTCACACTTCTATGTTTTTTCAGAGTAGGGGACAAATTAAATGGACTGTAACAAGAGAGATTAAAATTATTTTAAATTTTTTTATAAGTAATAAAGGCAAAGTAGCCTTGGAAGAGTATTGTAGTTTCTTTTCCTCTGACAATTAAACAGTAATTGGAGCACTTTCAGAATGTCCTGATTTAGATGAAACCAACCTATAAGTAAGAGAATATATCTATAAAAAAACCCCGTAACCATGGTGTTTAATAAAAGGGCTAAAAGTTGAGAATATAAACTTTTTTTAAAAAACTGAGGAAAGAAAGCAAAAGGAGAAATGTGTTCAAATGTCAGCTTGGAGTAGGTAGACTAGAAAACCTCTATCAAAGTTCTTAGAAAAAATAAGAGAAAATCCAAACTAAATGTTTCATCCAGTTTCTCAAAAAGCATTTTAGAAAGACCAAATTCTTCCTTTCTCCGTCCCTCCCTCTTTCCCTCCCTGTTCTGGGGATTGAATATGGTACCTGGCATGTACTAAGCATGTGCTCTACCATTGAGCTATACCCCAGCCCCTTATTACTTCTTTCTAAAGGGTCTTTGTTTGAATGTAGTTCAGCAGGTGTTTCTAGAGTACACACAATGCATACAGTGCATTCAACACTTCTCTGAAAGCTATGGAACTCTAAATTAGAAACAATGCACTGACAGGAAAGGACATGCACACATGAAAGAGGAAGACTCCAGAATTGTTAGGAGTTATGCCCACTAAGCAGTATGGCTGAAAGTGCCCTAGGGTCTCAGAGGAAGGATCTGCAGTTCTTGCTTGGAATTGGCTGAAGCAAAATCGTGTATACCAGTTGACGAGTGGGCCTTTCCACTGGGGTCAGGGTGTGCTGGAAGTGTGTTCTGCGAAGCACGGCAGCTCACTCAACTCAGGAGAGAACAGAGCTGTGGCTTTGCTTGGATTTGTAGCTCATTTTGACTCTTTGCTTCCCACATAAAACTCTCAACTCCACACAGCAGTAGTCATTCCTTTGCTGACTACTTCCTACATCTTCTTAGACTAGCCGGGTGACCAAAGCTACGAAATATCTTTTTTTTTTTTTTTTTAAAGAAACCGACCCAACATTTTGTGTTATTTTTTACTCTAATCAGAGTTCAGTTTTCAAATTAGTTCGCATAGCTATTCTGGGATCTATATAATACCTGAACTTAGACTGTAAGATATATCTAGAGATACATGAATAGAATTTTGGAGCTATTGATAAGAAATTAGATATCATAGGTGAACATAGAAAAAAAATGGATTCTACCCTGTAGCACCAAGGGTGATGAGGAGTCCTCTAAGACCTATAAAACGATTCTGATTCTTGTAACAGGTGGTTGTTGAATTGATGTGACTGTGAGGACTGTCCTAAGAACCGAGGGTCCAGAAAAGTGCGTGACAGGTGATGTTGTACAGAGCATTGTCATCCCAATGCTATCCAGAGAAAGGTGTTATTGAATAATTTGCTTAAAAGAATTGTTTATTGAATAAGCAAGTGAGGTTAACATATACTAAAAATGTTTTACATGATCTATTATTTAGTGAAAAATATGGAGAAAAACATATATGGTACTATTTAATTAAGAAAAGGAATGTTATGTGAATATGTGCATATCCATACACATGCACATATATATGCACATGTACATGTTTTTAGATAAACCATAAAACAATCAATAATTACATATGTAGAAGGTAGGGGCTAGGTTAGAGGGATCAAGAACAGAAATTAGACTTTAAGAAATAAACCTGGTTTTACAACTTTGATTTGGAAACATATAAACATTTAATGCAATTTAAAAATTAATTTTAAAAACTTAAAAGAAATGAAACAAATAACCTATTTATACAGATGATAAAATTACACAGTCAGAAAATATTCAAAAGCATTGTAAGCCCCAGTAATTTGAAGATGACGATCAGTTGTTGGTGATTTTGCTGTCGAAATCTAAGACTGGTACGTGTAATATGAGATAAAGGACATGAATAATTAGGTTAGTGCCACTGAGAACCACTCATCCTGATATTTCACCTAACCCCAATCAGAATGGTAACCATTAAAAGCACAAACAATAATAAATGCTGGTGAGGATGTGGAGAAGTAGAAACTTTGATACATTGTTGGTAGGATTGCAAATTAGTTCAGCCACTTTGGAAAACATTGCGGAGGACCCTCAGAAGAATGGGAATAAACCAACCATATGACCCAGCTGTACCACTCCCGGGTGTCTACCCAAAAGAATTGAAACCCGACTACCATAGCAATGCAGGCATATTTATGTTATAGTGGCACAATTCATAATTGCCAAACTATGGAACCAGCTTCGGTGTCTATCAACAGATGAATGGATTACAAAATTATGGGATATACAAACAGTGGAATTACACTCAGTCATAAAGAAGAACAAAATTAGGTCATTTACAGGGAAATGGATGGAACTAGAAAATATTATCCAAGGTGAGATTTGTTAGTCCGAAAAGTGAAGGGTCAGATGTTTTCCCTCATATGTGGAAGCTAGAGAGAAACTGGGACATGGGGGGGGGGGGACTCCAGACAAAGGAGGAGACACCCTAGTGGACTGAGGGGGTGGACCTAAGGGGAGAGATTTGATGAAGAAAACACTTCAGTGATGTACTTACATAAACTTATCAGTGCTAATCACTGTTGTGCACATGAAGCGGGGGGTAGGGGGGGAATTGGGGAAGGGGTCATTGAGTTTTGCGTGCATGTGGACCTCTATCACCCTGAACTCCATCATGATGTGTGATTACAACTCACCAATAAACAATGAATTCAGTTCAATATAGTAGAAATAATTAAGCAAAATTGGAAAAAAAGTTTTCAATGATTTCAAAAAGGCTAGTAACAAAAGGATATGGACAGAACATTTATTAGGCAAAATGAAACAGCAAGAAAGACAAAAGTTACAATTCTGACAACAGAAAATACTAAATCCAGGAAGCATTAAATGAAATTAAGGACACTTTGTAATGCTAAAAGCTGTGCTAGATGTGACACAAATGCATCAAATAACAGCAATTGCTCACACAGACTAAAAATGACTAGGGTTTGTACAGAAACCTGAGGATCATAAGAGGACCAACTTCATTCTCAGCAGGCCAAGTGGAACACAAGAAAGCAATCATATTTGAAAAATCTAATGATGCAATGAAACAGGTAGATATTTTGTTTATATATCAGATATACCCTGATGATGGAGAATATTTCCTTCTTTTGAATTCACATGGAATTGTTCAAAGTTTGGGTGCCAGAAGAAACATTTGTGGAGCTTTCAAGTACAGGTGTTTGGGTTTCCCCTTGGGAGTTTGTGATTCCAAGGTCTGAAAGCTGTTCGTGTAATTCTCATCTTCAGTATCTGAAGTTCACTGGCAGAGAAAGCCAAATTAGCAGAGCACATTGTCAGGGTCTGGGCTTTGAGAGAAAACTGAACAACATACTTGATACCGAGATAGTTTCAGATCATGCCGGAAAGAGAATTTTGACAAGCATCCTTGACTTTTCTCTGCCTACATCATGTAACCATCTTTTGGATATTGCTTTAATAAATGTGTCCACATATTGACAATATATTTTGTGTCAGTTGTGCCTGCCTGGTTATTTATTTCTAACTCTAAGCTATCTTTCAAATGAAACATTGATACCATGGTGGAATTATATTGACATTTTTTTTTTTTACTAATTTTGCCTATTGTACCCTACCATCACAATAAATGAACAAACTGTGCTCTCAACTTTTTCAGAAAAGTAGAGGTACTAAAATAAAATAAAAAGACATCCATGACTTAAATCCTATTCTTCTAAATGGCTTTCCCCATTGTATGTTTGTATGTTATACCTTGTGAAACTGTGTCAAGTTAATTGGACTTTGTTCTGAAAGGGGAATGAGTTTATACAACTGGAAAATGGAGTGCCCTGGTTGAACCCTGGGTGTTTTGTTGGTACATTAGTTATAATGTCCTGTCTATGATACCAGCTGCATGCTCACACAGTGGAAATGTTTTTCATTTTTCTAGACTTTTTTCATTGTCTGCAGGTGTCACAAAAGGCTAATGAATGTTGTCAATGATTTCCAGGCTGTTAGACAATCCAGCCATTGTGTGAGGCATCTGAAACTTTGTGAATGATGGCTCCTTATGGGGACCTCACCGAATATGTGCTTCCCAGCACAAGTTAAGATACTTGCCAGGTGCTGATAGATGAACACCAGTTCTCTGAGTGGCACCCACCCACTTTACTCTTGCAGAATGTTTGTATTTAATAAAAACAAACAAACAAAAAAACAGAAGAAGACTGTAGCTGTAACTGAGTGTGGTGGCGCGCACTTGTAATCCCAGTACTTGGGAAACAGAGATAGGAGGATCACAGGTTCGCACCCAGCCTCAGCAACTTAGCGAGATCTTGTTTCAAAATAAAAAATAAAACAGGCTGTGGGTGTAGCTCAGAGATAGAATGCCCTTGGGTTCAATCCCTAGTAACACACACACACACACACACACACACACACACACACACACACACAGAATGTAATGAATATCCTGTCTATTTTATTTTTTTTACCTTTATAGGGAACCAGTTGGAAAGCTTAAAGATGGACATCTTTTCAATGGGGAGTCATGAACATTTATCTTAGATATGGCTGATTAAAACAAAAAACGAGCCAAGCCACCTCTCTTTACAAGGTTTTCCTGGCTGCATCTCAACAGAGGAGTGCACTGCTGTCTGGTGAGCAGCCTGACACTTTACGTGAGGTTGGAGTTTCATAGTGCTGCCATCTTTCACTCCCATATTTGTTTCACAGACATCCACAGTCTCCACAGTTACGCACCTTGCTATACATGAACATATGTTTTAAGAGCTTGTGTTAGTCAGCTTCTTGTCATTGTAACTAAATACCTGAGATGGTTAACTTAGAAAGAGAAAAAGGTTATTTTGCATCACAGTTTTGGAGTTTCCAGGTTGTGGCTGATTGGCCCGGTTGCTTTTGGGCCTGAGGCGAGGAAGTGCAGGACCACATGGTGGAGAAAAACTGCTCACCTCCTGGCCAGGAAGCAGAGAAATAGAGGGAGGGGAACGAGTCCTACTATCCCCTTCAAAGGCCACAGCCTCATTGACCTAAAGACCTCCCTCTGGGCCCCACCATTCCAAGGTTCCACCCCATCCCAGAAGCACCACCCTGGGAACCAACCCAGCTTTTGGTCACATTGAGGCAAAGGGCACATTCGGGATCCAAACTGTAGCAGAGGTCATAATTTAGATAATCAGGCTTATGACTTATTTGGCACTAGTTTCAAAGATAGAATATTGGCCATCATAGAAACTTATATTTTTCTCCATTCTCTTCCTTGTATTTTTATGAAAAATTGTTGCCAGTAATGTGTGAGGAGGAACAGTTAGTACCTCAATAGGAGATGGATAATTCTCTTCACTCTCTGAGACAATACTGCTGTTAAGGTTACCAAATGAGGATCTTGTCATGCCCAAAATAAACCAGGAGCGCATCAATCTAACTTGCATTTGTCTTTGAAGTCTGATTTGCCACGGAATTCAGTTTTCAAGAGAAAACTGAGTAGAACAAGGAGGTTGTTGGTGGCAGATGTGTCTCATTCTCGTTTGTGTGATGGAGTGCGAAAAATAATCCTAGCTGGCAACCTGCAAAGGGCCAAGTTGGTTTGAGGTATCATACGTATGTCATCCAGTTACATTTGTCTACCTGTTAAGATGTAGGGTGCAGGATGAGTGTCTCGTGAGGAGCAAAGTCCTCACCCCTTTGTGGGTCTGTCAAACTCCATCCGTCATTCAGTCTGTCATGTTGCCGGTCTCAGTAGACATGCTCACTGCTATAATCCAAAGTGAAGGACCATACAATTTAGAGGAAGGAAGGTTTATTTGCTCATTGGATTTATTTGCTCATTGTCTTTTGGAGATTCTGGGTTGGGTCCATGTGAGGCCAGAGTCTGAAGCTGACAGATAAAAAGAGATGAGAAAGAGAGAGAGAGAGAGAGAGAGAGAGAGAGAGAGAGAGAGAGAGAGAGAGAAATGGAGCAAACAAGCATGGGATTCAAAGCCACACGCACAGCCCCTAGGGCCGCACCCCCAGGGGCCCACTTCCAGCCACACCCACCAACTTAGGTCACCATCCAGTAAATCCATTACAATAGATTTCTCCACTGATGAAAGGACAACCCTCATGACTTAACTGTCTCCACCCTGAGCTCCTCAGGGGACAGTCTGTATCTGACCTTAAGTTGCCCTTTTGGTTTTACATTCTATATCTCCATATAGATATTGCCATTTTACATCCTGCATAGGACTACCACACTGCCTCATTGCTCCGAGGCAGGACAGCGCCACTTGTCCTTAAGAGCAAATTTTTGAAAGCTGGGCGTGGTGGCGCACGCTTGTAATCCCAGCATTCGAGAGGCTGAGACTGGAGGATCCAGGTTCGCGGCCAGCCTCAGTTACCTAGTGAGGCACTCCACAACTTAGCGAGACCTGGTTTCAAAATAAAGAATAAAAAATAGGACTGGGGGTATAGCTCGGAGGTAGAATGCCTCTGAGTTCAATCCCCAGTACTGCAAAAAAAAAAAAAAAGCAAATTTTTCCGAAGTAGGAATGATGTTTTTCTACTGCTAGTGAGAAGAAATCGTGGTAGCCACATGAGTAGAGTCTTTCCCTTGTGAAAATATATCGTAAGTCACTATCTCGCCGTGCATTCACTCTTCACCGCATGAGTGTGAATCTGTGCTGTTTTGGATGTGTATATCTGATACTTGTATGTTCATCTGCTTAAGTTTGAGCTTATCTCTTAATTTAGGTACCCAAATATAGGGCCCTATACTAGTCGTAGGTCGCCAGAAAAGCAGAACCAACAGGATGTGTATGTGTCTAGAGAGATTTATTCAGGAGTTGGCTCAAAATTCCTTAAACCTGCAATTGTGTAGGCGCCAGTCCAGAACTGCAGGGTGGGCTTGGAGCTTGAGACCTGGGGAGGAGCTGCTGTCTGAGCTTGAAGACTGTCTCTTGGCAGAGTTCCTTCTTGCTGGGAGGAGCTCAGTCTTTGTTCTATTAAAGCCTTCATCTGATTATATGAGACCCACCCACAATATGGAAGATAATATGCTATATTTAAAATTCACAGATTTAAATCTAATCTTATCCCTAAACCACCTTCACAGAAACATCCAGAGTAATGGTTGAATGAGTATCTAAGCCCCATAGCCCAGCCACATTGACATAAAAAACTAGCCATCATAACCCTGAAATTTCTTTTTCAACAATAAAATGAAGAGGGGTTTATAGTATATGGGGTTCCCTGAGGCAACAGATAGTCTCTCTCTTCTTAGAGTCAGCATGAGGGAAATTGTGGCCATTTGCTGACCTTTCAAGACGTCCTTTGCTGTCTGTTATGGTTTTGATCTGGAATGCCCCTCACAGTCCCATGTGCACACAGACTCAGGGGGAGGTTTTATTTTTTTATTTTTTTTTATTTTTTGCAGTACTGGAGACTGAACTCAAGGGCATTCTACCTCCGAGCTACACTCCCAGCCCTATTTTTTATTCTTTATTTTGAAACCGAGTCTCACTAATTTGCGGAGTACCTCACTAGGTAGCTGAGGCTGGCCGCGAACCCAGATCCTCTGGTCGCAGCCTCCCGAATGCTGGGATTACAAGCGTGCGCCACCACGCCCGGCTTCACAGGGGGAGGTTTTAGGTAGTGATTGGGTCAAGCGGGCTTTGACCTCCTAAAGGGATTGATCCATGGAATGGCTGAATTGACCATTGGTGGGAGGGACCTAGCTGCAAGAAGTATCACAGGGGGTATACCCTGGAAGGGTTCATCTTCTCTGTAGCACCCTTTCTGTCTGGTTCCTGACCACCATGCATTGACCACACTCTTCCGCCATGAAGTTTTGCCTCACCACCATCCCAATAAATGGAACCAGCTGACCGTGGATGAACCCACTGAAACCACTGGCCCACATGAATCATCCCTCCATAGCTTGAGAGGTTAAAACAACACGATCACACATTTGTGCTGGCCCGAGCAACTTAATGAGACCCTGTTTCAAAATAAAAAATAAAAAAGACTGGAGGTGTAGCTCAGTGGTAGAGTGTACCCTGAATTGTATCCCCAGGACCACAAAAATAAATAAATGTATAAATAAATGAATAAAATCATTCACCGTTTAAGTTGTTTTTTGCTCTTGTGAAGTACTTTGGTCACAGTGATAAACAGCAACTAACACACCCTCAGGAAGCCGGAGTCTCCAGCATGAGGCTTTCTTTCCCTCTGCCCCCGCTACCCCGCCTTCCCCAGGCTCTCCGCAGGCTCTCGAGGATGTCTGGCTGAATGGGAGGAGATGGCCTTTCTTTAGCACATCATCCAGCGTCCCTCAGCTGGGATCATGGAGTGGCTGTCTTGGTCTCTCCCCCACCCCATTCTCCACAGACTGGGCTGAGCTGAGCTTTGAATGGCTGTGATTTCATTCGGAGGCTACTAACTTGCAAGGGGTAGGGGAAGTATGAGAAGATAATCCTGATCTTCTAAGAACCTTTGGCTGCGTCGTCTGAAGTGGGAAATCCAGCTCCGAAGATTCCACCTGTAGAATTATTAATGACTCAAGAAGATGTGAGCATAGCTCTTTTTCCTAGCCTTCATCTTTACTTGCTATCCTTTCACTGTTTCTTCCTTAAAAATGTTACTCTGGCCTGAGAATGTCCTCATAGAGTTTGTATCTAATGAACAGGTATTGGTGCGCAGTTACTCATCTTTTTGTTCTTTTCTGTCTGGAAACTCAGCCAGTTGTGTTCACAGAGTGTCCTTGACAGCCACACCCCATTCCACCTGGATAAGCCTCTCTGAGCCCAATGAAGTTGGTATGCTCTTTGTATCTGCCAATATTATCTGCCCTATAGCATGAACAACTAATGATACAATTTTTTAATGCTAATTAAGAAGATGAGCTACCCATGAAGTTGGAGCTCTAATTCTAGCAACTATTTGAATAGCATCAGTGTTTATGTAAATGATGTCACTGGCACTTCAACCTTCATTACTGAAGAATTCGCCTACATTTTTCTGTCTTTATTTCTAAATTCCAGGCAATAACAATTTGCTTCCTTCACTGCCTTTATCAAGAAAGGAATGTGGGTCTATATGAGTTTGAATTTGCCTTTATTAACTTGCAGATATTTCTAAAATTTAGTTGTGCATACAGTCTGCTATCACCTTATGTGTCATAAACAAACAAGGCAAAGTCTTACTTATGCATTCTCTTTCTTCATTTTGCAATGCACGATTTGGATCAGTAGCAGCAGGAGTTGTGTATATGCTTCCAAAAGAGGCCTAATTCTCATAGGATATCAAAATAGCCTGGTGGATAGTGTCAGCAATAGGGGTTCAATGCAAGCGATGGAGTCTACTGCTGGCATTTGAATTATGAATAAGTCAGAAGCATGCAGTATGTAAATAGTAGGGGGCTGTGTTGTTCATAAAAGCCTTAAACCCAAACATATTCTCTGTATTTATTTTGACCTTATGCCAAAAAGACATGCTGTACATAAAGATGACTGTTTCTTTCACAGTCATTGTATTGTAAAAATAAAAATCTATTTCATTTGATGGCCTTGCTAGGGAAAAACATCACTCTCTCCTAGCCCGACATGCCCAACATACTTTGACACCCAGGATGGCACACGTGCCATTCATGATGGTTAAGTCGGTGCTGAAATTAAGTGGCAGCCTCAGCTCTATTACTCAAAGTGGGGATAAGAAAGTCATTTTGATGCAGCATGATATGAGGACATCTTCTTCTGAATTGCAGTGTAAAACAGAAAGCTGGAAAACATTTGACAGTATTCCATTGGCAAATAGTAGCATTTTAATAAGTCAGTGCTGCTGGGAGCTCAGTGTAAAAGCTCATCTGAAAGTGAAATAAATTGACAAAGACTCAGACTGGTGAACACTTGCACTGCTCTAAGCAGGGTGTGCATGTGTGTTTGGAACGCATATGTGAGTAACCTTTTAGAATAACTCGTACACCTGATCATATGTTCCAGCGAATGCCATTAAAATCCCTGCTGTGGTTTGCAGAAAGAAATAAATATAATTTGCATTTGACATCAGCATGAACTTTACATTATTTTATAATTTAAAAAGATACTATGCAGTATTTTAAAATGACTTGTGTGTTGGAGAGCCCTATTTCTCATAAAGCAAGTGGAGAGAGAAGATGGGAACTAAGGTGATGGTGTTGATCCCAGCGTAAAGATTTTTAAAAGCAGTCGTTCTGACCACGGAACAGGAGAAAGATGATAACGGCAGAACTAGGAAATTTAGGCCCATTGTGGATACAGAATCTGAGTACGCCTTGAGTGTCATTGACAACTGGATTCCCGGTGGGGGAGAAAGAAGATCCACATGTAAGAGGAGGCTCAGAATCCTCTCAATACTAAATCTTTCCACTGAAGAAGTCGAGAAACAATGACCAACCTAGGAGCGATTAGCATCTCTAGTATTCAGATTACGATATTGATATACTATTCCCTATTAAAAAGAAGCAAACTTCTGAGAGAAATTGCTGGTAGCAGATATTGAACAGAAAATTTACAAGCTGGGTATTAAACATCTAACGATACCAAAAAGCAAGAATGCTCTGAAAGAATACCAGGGTCATGTCAAAACCCCCTGTGGATGCCCCCCAGGGCCAAGCATTAATTAACTGCAGTGGGTCAGAACACATTAAATATGTTTAAAGTCATAAAACCATAAGTAAACTAAGAAAAAAATTAGTTACCATTAGAAGATACTAGTAAGCCAGCTTGTTATTTTGAAAATGGGTGAATGAAGAGAAAGATTCAAGCATTTATCCTCTTTCCTATAAACTCTATCACCAAGTGGCCAAGAAGTAGGTGAAGGAAAGTCGTGATTTCTATGAAGTTGCTAATGAAGAGGTAACATAAGTATAATAACATTATTTTGTAATCTTTATTAAACTGATGGATAATGGAGGCAATTTGTGCCTCTTGATAGACGAACACGCCAGGAACCATCCGTGATGTCATCTTTCCTACCAAAAAATGAGGATGAATTGATCAAGCCTCTAGATTCAACTAAGGAAGGGGAACATATTAAATAATATGGCAAGGGCGCACCAAGAAAAACTCAAGCTGTGGAAAACTTACAAGGCAAACAACCCATTGTCTTCAACAAATAATTGAAAAGGGGGAAGAGAGGGTGGAATAAAGACCCTACAAAGTAAGAGGCTTTCGAGGAATGCCAATTAATTTCAGTGTGTGGACCATTATAATTTTAAAAGTATGACAGTTATGAAGCCAGTGGAAATTTAAACATCAACTGGATGCTTTATACTTTTTAGTGAGATACAGAGTGAAATATTTGTGAATAATATCATATAGTGCAGGGAATTTGTTTCAAAATATGATGGGGGAGTGAGAATAATTGTTGAAATTGGATGTTGGATACGTTCTGTTGTCTGTGTTTGTATTTTGTGTATGAGCATATCCAAATAAAAAGTTAACACACACACAAAATAAGTAAAAGCTGTCATTCTGAACATTCCTAAAATTGATCCTATTATCTATTATTTTGTAAATTATTTTAATACATATTGTAGGTGGTCATTTTTTTTTTTTTTTTTTTTTGGTACTGGGGATTGAACCTAGGGGAATTCTATCTCAAAGCTACACCCCTAGCACTATTTTATTGTTTATTTTGAAATAGGGTCTTGTTAAGTTGCTCGAACCTGTGATCTTCCTATGATGCCCCTGTCTCAACTTCTCAAGAACTGGGATTACAGGCATGAACCACCATTCTCGGCTTTTAGATAGATTTTTAAAAGTTCACCAGTTTATCATTTCTTTCTTGCCTGTATTATTATTATTATTTTTGTCGTTATTAATTATTGGATTTGATTGTCAAACTGTTGTCTCCAGGGACAATTCCAATCCCCTTTATAGGCATGAAGCTTCTTGAAACTCTTTATATACTGAATTATTTTTTCCTTCTATTGGGAAGTCAATAAATCTATTGCAATTATCATTCCCAAGTAAGTAAGTTCCAGTGAAGTGCACGTGGGCTGATGCAGGGAATCGCAGGTTTGAGGCCAGCCTTAGCAACTTAGTGAGGCTCTCAGCAACTTAGTGAGACCTTGTTTCCAAATAAAAAATAAGATAGGGCTGGGGTGTAGCTCAAAGGTAGACTGCCCCTGGGTTGGATTGCTAGAATCAAACATACGTGTACACACACACACACACACACACACACACACACACACACACACAAAAGGTAAATTTCACATTGTGTCAACAATGGAGCAAATAACCCAAGTAACCCTTGCATGGCTCAAGGAACATTTCAGGCCAAGTGCTATGCCAGCTGCCCACTTGCCATTGAGTGTTGCTTTGGAGAACAGGGAGGCCTCTGTCCAGGTCATCACAGCTGATACTAGAAGAGGGGCTCAAAAGCACTACCATTCCATCCCATTGGCTCGAGGCAGGAACTGTTGGCAACCAAATCTTTCTTTGTTTCTGCCACTTCAAATGTAAGAAGTTCAAATCTTTGCAGATAGCCAACACACACACACACACACACACACACACACACACACGGTGAAACCTGAAATACTCATCTTTAATCTTTGAGCACTATGATGTACAGCTTTGTGTAGAGCGTTGAAAGATAGCAGGGAAAAAAAACCCTTATTGAATGATGTGTAGGTCTATTGTTACCCTGAACTGTGCTTTTTGCTTATTTTTAAAGGACTAAATTAAAGTCTAGAATAGAGAAGGGAAATACCTTTGACCTTGACCAGACCCAGGATGCAAGGTTCTATCCATTTTGCTTCAGTGTGGTACCCAGAGCAGCTTTTCTGGCCCTTGTCAGTGCTGCTGATTCAAGCCACACCTCTTCTTCCCGCTCCTGCACTTTGGCAGCATCTGCTTACGGGCCGTCCATCCAGGCCTTGCCAATGATCCCAAACCACCTTGAGCATGTGATCACCAACACCATTTGCAGTGTCAACACTACAATGTAATATGCCCTGACATCCTAGATTGCTTTAAGCCAACATTTTCTGTATCTACATAGTCCCCTCCTACATTATTAACCACATTAGTAATTGTGTGTGTGTGTGTGTGTGTATGTGTGTGTGTGTGTGTGTGTGTGTGTGGTACTTAGCAACAGCCTGACACAGGCCTTCAAACATCTGTGAAAGGGTAAACTTGAATGTGTTAGTAAGCTCTGATAACATTTAAAAGTTTAAATATCTCTAGCCAGTTTTTAATTTATAGAATCCAAGGATTTAAAAGGCTGGGCATGGAAAACATTCTCTAAAGTTTCCAAGTTTTAGCTAATTCAATTTTATAGCTTACTCTTGATGTTTTGACTTTTTTCTTCTTATTTATTAATTTTGGGGCTACTGGGGGCTGAACCCAGGGAAATTCTATCTCTGAGGTATACTCCCAGCCCTTTTCATTTTTTATTTAGAAACATGGTCTCACTAAGTTGCTGAGTCTGACCTTGAACCTGAGATCTTCCTGTCCCAGCCTCCTAAATACTTGGATTACAGATGTGCACCACCATGTCCATTTCAATGATTTGAGTTTCTTCATTGAACTCAGGGTTGCATGGATAAATTCAAATGAAAAGCCCACTTACAACTTCCTTCCTTTCTTCCCTCTAGTCAGCAAAGCTCAGCTTCTGCGTGCTTTCCACCAAAGGCCTGACTTAGTCTTATGGAGGTAGCTGAGCTACAATTAAATAAGAAATTATAAATTAACAATATTTGTGGATTCAGTTTCAAGAACAGATTGTATCTTCTAAAACTAGTCAATACAGAGTGAGCACAATCATGATATACCAACACTATGAGGAAAAAATATACAGATGCCATCAGTACAAAAAGAGATTTGTGCACTTGCCAGATTTTTGCTTGCTTCTAAAAGACATATACTTTGTTAGCTCCTTTGGCTCCAGTCATATGATAATACACAGATTCATCTTCAAACATCTCATCCACATGCAAGGATCCTCAATAATCAGCCTTAGAGAGATCTGAAAGGGTTATTTAATTTTATTTGAAGTATTCCCTGCCAATTCTGTTTTCTTTTGCTTCATAAGCATATGTTAGTTTTACCTTTCTGAAATTCTACTAGGTCTCATGCACAAGAGAACTGCTCATTTATATGAGTCTAGGTCTCTCTCTATTATTTATCTATTGACTTGGAAAATGAAAGAAGTAAGACTGATACTCTCCAAATCCTCCAAGGCCTCAACCAGTTCCGTGCTTTAGCTGTTTCTATTTCTCAAATGCCTGTGGTAACTCATTCCCACTAATCCATCTGGACAACAGATTTCATTGGTATTAACACTTCTAGGCCACAAGTCAAAATTTAGGTTTTGCTTTTATTTTCTGGGAGAATCTTCTCATGGATAATGGTGAAGAAGTGTCCAGAAGGGACTCAGCTGCACTTCGGTGGCTTGTGGTCAGAGCAGATGAGTTACAGTTCAAGCGTGAAAGGGAAGTCAGAACTCAGAACTCGCGTTGTCTCCAGCAGTTCCCCGAGTCCAGTGACAGTAGGCAGCCGAATCAACACCTTTGGTTCCAATGGAAGGCTTTCTACTCTCCTTTGGCCGGACTCGGGGTGTCAATCCACAGCAGCCCAGCATGCTGAGCAAAGACTCCTGGCCTCCAGGCTTGTCAGACTGTCCTGGGGACTGTGTTCCATGAAGGGTCTGCTCAGTGTTGGCATCTCCCTCTGCTCTGCAGACCCCTGCTTCCTCCTGCTCCCGGACACGCTGGGCCTCTGGCTCAGAATGGTTTTCTTCATCTCCCTCATTTGGCTTATTTGTGTGTGTGTGTGTGTGTGTGTGTGTGTGTGTGTGTGTGTGTGTGTGTGTTATTATGACTATGCTTTATAGAATACTAAATCACAGTGTCAGCATTTATAAAAGTGGTTGGCTGGGCGTGGTGGCGCACGCTTGTAATCCCAGCATTCGGGAGGCTGAGACCGGAGGATCCAGGTTCGAGGCCAGCCTCAGCTACCTAGTGAGGCACTTCGCAACTTAGTGAGACCCGGTTTCAAAATAAAGAATAAAAAATAGGGCTGGGGGTGTAGCTTGAAGGTAGAATGCCCCTGAGTTTAATCCCCAGTACCACAAAAATAAATAAATAAATAAATAAATAAATAAATAAATAAATAAATAAATAAATAAAAATAAACATAAAAGTGGTTGAAGTTTTTTTAAAAAAATTAAATTTTATTAGTGCATTGCAAATATACATTATGGTGGGTTTGATGTGCTACAAACATACCTACACACAGCTCTTGGTGTGTTTCCCTGTATAGCCCACCTGCTGCCCTTCTTTTCTCATGTTAGTGAGATTGGTAGTAATAGCTTCATATATTGCCATGGTATTATTAGAACAGTGTCCTTCCTCAATCCTCCTTTTTCTCCTTCCTACCCCCTTTCTCCAGTCCCCTTCCAGTATTCCACAAGTCTCACTCCACTTTAATTAAAGTCCCTCGTGTTTTCTGTTTTTCTCTAGCTCCCACATGTGAGAGAAAACATACAATTCTTGACTTTGTGAGACTGTCTGATCTCACTTAGCATAATATTCTCTAGTTCCATTCCTTGTACTGCACATGATATAATTTTGTTCTTTATAGCTGAGTAAATTTTTATTGTGTGTATATATCATATATTTTTTTTATCCATTCCTCTATTGATGGATGCCTAAGTTGGTTCTATAATTTACTCCAGTTTCAATGGCAGTCATCAAGAATACAAACAATTGTAAATACCGGTGAAGATGTGAAGAAATAGGAACTCTTATGCACTGCTGGGATTGTAAATTAGTACAACCACTATGGCAATCAGTAGGAAGTTTACACAAAAGACTAGGGATGGAACCACCACATGGCATGGCTAGACCACTCCTCGGTGTCTTTCCAAAAGACTTAAAGTTAGAGGACCATGGTGAAACACGGATACCCATTTTTACAGCGCCAAAGGGTTAACCTTTGCCCTTAATTCAAACATAAATACAACCCCATGGCAAAAGCAGGCCTCTGCTGGGAGGGGAGGGCTGTTGAATGGACATCCTCCACCTACTGAAGCTCAGAGCACACTGACAAACTTCCCTACTTCTCCAGGATAAAGGACATTTACATTTAATTAGTTTTAACATTGCTTCAACATTTGCTTTTGCAAACAAAGTGTGACCTAATACCCTAGGAAAACATTAGATCTTTGCAAAGGGGTCCTTGTAGGTCTGGTGGCACACACACACTCCTGTGCACAGCGTTCCTGCAAGTGCGTTTGAGAAGCGCTGGCTGCATCTGCACAGGGGGTGTTGTGTATGAGGTGAGGAGGCTGGAAGGGTGAATTAGGGAACTGGTTGATGTAACACACTGCTTGCTGTGACACACAAATGATGCTTACTGTTCCTGTGTGGTCTTGCTTTTCTAGGTAGACCAGGCTCAGAGATTGGGATAGAATTGTCCACATGCTTTCAGGGGCTGGAGCGTGCAAAGGGCATGCACTCTGACACTTAGGGGCTCTGGAGCTTTGGCAAAATGACATAAACATTCTGGAGCTCAGTTTCATGTTTTGTCCAAGGGAAGAGTTATGTGCCTCTCATAGTGTTTCTGATTTTTTTTTTCAATACCTATGTGAAACATCTGGCAGAGAATCTCTTTCCTTCAGCAAGCAGTGGCCCAGATCTTGTCTTTGTTGGTGGTATTAGATTAGATAAACATCTTGAACTCTAATCATTAGACAAGCAGGGAATATGAAACTAACCCCTTGAAGTTTGACCTAAGTTGGTTTGTAAGACTATATGAGATGCAAACCCAGAACTCTTATATAAGTTAGGCGAATAGGGAACTTTCCTGCTAAAATTCTGCAAATGAATGAATCCATGAAAGTGTCCAAAGAATGCATAGAATACTAACCCATGACAGTGTCCAAAGAGTGCATAGAATACTAAGAATATACATTAAAGTGCCATCAGCCAGGAATGAAAAAGTACTCAAGTAACTTTAAAACACAATCAGAATTTAGTGTAACTCACGGTAATTGTACTGTCTCTTAGAGGAGTGTCAGACTATGGTACTGCTCTAGTTTGGATTTTGAATACTCCCCAAAGGCTCATATGTTGAAGTCTCGCTTCCCAGGGTCGTGCTCCTGGGAGGCGTGGAAACTTCTTAAGAGGAGGGTCACTGGGGTGTGTCCTCCAAGGGCAAAGTGGTACCCCAGCCTCTTCCTGTGTTTTGCTTCCTAGCCAGGAGCTGAGTGGTTTCACTCCTGCCATGATGTGTTGCCCAGCACAGGTCCACAGTGACTGGGCTAACTCTATACTCACTAAGACCTCCAGCGCCAGAGCCAGAAGTGAAACTACCTCTTTATAAATTCATCATCTCAGCTATCTTGAGATCTATGACTCTTAGTCCTAGAAAGACTAGTTTTCAAGTTAAAAATCCAGCCTAAAACTCTTCTTTTGTAAGTAATGGAAATGTTTATTACTTTGATGTGGTGGTACAGATGTCCGAACTCACTGAATTTTTCTTTTTTTTGTACTGGGGATTGAACACAGGAGCATTCTACCTTTGTGTTACACCCCTGAATTTTTTTATTTTTACTTTAAATTTTGAAACAGGTTCTCGCTGAGTTGCTGAGGCTGGCCTGGAACCTGCGATCCTCCTGTCTCAGCCTCCCAAATACTGGGATTAGAAGGTGAGTGCGACCATACCTGGCTGGACTCATCAAATTTTACATATTAAATATATGTAGATTTTGCACAATAATTATACCTTAATAAATCTGTTAAAATGAAAAAACCTCTTCTTAGACTTTTTATAAAGAAATCCAGAAATAACATATTAAGCACTATTTTGTATTTGCACACACTAAAGGAGAGAGTGTACTTTTCATATCTAGCCAATGAATAGTGTCAATATTGATGTAGTATACTCCAGATAATGTGGCTTGGTAACAATATTCTTGCATAAGATGTGAATATTGAGATAGATTACAAAGGAAGTCTGGAATTTTCTTTATGATCAGAGATGCCCCAGTTTTAGACCTCTTAATGGCAGACAGATGGTTTAGAATGCATTACATGCTCCTTTCCAGCCCTTTCATTCTTGAAGTATTTTTACAAGAAGAAAATGTATGTATGTATGTATGCGTGTGTGTGTGTGTGTGTGTGTGTGTGTGTGTGTGTGTGTTTGACAGAGAGAGAGAGAAAGAATATGAATATGAATATGAAGAATACCTGTCAGGTATTTTAGATTTTAGACATAGATGTCTGCCTTAAAGTTGCATTTGCTAATTTTATATTTTTCAGAAAGAGAGCCCACATTTGGCTCAGTTGTAGTTAATGATTATAATGAGGATTAACTTATGCCTAGGTATGCACAGTTTGCCATTGCTTCCAGTAATATTATTACTTTGGAAATGTTAGTACAACATGAACATGAGCCTGTAACATGCTGGTTTATCCCAATCTGACCATAATGCTGTCTGAATGCTGTAGCTCTGCTGTCTGCTGGGTTCATGTGGTCTGCCGGGTTATGACTCGGCTCTTTCACAGGTGTAAATGTGAAACCTTGGGGATTTGGCTTACCACAAAGGTAGACTTTAAAAAATAAAACCCTTACTCTCCAATTAGAAATAATCTCAATGAGAGAAAGGGAAACATATTTAATATGTGACTGTGACTACATAGAAGATGAACTAAAAGTTTGCAAGCTATGTTCTAAAGTTTATAAAGAGGAAAAACTAAAAGCACATAAAAATGAATAGCAGGATCATTCAAGAAAGGTCTTCCTTCTACAACAAGAGCCATGCGAAAAATGCTAGTAGCCAAGGAAAGCAAAGCACAAGGAAAGGGTGAAGGGACAGACTCCCCTTGGGTCAAGGGGATGATGGGAATGAAAGGCAGCAAAAGACAGCACTACTGAAACGCAAGTGGATGTCTGATGAATAATCTTTAGCATGAAAAGGCAGGTAGATGGCTGTCAGATGAAATGTGTAACATGGAATGTGCTCCAAATATATTTGAGACGCTCTTCCTCCCTCCATTCCCATTTCCATTAATGTACCGTTCTTTGAATAGTTCACTTGCATTTCTTCTTTCTCAGAACACCAAGGAAATCTTTATAAAACAAAAACAAAAAATAAACCAGGCCAGGCACAGAAGTGCACGCCTGTAATCCCTGCTACTCAAGAGGCTGAGGCAGGAAGATTGCAAATTTGAGACTAGCCCGCCTGGACAACTTAGTGAGATCCTGTCTCAAAATAAAAATAAAAATGGATAGGGATGTAGCTAGCTCAGTGGTAGAGCGCCCCTGGGTTCAATGCCCAGTGTAGCATTTAAAAAAAAAAAAAGAAGAAGAAAAACAGATAAAAGAAAACCAGTGTAAACCAGATCATGTTATCTCCTGCTTAGAATCCCGGGGTGGGCAGCCCATGCCTGCCTTATGGTGCTGTTGGCATCTGTCTGCCTCTCTACCTTCATACACCATTCTGTGCTTCTCTTGGGTCAAAACAGCTCAGGAAACTTCCATCAGTTGCAAGCTTGAATATTCTAAACTCCTGGCTGGAGTAGGGCCTTACAGGGTTCTGACAGCTGGCCCCTCTAATGCCTTCTCCCTATTATAACATCTACCAGCTGAGGACCATTATGTTTTCAGATCTTAGTCTGAATACACCTTCTGAGAGAGGCTTTCTTTGGCTGTCCTATCTGGGTTGGCTGCTCATTCCTTCTCTGTAGAGGACTAAGCAAGTCATTGCTTTGTTTCTCATTTGCATTTATTGTCTGTCTCACTCCATGAGAAGGTGTGTTCTGCAAGGAGAGGCCCCTTATCTATTCTATCCCTTGCCCTCTTTCTCAGTGGCTGGGACAATGCCTGGCGCATAATAGGCTCTCAAATTTTGGATGGCTGACTGAATGGTTAATAACTGGAAGTATTTGGGCTGGTGATGCTGCCCAGTGCTGTAGCACTTGCCTAGCATGTATGGATTCCCTGCACTGCAAAAACAAAGCAAACAAACACACAAAACAAAACAGAACACAAAACCAACCTAGGGGAATTGAAAGACAAAGGAAGGCAGCACAGGTTAGGGTTGGTGTCTTGGGGATATTTTTGGAGGAGGAGGAATGAACCTGGGATTTTGCTTGGGGCTCGGAGAGACCTGAGTACACATTACGGGCTAGCAGGATGGCAGGAGGGAAGATATTGATGGGGGAGCCCACACCTGTTGGAACTGGTGCTGAATGAGCTCGTCTGGAAGGCTGACATTGGCAGAGAATGAGACTGGATGGGGTAGGGGCACAGAAATGGTGGGGAGCGTCTGAAAACTACACAGAAAATGTTAGTACCTCTGTGGAAAATAGAGTACGCTTTTTTGCGTGTGTGAAAAGTAAAACTATGTTTAATACAGAGGGAATTATGTCACAATTTCCTCATAATTATATCACTATTTTCTAAGCAGTTTCCTTACTAATATAGTTTTTTTATTAAATGACTCTAGAACACTTTATTACTCCATCTATTAATTCCTCTGATGTTCACACATGTATGCTATATATAGTGATCTTTTTCTCTAAAAATAATACTCTAAAGAATATTTTCTCTAAAAATTATTGTAATTGATTATACTCAGGTTGCAGTATTACAAAATTCCACTGACAGAGAAAGTCATAATTAATAGGCAGCCTACCTCATTTTTTCACAAAAACATTTCATAATTTAGAAATATGACAGCCCCTTATAGAGCTTGTCTCCTGCCATGAAACTTGACCCAAATTAAACACCCACAAGCAGAGCTTTTTAAAAACAATAAGGAACATACACACCACACACACACACACACACACACACACACACACACACACATACACACGCACATGTACATACAAAGCCCTCACATTTTTAAGATGCCATATATTAACAACTGTTTAGGTCATTTTTTATGCCAAGGTCATCTTAGGCAGCCTTGATTAGGAGTGAATTTGACTGACAGTTCTGCACTACGTGTTCACTGGAGCCAGCGGTTCTTCATTTGCATGCTTCCTATGCAGCCTAGAACTAGCTACTTTAGCCCAATTTCCTCAACTGTGAAATGGATTCAACAAATAGTGTCTGCAAGAATGCAAACTGTGGCCAAAATCAGCCTTATGATTATGATGGCCTGCTCTGACAGGAGATTTCCTATCTCCTCACTTCCATCAGCCCTAAGACATGCTATTTTATAAACATTTATCAGATTTATTTAGGTTGAGACCTTTTGTTCAAAATAGCCTCTATCTCACATCAGACATATGGAGATGGTGCAGACACAGTGAAAAATTCCAACAGAGAAAGCCCACGCCCGACCTGCCTGGAGCCGAGTTAGGGCATCAGGCTCAGCTCTTCCTACCCGAGGGAGCCACCCAAGGAGAGGTGGGAGGGAAGGGTGTCAGAGCATCCTGTGTCTCTGAACGTGAGACTCAGGGACTGTGGCCTCTGGAAAAGGCAGATTCCTGGCTTTCCCTCTATGAAACTCCTTTGGGAGATGAATTTCTATTTGCTCTGTCTTTTCAAGCAAGACAGTCTTTACTGCTAGGATCTCAGAATAAGGCATTGTTCAATGCTTACTCTTCTAGGACTCTAGAGGGAAAGGGTGGGCACTGGGGCAGAGAGGGGACGCAAATGCACGGCAAGGCCCAGAGTGCACTCAGGAGCTCATCTGATGTCATCAGAGGACTAAAAGAGGACGTGACCGCCAGGAATCCACAGGTGGCTCTGTAAGGACAGAAGGATAAAGCCACACATGGCTTAGAAACAAAAACACAAAGAGGAATGGAAATTCACGTTAAATCAGATGCATTCAGAGCAGTAGGAATGGAATGGATGGAATCCTGATGTGGGATGCGCCGGAAATTATGAAAAAAAAAAAAGGAAAATAGAGAAAACAGAGAAAGAAAGCAGGCATAAAAGATTGAGAACAAAATATGAACTAAGTGCTTTGGAAGAAGAAACGGAAATAATAGTAATGACCACTAAAAGGTGATGGAACCAACTTTCTGTAGTCACAGAAGGATGGTTATATATTAATAAAAGGGCTTATTAAGTTCTATGCAAAACTGGTGGAAAGAAACGTATATCTGGGTAGATTTAGGTGCCCATCCAGAAATACAGATCTGTCAAGCCACACAGATAATTTACATGAACACAGCGATACCAATTTCAATAATGTGGTAGTATCTAAAATAAATTGTGGGAATTGTGGGTTTGGTGCCATATTTTGCTTTACCATGTAATGGAAACCAATTGAGTACTTTCCAAACTATGGAAAATCTGTATTAAAGGGGGTTTAAATATTTACTTCTTATGCTGATTGTGAAAATGAAACCCAATCTGGGCGGCCTTAGATGCTGCCAGGACTTCAGACTTTAAGGAAGCAGCTTGATGTGTTACACTGGAAAAATAAGTACAAATTCACGGCCTTAGAAGATACATCTTTTAGCCGGGCATGGTGGCGCACGCTTATAATACCAGTACTTGAGAGGCTGAGACTGGGGGATCCGAATTCGCGGCCAGCCCCAGCTACTTAGTGAGGCACTCTGCAACTCAATGAGACCAAAATAAAGAATAAAATAGGGCTGGGGTGTAGCTCGGAGGTAGAATGCCCCTGAGTTCAATCCCTAGTACCTCAAAAGAAAAAAAAAAAGAAGATACATCTTTTTCTCATTTTTGTCATTAAGTGTCTCAATGGGCGCCACCCTTCCACGTCCATTTATCATCCACTATCATGCTTTCACAGGGCTGTTGTTTTGTTGCTAATCATGCCCAACCCACCAAAGAGCCATGATACCTAGCAGGGAAATTGATTTTTTTTGTCTTTGAGCGGGAAAAACCAAAATTAGTCTGGAATATTTTTGTGTTGTCTGGAATCATTGACTGCTTCAGAAATGTCAAGAGTAAAACAAGATTATAATCATTTGCGGGAAAATGAATGGAACTACAGAATATTGTGTTAAGTGAGATCAGCCAGTCTCAGAAAGTCAAGGATGGAATGTCTTCTCTCGTATGTGGAAGCTAGGGAGAAAATAGAAAACAAAAGGGACTTTACATAATTGAGGAGAGAGGCCAGGAGAAGGAGGAAGAGAGAGAGAGGTGGGAAGGGGCTGATAAAGGAAACAATTCAAATAATGTTATGTCTAATATGAAGCTATCACCACCAATTTCACTAATATGCACAGGGAGGGGGGGAGTGGGTGGGATCTGCACACCAAGACATGTGTGCATGTGTGTTCGTGTCACCTGAACCTCACCATGAAGTATACTTACAATGCTCCAATAAAAGTATTTTTAAAAAGATAAATGTAAGCACATGCAAAAGATCTCATTAATAATTTATATTAGTCATGTTAAAGTGATAATAGTTTGACTCTGTTGACTTTGATAAAATATTTTAAAAATTAGCCGGGCGTGGTGGCACACGCTTGTAATCCCAGCATTTGGGAGGCTGAGAGCGGAGGATCCGGGTTCAAGGCCAGCCTCAGCTACCTAGTCAGGCACCCCACAACTTAGTGAGACTCGGTTTCAAAATAAAGAATAAAAAATAGGGCTGGGGGTATAGCTCGGAGGTAGAATGCCCCTGAGTTCAATCCCCAGTGCCGCAAAAAAAAAAAAAAAAAAAAAAAATTTAAAAATTGACAAAATGTCAAGGGCAGGGATAAAGGACAGAAGAGCAAATTTAAAGGAGTTTCCATCGGCGAATTGGCATGTGTCATCATCCTGTTAGTGATAATAATCACAGCAGTTAATTGAAGCAAGTCGAGACTGTGGAAAGCTATGCATTAGTAATTATATGCAGAAGAGAAAAGTGACTATAAAATGTACACAGTATAGTGTAATATAAAGGATGATATATATAATAGTATGTGGTTAATTATTTATTGATTTTAATAAATAAATGAGTGCTAAAAAATGGAATTCCTGTAAAGCCTTGTGTCATTTGAAAATTTAGTAAATTCACTTCTATAAAAGATGTGAGCAGTCTGGAACATGCTACAGAGGACATTTACCCAGACAGTTGCAGGAATTTTACTGATTTTGAAAAAGGATGCTGATGTCATTAAGGGTAGCATAGTTTTTAATCCCCTGTAATGGAAAAAGAAAGAAACTGAGAAAAAATCATTAATGATTTAGTTTAAATGTTGAATAAATTTCGTGTCTTCTACATTTTGTAAATCGTTTATATCTTCTGTAAGTGCAAATATTAAATGCAAATTGCATATTTATTTTGAGTATCTCAAAAATATAAGTATTTTTCTTCTTTTAATTATGTGTTTGTTTATAAGTACAAACAAATTTAAGTACTTGTTTCTATCTGTGTGGGAAGAAGGGGAAAGCACAGAGGACTGTGAGTAATTCATGTAGTGTAGGAAAAAGTGGAAATTATACCAAGGACTAACTGCCTCAGTCCCATGGACTTCCACAAAACAGAAGACGGTTCACCATGTGCTCCAAGATGGTGAATTCACCAAATGGCAGCGGAGAGCTAGCTAGCAGGTGTGATCACTCGTCTTTCAGGAAGAACCCTCTACATGGCTCCTCTAGTTACAACAAAATGCTAATAGGAACCTCTTTTAAGCTTTAACTTTTGTTAATTTTCTATTTTTAAAAGCTTTTTTATTGACATTCAATTTATTTTTAACTGATACATAAAGCAAAATCATACTCATTAATGGGATACCATGTGATGTTTTAATCTATATATACGCTGTGTATTTTTAAATCAGGTTGAACATATCTGGCTCCTCCAACATGTATCATTTCTTTATGGCAAAATCTTTCTTTTTTTTTTTTTGCGGTACTGGGGATTGAACTCAGGGGCGTTCTACCTCCGAGCTATACCCCCAGCCCTATTTTTTATTCTTTAATTTGAAACCGGGTCTCACTAAGTTGCGGGTGCCTCATGAGGTAGCTGAGGCTGGCCGCGAACCCAGATCCTCTGGTCTCAGCCTCACAAATGCTGGGATTACAGGCGTGCACCACCACGCCTGGCTGGCGAAACCTTTCTAAATCCTTTCTTCTTGTATTTTTTTAATGTGCTTTTACATCATAATGTAAATCATGTTGATATTGACATACACGCACACAGCACTTGCTGCCCCCCCACCTCCCCATCTCAGAGGACCGAGGCTGATATTGGGATTTTCACATATGTGCACACAGTCGGTGTTGCATTTCCAATAATGAACCTCAGTGCACCGCATATTGTTTCGTATTGGCAGCTTATTTGATAGCACCACGGAACTTCTTACTCTTGGCTAACCCTAACTTGATACCCACCGATCAACTTCTCCGAATCCCTTCCTCCCCACTCCCCTCCCCACTCTGGTAACCACCCATTTTGCTTTCAGTTTCCATGAGATCAACTTTTTTAGATCTATGTATGAAGGAGATCACATGGTTATCTTTCTGTGTTGGTTTATTTCACTTAATACAATATCTAGTTCACTTTTGTTTTTATATAATTATGTAGTTACAGGAAATGGCAGAAATAGTATAGAGAAGATCCACATTCCTCACATCCAGTCTCCCACTATGATTTCATACTGCATCGTTTTGGTTCAGGTATGAAAATTAAGACTGTGACAAGAACCGTGTTCAGTTTCAGAAGGAAACTTGACTGTTCTAGGGTGTGTGTGTGTGTGTGTGTGTGTGTGTGTGTGTGTATGTGTGTGTGTGTGTGTGTGTGTGTGTGTGTGTGTGTGTAGTACTGGAGATTAAACTTTAAACTCAAGGACATTCTATTGCTGAGCTACACCACCAGCCCTTTTTATTTTATTTTTTTTCAAACAGAGTCCTGATAAGTTGCTGAGGCTGGTCTCAAACCTGAAGTTCTCTTGACTCAGCCTCCCAAATATGGGGATTATAGGCATGTGCCAGCTATTCTAGGAATTGGTGTCCCTTCATCTTTTAAAAAATCTATCACTTATTCATTAAGCCAGGAAAAGTTTCTTTTCCAGTTCTTTCATGAGGAATGACACTAATTGTGTGCAGAAAACAGATGCAGAGTGGGGCAGAACCTTGGGAAAAGGAAATCCTATGAGAAATTGGAGCGATATACTCATGGCCTGACTCTGTGAAGGGTACAGTGGGACTCACACCAAGAACTTTTACCCAGGATGAGGTATAGGAGAAAAGTTTCCAGCTTTTATGCAGGAAACTTTCATGCAGGAAACATATTGTCTCTGCAATATGTGGTATGCTGTTGGTATAATTTTGGGGGTGGTCATGTTACATACTTCCTCTCAATATCAATATCAATCCCTCTCAGTATCTATTTTCAGTGTTTCTAGCTTATTGAAACTCAAATTTCTAGTGTGTCTGTTCTGAGATAGAAGGTATCGTATTTTCTCGAAGGACAATATATATGTAAAATGATCTATCCCTTATGAATTGAAACACTAAGTTAAATCCCAGCACTTCAGATGGGATTTCAATGATCACAAAGTTAATTTGTGTTCCAACATTTTTTTTCAAAATATGAAAGTGTACCAAAAAGAGAATATATCCTTATGTAGCATGAAATTTGCTTCTAAGATTGAATTTATGTCTTGAAAATAACTTATCTACCACTTATTGAGAAAATACCAGTTTCTCATGATGAGATTTGGTGTATTTGCCTTAGAAAATACAACTGGGCAGTCACTACATATTAAAAAAAATGTCTGGCTTAAGAGCTACCTCGAAAATGAAATGCCTGAAGAGAGAAGATTATTTTCTGAAAACTATGTGAATATTCACAGAGCACACTGTTTGCCTTGGAAATGCAGATTATTCCTTCACAGTTTCTGTATCTGACTGCCTTTTGTTATACTATGGGAGTTTGTGTGTGTGTGTGTGTGTGTGTGTGTGTGTGTGTGTGTGTGTATAAAAGAGTCCATATTTGAAAATGTAGAATATATATTGTACTGTGAAATTTGACAAGGGGATTTATTTCATTGAAGTTCATTTTTCAACATTGAGAATCTTCTGATATGTTTTGCGTGGAAATTTCCATATTAACCAATAAAAATGTCCTTCTCATGATAATCTTCATATTCTCTGAGTAGCCCTTGAATAACTGTCTGATTTTCCCAACTATTTCAATCAATTGAGCTCCAAGGGAAGGACCAGCGGGCTCTGAAACACAGGCTTCTAGGATGTCTTCTGGCTATTCTGTAGAAGATTCTTCACTCTGCTCTGCTCCCCTCTGTCCTCAGATGTGCATCAGATTGGATGCCCATCTGTGGATTGCAAAGTGTTTTCCTTTGGTCCTTAGAAAAGCCCTCTTTTCACAAACGGGGACTTGAGGTTCAGGAAAATGTAATGAGGTGAGAAGATTTCGACCTCGTCCTGATTTTCCAGTGTCAGGATGTGTGCTATTCCTCTGATGCCCTCTGATGCCTGGAGTTGAGTTCGAACCCCGTGAGGTGCAGCTGTCAGGGTCACCTTCCGAGCTGCCAGGCTGCCGGCCGCCAGGGTGCCTCTGGAGCCAGTGTTGCTGTGGCCATGGTGGACGGGGGTGTCTAGTTTAACACCCAGGAGCACATGTCTGGGACAGAAGAATCATAAACAGATGGGCCCCTCAGATGCACGGGTCCCCCAGCTTCTCTCTCCTTCCCCCCTGAACTCCCAGCACAAACACAGGGTAACTGTAAAATTACAGTTCTTTGGGGTTTTGTTGTTGTACACACATATCATCATCATCTTCTTTATGATACCACTTAGTAATAATGACAATAATCAATACTTTACTGGTGATTCCTACTACTTATTGAGGACCTGGTAGATATTTATTTGTTCCGTTTTCCCATATAAGATATGACTTACCTTCACAAGTTCCCAACAAAGTGGTGTCAATGAGCACATTAAATAGAAGAGGAAACTAAGTATAGAAAACAGTAAACCTTGTCCAGGATCCCGGTGCCAGGAAGCCTCAGGTCTGGATTGCTCATGGCTCTCCTGTCCCCAGCGCTGTGCCCCGAGGCATCCCGTTCGCTGTGCCCATCGCCGTGGATGCAAGCACCTGCCCAGGCTCGTTTATTAGCAGCAGCGTCTACACTCGAGTGTTAAGCACCTCTTCAGACCTGGCGGTAAACTAGATTCTGCTCAAACTGAAAGAGCGATGCTTAGAAGTTTGCATGTTCAGGAAAGCGAGTCAGATTGAAGCAGCACTCTGATTTCTCTTTGTCTTGCTCGTGTTTCTCCTGTCTTTCCCACTACCGCGTGTTCCTCCAAGTGCAGACGCCTTTGCTGTCTCTGCTCTTGCACTGGACCATCCCATTCCATTTTCTTGTCCTGCTGCTTTGCTTATTTATCTCTTTGAATATATCAAATAGGTTGCTCACACCTCTATCCTCATACAGACTCCATTTTTCCCACGTTTATATGATTGCTGAGAGCAGAAGTCATTTGTAATTAGAACTTAAATGTTTAAGTGGTTTAATCTACTTACCACATATATAAACTGCTTGGGGAGTAGTTTATTTAATATGCAGGACTATACAAAACTGTGACAGAGAAATACAGTATTTTGTTTTCTTCCTTAAATTCAGTACTGACCTTACCCCTTTTTGTGAGGAATTTCAGCTGCTCTGTTCTTCAGTAGCATTTTTTTTATTCATGTTCTGGATATGTGGCAGGAGTTTAATGGTACTATTTCATTTCTCAATATGTGACATTAGAACAATGGGGATGGACTGCATTTCCAGATTTTCCTGCCTCTCTCTTTTTGACCTCATGCCTCTCAACCCATGTGTCCCTTTGGTCCTCAAGTTGAAAAAAATTTTATTTTAATCTGTATCTCTGCCCTACTTTAAGCATAATTCTTTTTGTGGAAAATAACTGAGTCATGATGTGATCCATCTTTATGATGAAAGCTATCCTACATTTCGGAATCTCTGTCCTTTTTTTTTTTTTTCAAATATAGGAAGTTAAATGCAGAAACTAAAAACAGTTACGTGCAAGAATAATTTTTTTGACATATTATATTTTTATTTGACTGAAGCTGAGGTGACCCAAGCTGCTTGGGTCAAACCAGAACTAAAAGTTCCAAACCAGTTTGCCTAACGGGCTAGAAGTAACTTGGGAGCAATCTGACACACTAGCCAGGATCTAGTCCATTTATTTAACTGGTCATTTGGCTGACTCAAGCATGCACAGCATAAGACTAATTTAATTTCCATACCATGTATAATTCAGTTATTTAAAAATATTTATTTTTACCATAATGTTAGTTGGGTTTATCAATTTCAGTTTCACTTATGAAACAGAGCCAAAAAATAGTTTTTTACTTTCTTCTGTGAGAACTAGATCAATCTTCTGTCCTGTCATTAGATTAAGTAGACCTAGACATTTTTCTTTGTTATTAGTACAAAATTCCGATTGACAAAAAATAGCTGCTAGTACTCATTGAGTGCTGTAGTACTTTATATGATTGGTACTACAGGCTAAATATCCTTTATCTGAAATGTTTGGGATCAGAAATGTTTCCAATTTTGGAATATTTGTATATGTATAATGAGATATTTTGGGGATAGAATCAAAATCTAAACACGAAATTCATTTACATTTTATAAACACCTTATACATAAGCTGAATGTAATTTTACTCAATATTTTAAATAATTTTGTTCATGAAACAAAGTTTCATATTGTAGAATTTTCTGCATTGAGAATCATGTCAAAAGTTTTGGATTTTTGAGCATTTCAGATTTTGGATTTTTGGGTTAGGGATGCTCGGTCTGTACTATAGTGCTCAGATGGGGGAAACAAAATACCAGAAGGCAGATCAAGTTGTTTTTAATTTTGGTATGCAGCAGTAAGAGTTTTGGTCGCATGGTCTCTGGGCCTGGGGTTACGTTTATGAATATGCTATGTTCCATGGCAGGAGGATTTTTCAGATATAAGGAAGGTTGCTAATCAGCTGACCTTAAAATAGGCGGAACAGCCTGCTTTATCCGAGTGGGCCTAATCTAAGTCACATGCGAAAATGTTTCTCCTGCTAGTCGTGGAGGGCAAGGATCGTGGAGGCTCCCTTGTTGACTTGGAGATGTGAGGGGCTGCTTGCTGAGCAACAGGACTCCAGCACCACAACCAGAGGGAGCTGGATTCTGGCAACCACCTGAAGGAGCTCGGAAGCAGGATCTTCCATAGGCCCTCCCAAGAGGAGCGCAGCCCCGCAGCACCTGGATCTGCGCACGTGGGGCCATGAGTGGGAGACCCAGCTGACCACAAAGTACATGGATCTAGTTTTTTTTTTTTTTTGCAGTACTGGGGATTGAACTCAGGGGCATTCTACCTCCGAGCTATACCCCCAGCCCTATTTTTTATTCTTTATTTTGAAACCAGGTCTCACTAAGTTGCGGAGTGCCTCACTAGGTAGCTGAGGCTGGCCGCGAACCCGGATCCTCTGGTCTCCGCCTCCCAAATGCTGAGATTACAAGCGTGCGCCACCACGCCCAGCTTGGATCTAGTTTTAAGCCATTACATTCATGTACTTTGTTGTGGCAGAAATGGAAAATTAGTAAAGTATGTAATTGATAAATTTTCTTGCATACAACCCCTCTAGGAATTTTCAGAAGAAAAGCAATTCTTATTCTGAGTAGTGAGTAATTCATTAGAATATTTATTGATTAGGTGTTTGGGGGAGGGTGCAAAGGGTACAGTCACAACGACAACAGTTGCAAAATCAGTCTTTCCAGTACAAGTAGTCTGTTTTAGGGGTTCTGGCTAACTGTAGTTTAAATCTATGAGAGCCTACTATCTCGGTTCCTCAGGATCTCACTTTAATGGCAAAATCTAATCTACTATCAATGCCAGGAAATTAGATCATCTTATTCTTCAGATCTGTCCACTGAATAAGTAGCACAAAAATTACAATACAAATTTTATTTTATTTTGCAAGATAGTAGGGTGAATTGCTAAAAAAAGAAAGACATAATGAGAATGAGGTGGATTTATTGTACTCAATTGTTCATGACCAGTGAATATGTGCTTCACAGTAGAGACAGCATCTCACCTCACAGGTTACTCATGTAAAGAGAAATCTCACCTTACAGGTTACCCATGTAAAGAGAAATCTCACCTTACAGGTTACTCATGTAAAGAGAAATCTCACCTTACAGGTTACTCATGTAAAGAGAAATCTCACCTTACAGGTTACTCATGTAAAGAGAAGTACATCTGAGAACAAAGCAGGCCTTGAGTTCAAAATACAAATTTGGGATTGAATAAATCAAGCCAGAGATGAAGAGAATTTTATTTTCCTTCCCTACTTTGCATTGCAGATTAGTCTTAAAGATATTGGCAAAATCTATAAAATACGCATCGGGCATGACAACAGTGGGAAGGATCCTGGGTGGTACCTCGAAGAAGTCACCCTTGAAAACACAGCCACACGTGAGCGACTCTGTTTACCAGTCGATTCCTGGTTAGCTGAGAAGGAAACTGATGGTGACGTATGGACAGAAGTGCCCGCTGTGAGAGCCACTGAGGTCCCCTTGCCAGGTACCGGGCCTCACTGCCTCTGTGATGTGTATTCAGGATAAAAATAATTGAGATGATCTAGAACAGGCGTGGAGACTTTTCCCAAGTATCTTACACTTCACAGGTCATAAAATCTCTGTCAAAGCTGACCGACTCTGCCAGGTGAGGCAGCATCGCAGACAGTATATAATGGAGTGGCATGGCTGTGTGTGAATGAAACTTTATTTTGTGGACACTAAAAATAGAATTTCATATAACTTTCACTTATCAATAAATAGTATCCTGCTATGTATTTTTGTTTGTTTGGTTCTGGGGATTGAGCTCAGGGGAATTCTGTCTCCAAGCTACAACCCCCAGCCCTATTTTATTTTGAAACAAGATCCCACTAAATTGCTGAGGCTGACCTTCAACACGTAATCCTCCAGTCTCAGCCTCCCAAATACTGGGATTACAGGCAGTGTGCCACCATGCCCATTTTTAAATTTTTTTTAAATTACTCTGAAAAATGAAAAATATTCTTAGCTACTGGACTGTACAAAAGCAGGTGGCTGCAGCTTTGGTCCAGGGCATGATGTAGCTTGCCTTCCCCACTCGAAAGCACTGGGGTTTATGTCTGGTCAAAGGTGAAGAAGAGATAGAGGAATGCATGTGTGAGGCCAGCTCACTTTTCTGCAAGTCACTTTGCTTCTGACTTAAATGTGACTTTTTATCTTAGCTGTGCTGTGTTGATAAATGTCAGCAATCATGAACTTAGGAGCACCTGAATTCTCTTGCTATTTTTTGCTGCTCTTACCTAAAAGTTAACTCACATATTGCCTTAACTTGCTCTCTACCCATTCCTTGTATTCCTGAGAACCACTTCGGTTTTTTTTTTGGTCCACCATTATAGTGAAAATGTCTCTGTCAATGGATGCCGATGGTCTCTTTGTTCAAAATTAAATAACTCTGTGTGTGTATGTGTACATATGCTTTCAGGTGCATATGCCTTTAGATGTGTGTATGAATGAGTTTGTGTGTACGCAAATGTCAGTCTATATATCTCTGTGAATGTGTATGTGAGTGTGTGTGTGTGTGTGTGTGTGTGTGTGTGTGTGTGTGCGTTCTTAGTGTTCCAGACCTCTCTGCTGTACTTGACACTATTAATCTCTCATTTGAAGAGGCAGAGTTTTAGAGGTTCTGGGACCAGACACATTGGTTTGGTTTGGTGATGCATTTAGCTGGGTCACCCTGGGTAAGCTACTTAGCCTCCATTAGCCAACACTGCCTTGTCTATAAAACAGGGATAAAAGTAGTGCTTATATATAGGATTGTTTTCAGCACCTGAGATAATGTACTTAAAGTACTTAGCAGTGTTCCTGATGTGAAGTAATCACATAAGAAACTAGCCACTATCATCCTCATTGTTTTAAATCTCTCCAAGCCTAACCTCCATCACATGAAACCAACCTAGTTGGCCAGCTGTTTTATCCATTTCTTTTTTTGTATTTCTATCCCTGTTTCCACGTGGTCCTCTCTCCTTGAACATGTGGGTTCAAAAGCTCGATTCTTCCCTGCCCTTTGAGCCTCTTTCTGACAACTATATACAGAAGAGTCGCATCTTTCTGTATTTAGCCCTGTCCTTGTTTTGCCTACAGCCCCAGGATTCCATTGGGTAGTTTACCAATGAAGCACCGTCAGTACCCACCGAGTCCATCATTCCACACAGATACCTTGTGTGTGCTGGGGGCAATGGGCACCAGAACAAGTGCAGATGCTTCCTGCGCTCTAGAAGTTGCTCCATCTTCACGCTGTTGTCATCATCTTCACTCTCATGACTCCTTCTCTCTGCCCTCGGATTAGTTTCTTCTTTCTAAGCCCCTCGGAAGTCTTTGCTCAGTAGTTCACTGATGCTTTGAGCCCAGCACATCACAAACTAAAGTTGCCCTCCCCACCTCTCCGTTTCCTGCTGGCTTCCTCTAACCCAGGACCTTCATATTGATGAGCCAGTAGCGGTTCCTTCACCTACATTACCAGTCCCTGTTAGAATGATGGATGGCAGAGAGTACATGGCTGCTTGCCAGAAAAACACATGCTGATTAATTCAGGTGTGGCAAGAATGATTTGAGATAAGACCAGCTTAATGATGGGAGAAATCTATAATAACACTAATTCTTTATATTTGTATATATTTCAGATCACTTGCAAACACCTTTTCCCTATATTGCATTTAACACATAAAGCTCCAAATCCTCCTGGTTCTCGATACAATCATGTGAAGATCACAGTGGCATCCAGAGATACGAGAAGAATCCTAAGGGATGAAAGTGTCCTAAGAAATTTAGAATCTTGGTTTCTATTCTACACATCCTAGGACATATCAATTCTAGTCACCCAGTTGCTAATGCCTTTCAAGAATGCACTCTGCTTTTAAAAGATGTTTAGGAAAATTGAAATCCATGGTACCAAAATAAGAAAGAGAAGAGATCTTATGGGCTGGTTGTAATGTTGTTTCTCAAGTTGTAGTGTTTTTATAGGCTGCATTCTTTTTAACATGAACTTTATTTAAACTCCACTACACAACCATTTTGCCTCTTATTTGATGCATATACAGCTTGTCATATGCAAAAAAATTGTAGAAGACAGTTGTATGAGTTTAAAAAAAAGATACAAAGGAAACTGCATTGTACTTTAAATGAACTATTGATTTCTGGGCTCATTTAACTGGAGCAGCAATAAAGGCTCAGCATGTCTCCCTGCATCTTTCTGTTCATCCTTTCCTCAAACTAATGAAACTTTATCCATTAACATCTCCTATTTCAAAGGAATTTCAAGGGGGTAATTTCTTAGTGGAAGCACATCAACTAGTTCTTAAGGCATTTTCTCCAACAATATAATGTAATAATGGTACTCGGTGCTAATTTGATCTAGTCTTCTCATTTCTCTCAGGCCCTGGCAAAACAATCCAGCAGCCCCTTCCCTTCCCCAGGTTGAATATTTACTCATTTAGGGGAAAAACATTAAAATAACAAAATGCTAAAATGATGACAACTCAGTGTTCAGGAATTAACTAGAGACTAGAATTTACCAATGAGCAAGGAGCAATCTGGGTATGCTGAATGTCACCTTTGGAAAATCAATCTTGGTGCCACTACCAGGGCTTTGCTCACCGTTCCTTTGACATCAAGGAGGGCCACAGTAGATTCAGACCATGGAACTGAAGCTTCCCTGATTTGAGTTTGAAAGGAAAAGTAAGGGGGGTGGTGTTGACCTTCATCATTTTGAGATTGTCTATCTATCAAAGCATTCTGAAGCTGGCCCATGAAGAACACAAGGAATGATGATGAAGACGAACTTAAAAAAAAAGGAAACACTAATCTATTAAAACTGATCTTAGAGTTGCTGGTCTGGAGAGAATTCTGGTGCAGACTTGAAGGTTGTGGGGTTTTGTTTGTTTTTTATTTAAGCTTAGAGGCACAAAAAGAGTGGTTTTCCATACAGTTGGTGATTTCACTCTGAGCCAACTAATTTTGGGACATTGCTTCTTCTTTTCCAAAGATTACTGGAATGTTTTTTTAAAAGGAATGATATTTGAGAACACTGGTCTATAAATCATCATTCTTTGGAGACTGAGCAAGATTACTGGTGGTATCAGAGAGACCCCCCCCCCCACACCTCTCAGGCTCTTACTGCCAAGTTGAGCTTGGTCCCCATCTTCCTCTGATTTATTCTCTGTCTGCCACGATGGCAGGGAGAGGTGCCAAGGAGCTGCACATTGCCCTTGGCTTGCTGTCCTTTAGAATCTTTAGTTGATGGCCTGGCAGGGATGCCCAGGCTGGAGAGAATACCGACTCAGCTCCCAAGCTCCAGGGTCTCTGCAGGAGAGATGGATGGTAATGGGGATGCAGTTCGAGGCCACATCTGTGGGAGAAGAAATGTTCGATGCCAGATTTTGGCAAGTGGGCAGGAGACATGCCTAGTGATCTATTTCAACTCAAGAAATAATGTTCTGAGGATGTGTGATAGCCCCATCATGGTTAAAATGTGTCTGCTTCAAAATATTTGCACTTATCAGTCTTTAAGTTGGGCGGCGAAACAGTTGTTGATGATCTCTGGAAAGTTTCAGATGCTGACAACTGAGCTAAGGAAAAACAAAGGGGAAAAAAAGAAAACGACTTCTTCAGTGTTCTGACTTTATCAGGATACCCATCCTCATTCTGGGACAGATGTGGACTTCCACATGAGACAGACCCTGCCATCCACAAACTATGGCTCAGCTAAGCAGGCTTCAAATCCCGATCTCCACCTCAGACTTTGTGACTCGGGGCAGGTGACACTGGTTTACTGGGGCAAGTGACACTGGTTTACTGAGTCTCAGCTACTTTGTCTAAGAGATGGAGTAGAACACCTGTTATTAGAGGGATCAATATCCACACCAGAGTCGTGGGTCAGCACAATATTTCTTGCGCATCCTTGGCTTTCATGTTGAAAAGAATTTCAACATGTGCTAGACAGGGTCAAAGGCAGAAGTTTATTTTAAGGAAAATGCACAGGTACACAGGGGAAAGGGCGCAGGTCACCTCAGAAGTCTCTGGGAGTGCGGTTGCAAAGAGAGAGAGAGAGAGACTGAGGCTCTCTCGTCTTTTTGTATGTAACACCTGGAGCGGGGCTGGCTCAGGGGTCCAGGGTGGGAAATAGGGAAACTGGGTTTTAGAAAGAGTGACTTTTTTTTAGGTAGGTCCTTCTTACAATAGGTGCGACTTTCTTATTGAGAGGCAAATGGAGCTCTGAAAAAAATGATGCTCTCAGGATTCAGTCGCCTGAGGAGTCCAGGTGGGGACAGCCATTGAGATCAAGGGTGTGGGCTCACTGAGGCTTCGGCCCAGGACCCGGACATGCCCTAGAGGGTGGAGTTAGAGATTATGGACTTTCCAGATTTCAAAACTATATTTTTCCTTTCCCAATCCATCTCCTTTCTACTTAAAATTTTATTTCTTGTATTCTACCTCATCACCAGGACTTTCTGGGGAGAGAAGAGTTCTGTGAACAATTATGCCGGTACAACACGTGTCCACTGGGGCTGCAGTGGGAAGCAAGGCAATTCGGAAGGGTCTGGAGGAGCCTCTGGTGGGGAGAGGAGGAGGACTCAACTCAGGACTCACAGGGTCTCTGGCCGGTGTAGTGGAAAATAACTTCAGCACATGCCGGTCAGAGACGTAGGTGAAGATTTATTTGGGAAAGCAGGAAAAACCCCTTCAAGGGAGAATGAAGGCTGTCTCTGGAATGAAAAACATATTTTGGGTTCACAGCTTGTCCTTTCCTTTATAGGAATCTTTGTAATGAGTGGTCCCGAGAGGGAGGTGGGCTGGTAGAAGCCGCTGAGAGCACAGAGCGTGTATGACGGTCTGGCCCTTCTCCGAATCTTCAGGCTGCTGTTACCCGGCCAGGTCTCTGATCTAAGGGACCTTTGCAATTAGCCTTCCTGGCGACCTGCTGTAACAGCAGGGAATCCACCTTTTGCCCATGTGGACCCTCTTTTTCTCACTATAGCTTGGAGATACTTCTTTTTCAGCAGCGCCATTTCAACCAAGAGCTATGTGTAGATTCATCCCCAGACTGCAGTCTTGGACCGCAAAACCCCCGTGCAGACTGCCTCTGAACTCCCTGCACATGTTTAACGCTGCATCTCATTTACCATCTGTTTCTGAGCTCTGATTTCTTTGGGCCATTTGTATCAACAGGATCCCACCACAGTGAGTGCTGAGAAAGCTTAATTCTTGCAGAACTGAGAGAAAGCACTAAAACAGTCCATTAATTAAATCAAACTAAAGTTTCTGCCCAGGGGTTTGTCTTTGAGAAGCGCAGGGGTGCTGCAGTAGAGCTACCCCTGGGCCTGCCCCCTTCCATGCAGCCCAGGGGTCAGGCAGCCAGCACTAGGCAGAGCAGCACAGGTCAAGGGCACACTGCACAGAGCCCTCTTTCCTGCCTGCCGCCAAGGAGCCTGTGGGGCAGTCATCAGTGTCACCTGGGTACCTTTGAGGTGCCTGCATTTGAGTATCCCCACTGAAAACAATGAAGCAGGGAAGTCCCCCAAACACAGTCATTTGCGTTTCTTTTTCTCCTCCTCCTCCTCCTCCTCCTCTTCTTCTTCCTCCTCCTCCTCCTCCTCCTCCTCCTTCTTCTTCTTTTCTGATTAGGAATGTATCCAGAAACAAAGAACATAAAATGTTTGCATACATCAAAAATACCGTGGCCAGCCTCAGTAACTTAGTGTGAGCTTTGGTAACTTATTGAAATCTTATTTCAAAAATTTTAAAAAATAATAATAATTATAAAGGTTGGGGGTGTAACTTGGAGGTGAAATGTCCCTGGGTTCAATTCTCAGTAAAAAAAAAAAATTAAAAAAGAATTAAAAAGTAATAATATTGTGTGCACTATGGCGAGGATGGGGGTAGCAGTGAAGTTCATGGCCTTCCATCTTCTTCTTGGATTTTCCATTAGTTGGCTATGTCATCCGAGGTCAGTAGGACATGATATGTGACCAGAGTTTGTCTCCCAGGATGGAAAACAAGATACTGAGAGGCCATGGCCTGGAGTGATTTGCCACGGGGAGGTTGTTGAGGAGCTGGCTGGCCTGGGGAACCTTCCATGCCAACACCTCTAAATTGGAAGCTGAATCTGTGGAGACTGGAGACCATTTATCACTTCAGGTGACACTGAATAGCAGAATGACCACATATTCTCCCACGCTTTATTCAAAATCATCCTCGATTGATAGAATTTCTTCCCAGGGCATTTCTCTAAGTAGAGAATATTTCAGTTAGGGACCTGCTAAAGATGTGACATCCCATGAATTTCATGAGATTGTAATGGTGTTTGTCCCTAGAAAAGACATCAGGCATGGAGGTGTGTGTGTGCGCGCACACACATTTGCACAGGGTTAGTCTCATAGGTCATTTCCCAATGAAATTTGAACTTCCACCTGCACAGAAGGACCCGAGACAAGGAGACTAACCGTAGTGGACAGAAGCTGGATGGACCCTGGGGTGAATCGTGTAACAAAAGCAGAGTTGGGAATGCGGAGAAACAGATAGTCACCGTGTTGATGGAGCATGCCTTGGGGCGGGATTGAGCAGCGCCTGAGGACGTGGGCATGGCTGAAGGAACAGTGCTAGGGGAAGCCCACGCACAGTACTTCCTAGGTGATCCCCACTTGAGCAGTTCCTTGGGCCACCAGCAGAGAGCAGTACGTGGCACTCGTGATGGAGGATGGATGAGTAAGCATTTACTGCTCAGTAAATATTTGCATGTGTTTGGAGCTGGGAGTCCAAACCTGAAAACCACAGCAGTCCTGCGCTTGGGAAGCATGAGACTCCTGCAGAGCTGCTGGCTCTGGTAGGGTTGGCAGCTTGGCGTTCAGACACAGCTATAACTTGACCGCCCATCCATCATTTCAAGGAACTTTGAGTAACAGAGGGACTGAGTATTCTTTTATGCTTTTTTTCAAAACCACTCTCAAGAAAAAAGGGGAAACCTTAGATGAACAAAGAAGGCGACTTAACTGAAGGTGAGGCGGGTGGGAGGGGGACACCCTAATGCACATGATGTACTTTCACAAACATGTCAAAGTCAATCACTAAACTGAACCTGAGAAGGAGGGAGGAGGAGGAAGTGGGGCGGGAACTGGGGAAGGGTTAAATGAGAGATGTGTGCATGTATGCCTTTATTAGCTGTACCTGACAAAGATGTATGATTACAATGCACCAATTAATAAAAATTAAAAAAAAAGACTAATAGCTTGGTTGTAGCATTAACAAAAACTTTATTACAAAGTTAGTAGGAAGTAGAAAGGGGAGAGAAGAAAAGCAGCGTGCCTGGCAGACAGGCTGGAGAGCCGAAAGTGGAACTCTGCCCCTCTCAGACCCCGCCTTTAAATACAGTCTTCATATTGGCCTGTTCTTATCGGCGTTACCAAGGCAACGGGCTAGTACTCAGTGCAGGCGTCAGTGATCTACCTTGCTCTCACCCCTGTTGTATTGGGCTGTATCGGTTGCTCATCAGCTCTGGGGCTTTGAAGCAGCACAGGGAGGTTACCTTTCTGGGTCCCAAAGAGTAGGAGGAACAAATTACAGCCCGTGCAGCTGTGGGTGATCCCTGAGCGCGAGGGTTAAGGCTCTTGCTATCTTTGCAGCTCTGAAGTGAGCCGGGCAGAGCCCTGTGATCTTAGGGTTTTTGATGTCTCTACATATTTTTAAGGCCAAACGCTCGACTATGGGTAACACTAGGACAAAGGGCAGAGGGGCGGGGAGCTCTGAGGAGCAGCTGGCCAAGTGGCCGCTTCTCCCTGCCCGAGTGTTTGCACTCAGCAGTCTCCCAGACTCTGACTGCTTGTAACATTTTGGAAATTAATACCAGAGCAACTTTCCAATACCGTCCTGTCTCAATGCAACCCTTCGATGGCTCTTTGAGAGCAGACGTCAAAGCCCGGGTGACAGGCACAGCGCTGTTTGCCTCCGGTGCTACCTCTGCCCCTCCGGGCTCCTGAGGATCCTCTGCTGTCTTCTGCTCTCCTGCTTGGTCCGTGCTGGGTCCCAGGGCCAGTGGTCTCCGTCCTGCTGTGACACTCCTGACCGCTCTGCAGCCGCTGCTGACCTGTGTCCCAACGCCCCGACCCTGTGCAGTGCGCGCCAACAGTTCAGGAGACACTGCATTGCCCACACTGGAGCTAGGCGGCAGCATTGGCACCGTGCTCGGCTTTTGGACAGTTGTGGCTACTCCTCTTCCCTGTCCAGCTTCTCTTGCTTTTACTACTTTTGTACGTGTGGCAACCAGCTGTGCAAAATCTATAGCTTTCCATTGGATTTAATCCGCCCTTAATTTTGGCAAGTCATGGGAGTACATGAAATCGTTGCACCTCCAGCCCTCCCTTCACTTCAATTTTGCCTTTCTTTCTCCCTGGCCCATACAAGCGAGGGCTCAGACACGCAGCCCAGGCTTCCCTCGCAGAGAACCAGGGCAGCATAGATGCCCTCTTATGTGAACAGCACAGGAGACCTGCACGGCTGATGTGACTCTCTGGCCATTTCCACTTGCTTCTCGATTTTGCCTGCTGAACCCTGAGGCTGCTGGACTCCTTGGATTCCGAGTAGTGCCTTTTTTTTTTTTTTTTGTGGCACTGGGGATTGAACCCAGAGATATTCTACCTCTGAGCTACACCCTCAGTCATATTTTTTTATTCTTTACTTTGAAACAGGGTCTCACTAGTCACAGAGAGTCTCACTAAGTGGCTGAGGCTGCAAACCCAGATCCTCTGGTCTCAGGCTCCCAAGTACTGGGATTACAAGCATGCACTACCATGCCCCACTTAGGAGTACCTCTTTCTAATCTGCTTCTTCCCAGGCCAGATGACAAGTCCTAGTGCAGTGCTCATAGGAGCCAGAGGAGAGATGCTCTATAGTTTTCTGGTTCATGACGTGTCCTGCTTTGACTTCCTACTTCTTTCCGCACCTGGTGTTGATAGTCCCCAAGGATGTGTAGTTGAGGACCTGCCCCTATTCACATTGCTGGAAATGGAATACTACACCCTTAGGAAAATATAATGTAGCTTCTACCTGGCACAATTATTTGTTTCAAAAGAAAACCAAGAAACTCGATTATGGGTATGTCATTGTAGTAAAGAAGCCAAAATTTGGAAGACATATGATTCCAAGAGAGATAAAAAGAGATGTTAGTGATAATGAAGGCCAGTTCTTTCCCAGCACACATTTCCAGAGAAGTTGGATAAGGACCAATAACTGGATCAGCAGGCTGGAAGGGTGCTCAGCCAGGTTAATGTCTTTGAGTGTACCAAGGCTCCAAAAGTTCGCAGTGATTAGGAAATGCCGACCTCTGGGACTCTGTGGGCGCACGTAATTCACCTGTGCATTGTTACGTGCACGCGGAAATGGTAAGCGTGTTCTATTTTCTGCATTTTGTTGTTTTCTGGTTCAATGACCCCGCCCAGAGTCTAAGCAATATCCATTGCAGTCAAAGTGGATGAGAAGAATTTGATGACACTGTTCCTGAATAAATGCTTTACACATCCATCTCCTGAAAACTTCCAGCGAAAAATTACATTAAGGGAATTGATTTCAGCCTACTCTCAGAGAGCTATGTGGCATTCTAACTATATCTTTTCTTCTTTTTTTTTTTGCGGTACTGGGGATTGAACTCAGGGGCATTCTACCTCCGAGCTATACCCCCAGCCCTATTTTTTATTCTTTATTTTGAAACAGGGTCTCACTAAGTTGCGAAGTGCCTCACTAGGTAGCTGAGGCTGGCCTTGAACCCGGATCCTCCAGTCTCAGCCTCCCGAATGCTGGGATTACAAGCGTGTACCACCACGCCCGGCTCTAACTATATCTTAAAGTATAAATTATTTTTTCAAAAACCATGTTTGCTGTGGTTAGCAGACAATGAAGAATTCAAGAATTAAGGATACTCTTAATTCAAGAATTAAGGATGTTACTGATTTGAGATGATGCAGATAAATCATTAACAAACATGAGAAAGACTGTGGATTACAATGGCATTTGAAAACCAACCTGATCTTTGTGTCACTAATAATATAATCTTATTATACAAGCCATGAGTTCATAAGCCCAAAGAATAAATAAGCTATAAAAAGCAGACAAAGCTGTTGAGCCTTGACATGGATACACATGTCATGCATTCCTGGAGAGATGGGAGGGTGCTGAAATGATAACAGTAGCAGGTAGATAAAAGGAAGAACATGTAGTAAATGATGACATTGCACATAGAAGTGGAAAAAAAAAACCTGGCAAAAATATGTAGCGCAGCTATTAATTGAGTCAATGACAATTGTGGCAAAAAATTTTATTCTGTGCTTCTGGCAGACTTCCAGAGAGGCTGAGGTGTTCAGAAGCAGCTGCTGAAGCTACTTACTAATTGTCACAAAGAAAACCGCTTACATCGACTATGGCAAAAAAGAACATTAAATTGGTAATAGAAATATCTAATGCACACACACACACACACACACACACACACACACACACACACACGCATAACAGATAACCTAAACTGATAAGTTAACATTTAAAGTTTTCAGGATCTTTTAGCTAAATTATGGTGATAGATACTAGAAGTGGTGTTAGTGGTAGTAGTCTCGGGCCCCCGCAGGTCTATTTCCTTGCTAAGCTGTCTCTGTGTTTGAGCAGGGCCGTTTCCTGCTGGAATGGCTGGATAACTTGCAGTCCTGATGGGTGCTCCTCGCGGTCCTGAATCACTGCTGGAAACAATGGGTTCAATGCATCTGTGGATCTGCGGTGTCTGTATCCAGCCGGTCCCTGTTGAGCATGGAGCAAAATTCCAACTCCTCTCACTGATGGTTTGTAGTCACTGGCCTCACAACAATGCACAGTTTCGTCCTGAGGTCTCTGGAAGCTGCGGTGTCAGCAGCCGCCAGCTCTGGTGCTGCCTGGCTAAGGTGGCACTGGTGCTGCCGCGCTCCGTCCCCAGCTGGGAGGCTTGGAGAGCTTATACAGTCCTCTGCTCTTTTTTTTTTTTTTTAGTTCTGATTCTGTCACTTTTCAATTTTAGGTTTTCTGTTGAGTTTTTTGCTGCATTTCTGCAGAAGTCACTGGCTTCTTTGTGGGGGTCTCTGGAGACTGCAGTGCCAGGAGTCCCCTCGAGGTTAGCAAGATAGTGGCCCCTGGGCCCCCAGGGTCACAGCCGTTCCCCAGGGGAGGTGCACGGGGTATTTTGCTGTCCTCTGTTCTGTCTTCTGGCTTTGTTTCTCCTGCCTTTCAATTTTTCGATGCTTTGTTCAAATTTTTGCTGCTTTTTTCCATTATCAAGATGCTGTCTTCACGGCAGTTTGGTTTTGAGTGTCAGAGAGACCGAGATGCCTACTTCCCTCGTTCGCCATCTTCCCGGAAGTCCAAAAGGCATTATTTTAGACCTGATTCTACTTTTCCAGCAGAGGGCCCAAAGGATGGTGTGACTCCGCTCTGTTAAAAGAAAGAGAAAAAAAAAAGCATTTTCTCAGATAACATTTTCTTTTATTAGTGGCATAGTTCTCGGTAGTCACTCTTCATAAACATTAAACAAACAAACAAACAAACAAAACGCTCACAAAACAAAGCACCCAGTGGATTCCTACAAAGAAGTCTGCGTGGAGGCAGGCAAGACTCGAGCTAACTAGTATTTTACCAAATTTGTCCTGCAGTCAGGGAATGCCGGCAGCCACAGGGTTAGAATGGTCTGTGACAGTTTCCTGTCTGGGGCGTGGAGATGCACATGGGACTTAGGAGCCATTGCCACTAGACGCTCAGCTGCTGCGCTGTTCTGATGAACCTCAGCGAGCCTGCGCCTACTGCACAGCATTGCTCAGTCCCTGGCCGCGCATCTGCAGCCAGCATTCGTACACAAACGTGTACACAGGTCCCTTAGCACGTATGATTTACCCATACAGATCTTTATGGTTCGATATTTCACCAGAGGTAGGAGGAAATGACCCCACAGAGGAATGGCTCAGCCCGAGCGTGGCGGCGGTCCTGCGAGTGGACCCAGTGCGGTTCCTCTGCTCTTTCCTGTTTTTTGGATGTGCTCATGGCTTATGGGCTTGGGATAAAGAGCTGAAGACAGCTGGAGCTGGCTAGAGGACCCTTCTTTTTGATTATGGCAGCTTGCTATCTTTGTAACACGATGACTGGGTTGAACACAATCAAGTACAGTAGTAACTGACCTCACTTCTTCCTGAATGAGTGAGCGGAGGATTAGACACTGGAGCCAGCTCTCGGGACGGATCGGGGAGCGGAGCCTGGCTGCCTCCCTTGTTTCGGTCGTGGTCGAGGCGTTCAAGCGCCGCTTGGCATCTCTTTCCTTCTGTGGCCCTCTCATCAGCCTTGTAGTTTCCAAGAATTTGTGCTAATTTAAAATTCTCTTCTAACTTACATTTTAGGCTTATCATGGGGTTCCACAAGAGTAAAGAAATCACTCTCTTGGAGTAAAAATACTTTGTTGGCCTTATACATTTTTATGGCAGAATGATTACTTGTTAGCTTGGATGTGTTGTTTGGCCTGGAAATCAACACCTTGAGCCTGACGTTTCATGCCAACAGAGAAGAACTGAAGGAAAGATTTGCTCCAAGCTCCACTCACAAGGAATCAATTAAAATATGCAATATTTTAGCATGTGTCTAAGTGACACATTGACTAATCGTTTTTAAATTGGGTTAAGTTACATGAGGAAGAATTTTACATTGATTTAAGGATCAAGAAAAGTCTAGAGTTGGAATTTATTATGATGAATTTAGCATTTTATATTATTATTATTATTAATTATCATTATTATCATTAGCATTGGAGATTGAACCCAGGGGCGTTCTATCTCCAAGCTGTAACCCAAGCCTTTAATATTTTTTATTTTTATTTTGTTTTTGGTACTGAGGATTGAACTCAGAGGCATTCTATATCCAAGCTACACCCCCACATTAAGTTGCTGAGGATCTCACTCAATTGCTGAGACTGGCCTCAAACCTGTAATCCTCTGTCTCAACTTCCCAAGTCCTGGGATTACAGGTGTGCACCACCAGGCCTTGCTATGAATGTAGTATTTTACAAAAAATTTTACATGCTTTTGTTGCAGGACAGTAAATACTGATTAAATTGTGTTATGAAAATATAAAGTCAATGTTCTAGATATCAACCAAATTTTTATCTGTTTCTCTGGGTGGAATTGTGTTTTCTTTACTGTCCAGTTTAAACTATGTAACTCTTTTCTTAAACATACTTTTATTGGTTCATTATAATTTTGCAGCATAGTGAGGTTCAAAGCGATGCGAATGTGTGTGCACCCAGCACTTGGTGTGAGCCCCTCCCTCCGCATCCTGGCTCATGTTATTGAGATGCCAGTAATACTTTCACATATGGATATGGCATTATTTGAACAGTTTCCTCCCTCAGTACTCCTTTTTCCCCCCTCCCTAACCCTCCGGCAACCACCATTCCACGACTCTACCAGTCTCTCTTCGTTTATCTGAAGTCCCTTTGTTTCCCTGTTTCTATCTTCCACCTGTGTGAGACATGCGACCCTTGACTTTCTGGGACCGACTGGCCTCACTTAGCATAATGTTCTCTAGTTCCAGCCACTTTTTTCTGCAAATTACATAGTTTTTTTTTTTTTTTTTTGATGTGGTTAGAGATAAAATTTAGTGCTCAATTACAATATCCACCTTGTTCTAAATTTTTGCTACATTGACTTCTTTGAATTTTAAATGGGAATCAATCTCTGTGTGTGTGTGTGTGTGTGTGTGTGTGTGTGTGTGTGTGTGTGTGTGTTTAACCTGATGACTTACAGCGGTTTGGGGACACTGTGTTTGGATGTTTAGATGTGCCTGAGGCCAGGGCAGGTGAGCAGGTCAGGGCAAGATTCCACCAGCAGGTGTGTACAGTGCTTGAGAAAAGGCTGAACGCTGTTCTTGGTGCTGTAAATATGTGATTTGTGTCCTAAGTAACTCTTTATATGCATTTTAAGACCTTAAATATTCATTTAATTGTCTTACTGTATGTGATTTAATGTTTTTCTTAATCCCGGTACTTGAGAGGTTGAAACAGGAGGATCACAGATTTGAGGCCAGCCTCTGCAATTTAGTGAGACTGTTAGCAACAAGTGAGACCCTTTTTCAAAAGAAGTGAGAGAATAGCTCAGAGTTAGAATGTCCCTGGGTTCAATCCCTAGCACAAAACCAAATACAACAAAACAAAGAAACAAAATACCAGCTCATATGCATGTATCTGTGTGACATTTTAGCTGTGATAGTGATCAAATCTATTTAAAATAAAGTATGGATGTGTATAAATCTTGATTATGCAAGTTCATTCAAGTTAAATACAAGTTCATTCTTCATCTGAAGTACAAAAACTTCTCAGTAAGCAGAGACCTGGTTTATCTTCAAAGACATCAAGTTATGCTCATCTTTAGATTTGTTTTGGGGAAGAATTCTAGCAGAAGTTTTGAACTGATTTTGTCTAGGCAGTTGCAGAGGTTCTCAGACCAGTTCTTCTTCACAGGAAGTTTGAAAGATTTCTTTGGTTGTCCTAAATTCATGAGAAGTGTTCTAATTTTCTGATTAAACTCTGCTGGGTTTCACTCTGGGGTATTTTAGAATATGTAAGTCTGCACAAAGAAACTGATTTATCTTCTCTACTCATTCCATTTCCCAGTATACCACATTTGTCTTCTTAAAGGTCAGGCATGATAGAAACAGGCAATGTTTTTTACTTACCTTGTTTTCGTACTTGTTGGCTTTTCCTGTCTGAGTTCTTTGGAAAAATGTTAATGTGAATTTCTATAAATGCAACTGCTCAGTTGCACAGAGTATGATTTATAAAGAGTTGTAGGGCCCTGGAATACAAAATGCTCATTGTATCCAGGATATTATTCATACTTGCAGTATCGGCAAGAGCAATCTCTTTTCTAATTAGTGACTTCTACCAGTGTCTCGGAAATGGCCTGAATTCTGAGGTCAAATGCAGTGGATTATAATTTGCTAGAACCTCAACTGGGCTTTTCTTTAAAAAATTATATTTAAATTTGCATCTCTCTAGGATCTTTGTATCCTTTCTTTCTCCAGAGGGCTATTAAAATCTCCATTATTGGAATAGTAATCTCTAAGAAGTAGCTGCATGAGTGACCAGCTGTGATTATAACAGTCAAACTTCAAGAGAAGAATTGCCACTTTCTTCTAATTAAGAGAGAGGATGGTTCTTTTTCTTTCGCTTTTTTTTTTTAAATACAAGTTCTCATAATAACTGAAAGTGTGGTAGCTAATAAAAGTACATAATTGCTAACAATAATTATTTTGAAACAGTAGTTCTGGGAATAGCTGAGAGTCTCTGTGAATGAGGTAAAAGTTACGTAGCCCAGAGTAGGTTCAGATGGCGGTATGCATAAGAAGGAGGTTGGGGGCTACATATCAGACTGAAATTCATATCAACTAGCATAAAGAAGATTCTGATTTCTTTATAGCATATTTAACTATGTTCAAAGAGATAAATAAAAATGAGAAAGATAAAATCCTATTTCTGTCATTTCAGTGGTGGTTTATGAAATTCACATATATACTGGCACAAAGCCAGGGGCAGGAACAGAGTCGAATGTATTTATCAACCTCTTTGGCAGCAGAGGAGATTCAGGGAGACGAAGGCTTCATCAATCCCAAAACAACAAAACTAGGTTTCAGCGTGGACAGGTAATGGAAAGATCTTCCTCAATTCCTCCCACTATCCTTCCTCTCATTTATTTTACTAAACAGACACACAAACAGAAAATTCCTGTGATGTTCATTTGGTACCTACAAGGAAGCAGTGGGGGTGTGCTCACATCTTGGTGTGCGTATTACTGTTCTGGAGTTGAGTAGACATGGACTTCACCAGGAACCATGCAACCATAAGTACGTTCTGGTTTCTTCTATTAAAAATAGCTCCAAAATCCTACTTTCAGATAGGCCAAACTAGTTTGTAACAAAATAAGCATCTTGCTGAGAATGACTAGAAACATTTGCTAAAGCATCTTTCAAATGGTTTTAAAGGCATCAAAAGCCAGGTGCACACCTGTAGTCCTGGTACTTGAAAGTCCGAGACAGGAGGATTGCAGGTTCAAAGCCAGCCTCAGCAATTTAGAAAGACCTTCAGCAACTTAGCAAGACCTGGTTTTAAAATACAAAATAAAAAGGACTGGGGATGTAGCACAGAGTTAGAATGCCCCTGGGTTCAATCTTACTATAAAAATAAGACAAAACACATTGGAGGGCTAAGCAGCTGATCAGGGCTTGAGGGTCCAGGATGCTGAAGCAAAAGGAGGTGCAGAGGAGAACCTGGTGTCTGCCGAACTTTCTGCCATTCCTAAGCAAATGCAGAAGCAAAAAGTTATTCAGGAAGTGGCAGTGTGTGGTGGGGGGGTGGAAGATGCCGTGCGGGTCTCAGGAGGGCTCACAGGGCTGGGTTTCCACCCAGTAGAGTTATTAACAGAGCTCCTTGTAAACCCACACCTGAAAAGTAGAGACCTTCATGGGAGCCTGCCCAGTGCCGAGCCCGCATAGGTCCTGCAGGTGGTCAGTGTCACAGGTGATGCCGGAAGGAAGCAAGAGTGAAGGAGTGAGAGGATGAGGGAGGGAAAAGCAAGAGCCAATCAATACAGGTGTGAATTCCAGAGGCCGCTGCCATTAGCAAGAGGGGCCAGATCCCCGTGCTCAGCTGACAGGACACGTAGCAGGGGTGGCTGGGCAGCCCTGAGGGAGAGAGCCGGGGACCTGGCTCTGTGACAGGCAGCCTCCGTCCCTGCTGTCCCTGTCACTTCATCCACGGCCCCATCACACAACGAGAACGGGGTGCCAGGGAAAGACCTCTACATGGAAAAGTACCAAATGTTCTTGGAAAAACATCTAAAAAGACAAATGAATGGAGACATTATTCATCCTCTACTCCTGGATCAGCAGATTCAGCAACAGATCCTGATACTCAGCATCAGAAAAATGAACTGTCTCTTCAGTACATTTTTACAGGAACTTGGATATCATTATGGAAAAAAAAAAATCATGACCCCCTCTTCTATACCAAACCTTCAAATCAGTTAATTGCAAATTTAGGTCTAAATGTGAAAAGGAAAGCAATAATATCTAGACAATAAAAGAAAATTCTACATGATCTTGGGGATAGACTAAAACTTTTTTGCAGTAAAATACACATAAAATTTGTCATCTTAACCATTGTAAAAAAGTGACAGAAAACATTGTGTGTTCTTTGTGTTCAACATGTTGTTATTTCCAACATGTTGTCTTGAGGCACATGTACACTTAAAATGTACATGTGCCTCATTTAAGTTTTAGTCTATCCCCAAGATCATGTAGAATTCTCTTTTATTGTCTAGATATTATTGCTTTACTTTTCACATTTAGACCTAAACTTGCAATTAACTGATTTGAAGATTTGGTATAGAAGAGGGGTCATGATTTCTTGTTTTTTTTAAATTACATTCACATTGAGTGCAGCCGTCACCACTGCCCAGCTCTGCAACTTTTTCAGTCTTCTAGAACTGAAACTCTGAACTCACTTAACAACAACCTCCCCTCATTCTTCCCTCCTCAGCCTCTGGCAAGGTCTAGTCCACCCTCTTTCCCTATGAATTTGACCAGAGACCTCATATAAGTGAAATCATATGATTGTGTTTTTTTGCGCAAGGTCACATAACAGAAGGTCCTCAGGACCCTAGCATGTTGTAGCATGTGGTAGGATTTCCTTCCTTTGTAAGGATGAATAATCTTCCATTGCATGTGTATCCATTTATCTATCAGGGGGCACTCGAGTTGCTTCTACCATTTATCTGTTGTGAATAATGCTGCTGTGAACATAGGTGGACAATTACAGACTAGAATTTTAAAGACAAAAGCAGAGAAGTACTAAGCATAAAGGAAAAAAGGTGCATTCTGCTATTTTAATCTTCAAGACTTCTGTTCTTTAGGGAACCATTAACAGTAAAGAGGGTCGTCACCCAGCAGGAGAAGATATGGTAAAATGTAGCTGGACGAGGTGGCACACACCTATAATCTCAGTACTTGGGAGGCTGAGACTCAAGGATCTCAGGTTTGAGGCCAGCCTCAGCAACTTAGGGAGCCCCCATCAACTTACTGAGAACCTGTTATAAAATAAAACAGATTGGGGTTTGAGCTCAGAGGTAGAGCACCCCTGGGTTTAATCCCTAGTACCAAAAAAAAAAAAAAAAAAATACAGAACACCCACAGATCAACAAGAAAAAAACCTAATTTAAAACATGAAAACCATGTGAAGGGTATAACCAAGCACAATCAGAGGTCTAAACCTAAAAAAAGAATGACAGTAACAAGTATTGATTAGCCCACAGAGAACTTTCAACTCTGATATACTATGCATACAGAGTATATGCTGGTATAAGCATCTTAGAAAACTGAGACTATCTAAATAGCTGAGCACATGAACACCCTGTGTGCAACCCAGCCATCCCCCAGCAGGAACGAATGCCAATATTATGAGATGACATGTTCAAGAATGTTCTGCAAGGCAGAACAACATTGTTTATAAATAGCAGAATGGATAAAAAATGTGAAGTCATACTCAATAAAGGAAATGAATAAAATGCTGTTAAGCAAAACAGCATGGATGAATGGATGAATTTTGCACATGTTGAGTGCGACAAGCCAGACAGAAACAAACACACTGGCTGATTCTGTTAATATGAGGTTCTGGGCCAGGTGGTCAAGTGAAGCACGCTGAAAGACAGGCTGGCGGCGGTGCCCTGGGGCCCAGCGAGGGGGGGCACGGCGAGCTCTGCAGATGCAGCTCGTGCTGCTCGGTTGCTTAGGCAGAGGTGGAGCAGTGTGCCCCTTTCCAGACACACCAGGGGAATCATAGCTGCCACTCCCCAAACAAAAGATAAGGTAACAAGAGCAAAGCATAACCTTTATTTAATAAAATTTTTATATGACACGGGAACCATCAGAGATGGAAGACCCCAGCAGAAGTCTGATTGGTCAAAAAGGGTATGACCTACTGATAACAGACTGAGGGGCAACCTAGGAAGGGCTGTCTGTTCAGATTCTTCCTGGCCTCTGTAGCATTTTCTTTTTTCAGGCATGGACCTCTCTGGAATGGGAGTCTTGTAACCTACTACCAAATAAGGAAGGTCAGAGAATTTCTTAATGGCCAGCTACTTAGTGATACTTGGGTACGCATGCATATAGATAACAGTACAATTCAAAATAGCAAACTGTGGAACTAACCTAGGTGTCCGTCAACAGAAAAATGAATAAAGAAAATGTGTGGTGTTTGCCTACAATCCCAGTACTTAGGAGGCTAAGACAGGAAGATCACAAGTTCAAGTTGTGAGACTCTCATCATCCTAGTGAGACCTTGTTTCAAAATAGAAACAAAATGATAAAATAAGACTGGGGTCATAGTTCAGAGGCAGGATGCTCTTGGGTTCAATCTCCAGTACCATATAAAAAAAAGAAAATGTGGTATATATACACACATGGAATTTTATCAAAGGTAGTTGTGGACCTTGCTACCAGCAAATATTCTCAGCCATAGAGAAAAAAAAAATAATGTCATTTTCAGGAAAGTGGACGGAACTGGAGAATATTGTGCTAAATGAGAGCAGTCAATCTCTGGAAGGCAAGGCTTGTATATTTTCTCATGCGTGGAAGCCAGAGAGAAGAAAGGAAACAGAAGGGGCTTCAGATAAATGAGAGACAGGATAGGAGAAGGGGCTGGGGGAGGCGGATGGGAAGGGGAAACAGAATCGAAAGTTTAAATAATGCCACGTCCATGTGAAAGAATCACTACCGATCTTACTAACACGTCCGAGGAGAGAGGAGCGAGGGCTGCGAGTGGGATCCGGAGGGAAACCCCAAGAGCTGTGGCGTGTATGTCTGTATCACTCTGACCCTCACTATGATGCATAATTACGATGTAAATAAAAGTATTTAAGGGAAGGTTAGAGTAATGTGTGTGGGTTTCAAAGCGTGCTTTGGGGAGAGAGAAGTGCCGGTTTCCATGGCCTGCCTGATAGGAAGGAATTCTGGTTTCTAGAACTGCTTAGGGAAATAAGGCGGGGCCGAGGACCGGAGGGCAAGAGGGATCACAGAGCACTTTCCTCCAAGACCTTCCTGTCTCCTGGAGTTCTAAGTACTTAGCCCATGGAAGCGCCACGAGTTAGGGTTCTGTGTTCTGAGCCCCAACAATTACGTGAATATGTCCGATTAGTGCGCATTCCTAATTTATATGCCTTGTATCTATTTCTGTTTATTATAAAGTTGCATTTGCATACCTATGTGCATAATCATATTCAAACACATAGCTCATTTGAAAATGAAAGCTGCTGAGGAGAGAGCGGCCATTGTGGGAAGCGTGTCTCAGGAGGCAGCCTCTCTGGCCTGAGTCGTGATGCCCCCAAGAGGCATGGGGCAAGTGACTCGGCTCTGAGCGATGGTCTCTTCCACGGTCACACGAGAACATATAACTCACTTCATGGCTTGTTCTGATGATAAAATCAATTACTGTGTGAAAAACACTTGGAAGAGTTTGGCATAAAGTAAGGACTCAATGAGCTGTTATTATCATTAGCAGTAGTAGATTTAAAATAAATCCCCTCATAAAATCTTTAAATTCTTCCTTTTTTTTTTACTTGACTATATGACTGAGGGGAGCAAGAATTATATGCAACGTGTTTGTGTGTCTCCCACAAACAATAGTGTACAACTTTGCACACAAAATAGTAGTAATAGTATAGTGATAACTACAGACAATGTAAAAATGTAACAAGATAAGAGCAATAGTAATACTATTTTTTCTTAGAGAAAGAAAATATTCCAGCAGTCACTGAATTTCTTTCTTTGTTGTACAGGTTGATATTTTTTCCATCAAAGCTGTGTCTCTCGGAAAATTGGAGAAAGTTCTGATTGGTCATGATGGCACGGGTCCAGGTAAGGTTTGGTTTCTTAGCCAAAGGTTGTTTTTGCAAATTCGTTAAAAATAACATAAAAAGTGAAAGAAGGGATAGAGATACAGGTCATGTAAAATTGAGATGATAAAATAATTTTCTTTTAAAAATCATGCTTCAGTTGTGTCAGGCTAGGCTTACATATCACTTACAGGAGCAGACATGTTACTATGAAGGGAATTTCTAGGAATACTGAAGCTCGTGTGTGTGTGTGTGTGTGTGTGTGTGTGTGTGTGTAGGGGGGGCAATTTTCACAGATGCCTCTCACGTGTGTCCCTCTTCCACACCCTTCAACCTGTACAACAAAGAAAGAAATTCGGTGACTGCTGGAATATTTTGTTTCTCTAAGAAAAAATAGTATTAGTATCACTCTTATATTGTTACATTTTTACATTGTCTGTAGTTATCACTATACTATTACTACTCGTGGATCACCATGGTCCTCCCTTCCCTTTTGTCCAAATGCTAACCAAGTCCTGTCAATTCTTCTTCATCAGTATCATTTTTAAAAAAAATTATTTAGTGCGTTGTAATTTTACGTCATATTGAGATATAGCGTGTCTGACAAATGCATCCTGACGGCTCTTGGTGCCCTCCTGAGCGAGTCCCCTCCTCCTCCCTCCCCTCTGCTCCCTCCCTGCACATGACTTTGCTATTGGAATCGGTAGTTTTGCGTACATTCATAGCATTATTTCAACTATTACTCTCTTTATGACTTTGTCTCCAAGAATATCATACTAAGTGAGTAGAGCTAGTCTCAAAAAACCCGAGTAGATGTCTACTGTCTCTCGTACGTGGAAGCTAGTGAGATATTTGGAAGTAGGGGCAGCATCGGATGGTGAACAGACTCCAGGGAGTGACTGACGGGGGTTAGGGAAGGGAGACAAAGTCAGGATCTTTTTAAACCATATCCTGAGAACTCTTAAATTCAAAGTTGGTTTGTTTGACTCTGGAGCCTATAGTCTTTACAGTTAAAATGCAACTACATATTTTAACTTATATCATGGTAGTGAGACCACTTATGTTTATTTCTATACTCCTTTTTCCTTTCTGCTAGATTTTGATTTTGGAAGCCTGGAAATTTTGTTGATCTTTATTTTATTGATCTTTATTCATTGATCTTTATCCCCAATGCTGAGGGTAGTGCTTGATGGCGTAGTTTAATTAATGACCATTTATTGAATGGAGGGATTTAAATCAATACAGTGATTTTCAGGAATGCTTTCTAAAAGGAATCAGGAAAGTTTAAAATGGCCATCTCAAGAGAGAAGCATGTGTATTTTTGACAAAACCCACAGATAATAAAAGCAGAAGTGGGAAGGGAACAGTCAGTAGGAAGAAGAGGCACACAGGGAAGCAAGCTCAGGATCCTAGAGAGGAAATTATTAGGAAGAGGCAGAAATCAGAAATTCAATCGAGAAGGGCATGACATAATACCCTGCCTTCTCTATGTGGCGCTGCTGGGGAGGGGTGTCACTTACTTTGGGGCGTCACTTTTGGGGGTGTCGCTGTGGGGCATTGTCGCTGCTGAGCTGCGTTGCTGTAGAGTGCTGTGTCTTTCAGATTCTTCTCATGAGGAATGGAACTTACATTGAGATTTCCTACACTTGCCCCAAGTTTCCCTGTACCCCGGCCATGGGCATGCAGAACAGCTTATCAGAAGCAGGGAATGGCTTTGTTTGGCATGGGCCAGGACAGGAAAGTTGGTAGCAATCCCAGGCTTACCCAAGCTCCAGTCTGAAAAAATTATTCCGAGCTTCCTCTTGCTGACAGGGGAGAAAGCGATGCGAGAGGGTCTAGCCCACAGTCTAAGTAGCCAAAGTTTGGGGTCAGTGGAGAACAGAATCTCCTGGAGCGGGTCCATGAGTCTCTTTCATTTGCTTCCAGATGCTCAGATATTTCCTAGATATCCTGATTCCAGCCGTAGCAGAGCAGAGGCCTAGGTGAGGAAGAGTTGGGTTTTTTTTTTAGAGGGTGAGCGGAACACTTGAAGAAGATGTCATAACCAAAGTTGTTTAATCCAAAAAATAAAGTAACAGAAGGAAAACCAGGGGAGTATTGTGATTTAAAATGTGTTTACAGAACCAAATGACTCACACCGAAAAGGCTTTTCATGGGGAGAACGAACAACCTCTAAAATATTGATTTAGTTTTCAGCGAAACATTCATTAACAAAAACCTATGGGAAAGACTTCAGCAAAATTCCCAAGGCTCTTTTTTTCTCCATTTTTTTAAAAAAGAAGCCACCTACAGCATTCTCTTAACATGAAGAGTTTGCCTGTGGGCATCGAAACACAAATAGGTGAATAGAAAGCTCAGTAAAGCCCTGATTTGCAGTAAACTCTGTAAAAATTCAGGATATCTAGGAAATATCTGAGCATCTGGAAACAAATGAAAGAGACTCGTGGACCTGCTCCAGGAGATTCTGGATCAGTAGGCACGAAGTATTCAGAAATGTGTGTGAGCCGGGCGTGGTGGCGCACGCTTGTAATCCCAGCATTTGGGAGGCTGAGACCGGAGGATCCGGGTTCGCGGCCAGTCTCAGCTATTTAGTGAAGCCCTCTGTAACTTAGTGAGAGCCTGTTTCAAAATAAAGAATAAAAAATAGGGCTGGGGTTATAGCTCAGAGGTAGAATGCCCCTGAGTTCAATCCCCAGTACCAAAAAAAAGAAAGAAAGAAAAAAATGTGTGTGCTTTTCTATTTCTTTTCATATAGAGTCTCATTACAGGATTCTGATTCATGTGGTTCTTGGACTGACTCCCATATAAAGATTCTTTGTCAAGGGTGGCCAATTCCATGCCAGGCAGTTTGTCAGAGGTTAGACTTGAGAAGATGGACAGGATGCTGTGGCCTCTGTCCTCATTTGCAGGGTCTAGTGGCGGCAGACCCACATGAAAGAACTCTTTTACATTATATAATAAAGTGTGATAAGTATTCTGAATGTGATCCTTGGAAAGGTACTGGGCCTTTGGTAAGGAGATCTACTAAGTCCAGAAAAACAGGAGGACCTCCCTAGGAAAAGATGTACCAATGGTGTGGGCTGGATACTTGGGAATTTTAGTGAGCATTTCTGAGTGATGGAATTGGGCTATTTGAAACTCTGGGAAAGTTGAAAAAAATTACTGTAATGCCATTTTGGAATTCTTTCAGTAGACTATCCTTACTTTCTGTCCACTAAAAGAAAAACATTTAACTAAAATAAAAATATTGTCCTAATAATTAGAGTATCTAAGATATATATATGTATATATATTATAAATTATATTTAGAAATATATTTCTATTTTCCTTTTCAAAAGTCTGGTCACCCACTACCTAACTTAAATCTAGACTATTACCAAATTCTGTGATTCTGCCTGTATTTGCTTCTCTTATACTTTTCCTCAAGGTATTTGTCTAGAATTTTTTTTATCATTTCTTGATTTTAAAAAGTTTTGCTCTAAAAATAGGCTTTACTAATAATATAGGCATCCTTGAAAATAGTTCTCATGATTTGTAAAAGTGATGTGCTGTTTGAAGTATTTTGTTACTTGAATTTTTTTCCACACAAGTTTGCACTTCTGAGATTCAGTTTCGTGTGTGGTGCTATAGATAATTTATTATCACAATTGTGTCATAGTCTCTGCCATGGATATACATAATCAAACTACCAATCTCCTGTTAACGGAGGTTAGCGTGTTCCCAGATGGTCTATCACAAACAAACTGAAGTGAACATTCTTGCCACGTTTCCTTGAAACCAGAGTTCCCAAATGGAATTAATCTGCCTCTTTCTGTCCCAAATCATTTGGAAATGTCTGGAGAAGTTTTGTTTAGTTTGTGGCTGTCACTATTGGTAGGAAGTACTACCAGTATCTCTTGGGTGCAGACCTGGGGTGCTTTTTTTTTTTTTTTTTTTTTTCGGTACTGGGGGTTGAACTCAGGGGCATTCTACCTTTGAGCTATACCTCCAGCCCTATTTTTTATTCGTTATTTTGAAACCAAGTCTCACTAAGTTGCGGAGTGCCTCACTAGGTAACTGAGGCTGGCTGCGAACCCGGATCCTCTGGTCTCAGCCTCCCGAATGCTGGGATTACAAGCGTGTGCCACCATGCCCGGCTGGGTGCTGTTAATATACTATAATGCATAGGACAACCTCACAGCAAGGATTGTGAAGCCAAAAATATCAATAGTGCCAAGACTAAGAAACTCTGCTGTAGGGTAAAACTGTGGACACCGGTGGCCAGGTCAAAGGATACAATCATATTCAGCTTTATATGATAAGCCACTTACTTCCAAAGTGAGTATACTAAGTTTCACTCCTGCCTATAGTGTACAGAAATTTCTGTTGTGCTATGTTCTCGTCGATACCAGGTACGCTTACTGCATTACATCGCCTCGTTACCTTGATTTCTAGGAAGAGTGAGCATGCTTCCAGCATTTCACTGGGCACTGATCTTCCTTTTCTGTGGAAATACATGTTTTGCCTGTAATATTTAAGGTAAAGGCAAAGAATCTCCAATAAAAAGCAGCCAAAAAAAGTTTTTAAAAGATAGAAGCATAAGCTAGGCATGGAGGTACACACCTATAATCCTAATACTTGGGAGGCTGAAACAGAAAGACTGCAGGCTCAAGAATAAAAAATAAAATAAAATAAGACTGAGGTTATAGCTTGGAGGCAGAATACCTCTGGGTTCAATATCCAGCACTACAAAAAAGAAGAAAGAAGAAGAGGAGAAGGAAGAGGAGGAGGAGGAGGAGGAGGAGGAGGAGGAAGCTTATTTTGCACTGAGGTCATTGCCCAAGGTGTGTGGCTGCAGTGGCTCTAGCGACCCATCCATCAGTGACCAGGGTCTTGTCATCTTGTCCTCTCCAATTACCCAAATCTCACGCTCTCTTGTATGGTCAGACCTAGCCACAGTGCATGGAAAAGAAGGAAAGCCTCTAGCAACAATGCCTTTTAAGCAAGTGAGATGGAAACTGCACGCACAACTTCTGGCCACATTTTGTTACTGAGAAATCAGTCACATAGTTAACCTGCAGCTGCAAAGACACCTGGGAAAGGAAGGCACTAGCATTTAAGAGATGTCAGAAAGGGAAGCGCAGAGCAGTGGTGGCTGCGGCCTCTTCTGTTTGTGGTAGGTTCTGATCACTGGAATTCCTAATTTTAGTGGAGTTGAACTTAACAGCATGGTGGCTGTTTTTAATGATTAGCACATTTTGTGTCTTGTTTAAGAAAGTCTTCCCTACCCTTAGGATATTGCAGGTAGGTAGACAGATAGAGGATAGAGAGAGACTCACATCTATGTATTTGCTTAAATATATACATACATCTATTTTAAGTCTTACCCTTAAGATTTAAATATTTACTTCATCTGTAATTGTTCTGTATGCTTGATAAGAAGATAGATCCACTGTTATTTTTTCTATCTGAATAACCAATGGTGCCATCAGTGTTAATCCACTACCCCACCTTTAACAGAGTGACATACAAAGTTACATTTATCATAGACAGGCAGCCCTGGATTTGCATGGTTATTGTATACACAAATTCCAGTTACAGCAATTTAGCTAAATAAGGCATGTTCTCCCCCACCGCCACCACATGGCTGAAGTTTTAGTTACCCTTCTGCACTAACTGTATCTGCATAAAGTACAAACGTTGCCACCAGATCCTCGGTTTGCAAGTACATTCAGTACAGACAGCAAAGCATGCAGCTGAGCTATTTCCCTGTCTACCAGTGATGATTCCATGGCACAGGTTATTACAGTGTAAAATTGAAAGATGAAAGCACAGTAAGAAAGTTTTCCATGTTTTGACACAAATGTTTAAATCATCAAGTGATTGAACCTTTCCCCATTGACTATTAAGATCTCTTGGCCTGGTTTCTGTTTGCATTCTTTCTTATGGTTCCACACTCTAGGTGGGATTGGTCAATTCTGAATTCTTTTTGCTGCTCCATAGTCAGTTTGCCTATGTCAATACCAATTCTGTATTGCCTTAGTTAGTGTAGATTTGTAATAAATTTTGATAACTGGTGACGTGAATTTCCTACCTTACTGGAATTCAGAAGTGCCTCTGATATTCTTAAGTCTTTGTCACCCACATAAATGTTAATATCAGCACATCAATTTTCTTTTAATATATTGTGATGAACCTGATTTAATTACAATGAAGTTTTAGATCACTTTATGAGAAACTGACATCTCTACTCTTCCTACTTATAAGTATGGGGGTAGTTCTCCCTTTGTTTATAATTTTGCTGTCGTTTCTTAAAATTAGATAATTTTTCTAATAATTATACCAGTTTTTAGATTTACTCCTAGGTTGTTAAACTTTTACAGCAATTTGGCATTGTAACTTTCATTGAATTATGCTTTTGAACTCTTCCTTTCTGGTCAATAGCAATGCAGTGGATTTCTAAATGTTCATCTAGCCATTTCTGTCATCTCTCTAATTCCACTAATTTAATTTCTTTTGGTTTTTAATTTAGTAAGTCATATTATCTATGAATTATGATGACTTTTTCTTTTTTCAAACACAGCACTGTTTCTCCTTTCTTCCTCTGTTCTTCCTTTCCTTCTTCTTCTCTCCTTCTCTTCCTCCTTTCTTTTCTTTCATTTTTCCCTCCATTTTTTCTTTAATTTCACTGACAAATACAGTAATCAGTGGTAGCTTTGATATTTTCACCATTGAGAATGATGATTGATTGTGAATTTCCATTATTATCGAAACATGCCAATCTTCTATACTTGAATATTATTGAAGTGTATTTATTTGAATTTGTTTTACTCTTTATTTCTGGCTCATGTGTACTTGAATATGCTTAAAAGCACTTTATAGAGAATATGTGTCCCTTGTAGGAAATCTCTTTTCCTCTTCTGAGTAATTAGGTCATTCACTCATGCTTTCATTTCTCTATTGGGATAATTTAGACATACATATTTTGTAGTCAAATTGCTTGACAAATGTACTTTGAAAAGAACAGTTGGAGAGTCTATGAAAAAAATCACAATGCAAGTACATTTGGGGCTAAAGAGCATCTTCTTTGTCAACTTCTACAGGTAATGGATGGTTTCTTGAGAGTATTATTGTTAAGTTTGAAGAGGAAGATGGTTGTCAGCAGGTGCTGTTTCCATGCAACAGGTATGCTGTTATCATTAGGAAAAAGTAGGCAAATTATGCGCCACTTTGTGCAGTTCATTCCAGCTGTGTTGTCCAGCCTGCCTCCTCCCAGCTGTTGGACCACATCATTCCCTCCCATAAAACCAGAGCTGAAGGTCTCTTGAGCATTAATAATTCTCTATTTGAATATTCAACATTTTCCTCTTCTGGAAGAAGTGTGTTGACATGCAAAGAAAACTGGATTGGGACTTAGAAAACAGGATTTTGTTTTTGCTACTCAAATATTTGCTAAGTTTTTCTGCTTGATTTGCAAACTTGGGTACTCTTTCCAACTTATCTGAGGTTCAATGTCCTCACGTATAAGACAGGAAAATGCCTATTCCTCCTATTTCATTTAATCATTTACACTCAAATGAAGTCATGTGTAAAACTCTGGATTTCAATCCATTACACTAATATGGTATAACTATAATAGAAGAATCAAACTGCAAGGACAGCATGTGTACTTTAAAACATAGTGCACTAAAATTGACATTGTAAAATGAACTTTCATCCATTACTAGTTAGTCTATAGAGTAGGCTGATCCACTAGTTCAATCCTGGTACAATAGTAATTAACCACCTATCATATTAAAAGGTGGAGTAGCATGCCGGGCGTGGTGGCGCACACTTGTAATCCCAGCATTTGGGAGGCTGAGACCGGAGGATCCAGGTTCTCGGCCAGCCTCAGCTGCCTAGTGAGGCACCCACAACTTAGTGAGACCCTGTGAGAATAAAAAATAGGGCTGGGGGTATAGCTCAGAGGTAGAATGCCCCTGAATTCAATCCCCAGTCCTGCAAGAGAAAAAAAAAAAAGTAGAGTAGACAATCGCAGTCCTGTGATAGGGCAGTCCCATTTCTCTCAGCAGAGACCTGTGATTAGCATTAATCCTCCTCCATTAGCATTAATGTGAGTATACTAAGGGCCAGAAGAGACCCAGGTGTACTGTGACGACCCAGGGTCAAGGTGGTCCATCTGCAATCGCGCGTTCTTTGAATCTAGAGAACTTGTGCCTCAAGTTGTGTGCATTAATTTCTTCATGAAAAAACCACCACATGCAAGAAGTCAGACTCTCTATCAAGTCCTGGACACATAGAGATAAAAATAAAGAGCTCCTACCTTCCACGAGCTCCCACTAGATGGTGAATGCCAGAGGAGGGAAATGACGCTAAATGAAGCCAGGAAGCCGGGTGTGCTGAGTTTAGCAGATGATTCGGCATCACTGTCTCTCTACGAACAAAATTTATAGCACTTTTCTGATCTTTTTGGTTTTTTTCTCAGTCCATAGTCATTTTAAATGTATGTGCATCATAGTAGTTATGGCCGTTTCAAGCTCTGCGAAGACATATTTTTATTTTTGCAAGAAATTTTTCTATTAATTGAAAAGAAGCAAAAAGAACAGAGATTGGCATTTTTCAGAAATAGATTGGAACTGCAACTCAGTACTGACTAATTCTGACAACTTCAGTTTATTCCTATGTAAAATGGCAATAATGATCCCTATTTTTCAGAGTCATGTGCAAACTTCAAACAGTGTACATAAAGTACTTACAAAAAATATCTTGCAATTATTAGAGGCTACAGGAGGGTAAATATCTTTTTCATTGAAGCAATGTTAGATTAAAAAAATCTGTAGATATGTGGCCATATATGCAAATGATGGGTGAAAACTCATTTATTTCTAGATCATTTGTCAAGTATTGCAATTCACCAAATAATCAACTAATTTGTTTTTTTAAAACTGTATCTGCATAGTCCAATATGGTAGACATTAGCCACATATGGCCAGTTAAATTTAAATTAATTAAAATAAAATGAAATTACAAAATCAGCTACTTGGTTGTGCTGTATTTAAAGTACTCAAGAGACACAGATGGTTACTGACTACCGTATTGGCCAGCATACCCCACACTTGGGTCTATATCACATCTACGTATCTGGTGTCATATGAAGCTGTGCTTAATATTATACAACACATATTTATTGCTCTGAATGAGATGGTGACTATGAGATAAAATAAGAAATAAATAAAAGATGATTTTTTTCTAAATGTGTCACATTTAACAAAATTGAGAATCTCATGTCACATTTAACAAAATCAAGAATCTCTCAGAGCAGGTGATAAAAGTCATATTCCTGTCCGAACCAAAATTAATTTTACTGACAAAGCAAATGGGGGTGACTTATTCCTACATTTCAGAATAATTATGAACCTCCAAAATTTGATTTTAAGAACAAAATGATGCAGATGAAAGTTTTTAAGATGTTTTGTGGTATCACACGTCATCATATTAAATACTACACACAGCAGACACATCACTGCACTGTCAGCATTGACTGAACTATGACTGTCTTCACAGTATCCTTCTGAGAGCCAAGGGCCAGATAAGTACAAAAAAAGAAAAGTTTTTTTGTTGTTGTTTTTTGTTTTTTGCTATTCCATCAGAGGTGGAAGAAACAGAGATGACATTTAGGCTCTCTCCTTGTTTGACAGTCAGGAACACTGACTGTCTAAACAGATCATAGATGACTTACAGAGAACAGGGTATCTGTGTTAAGTGGCACTTTAGAGAATTGTAATTCAGTGTCTATTGATCTGTTATTTCCATTACATACCATGATCTTGTGAATTATTCTTTAAGGAAGAGATTTCTGCATAAAATCCTAAGCTTTTTTTTTATATTGAATGTGTTTAACACAAAGAATGTGTTTTAACAAAGAAGGTGTTCAGCTAAAATATTATCATAGTTGAAGTGATGTTAATTTTCCTTAATGATATGCCATTTGCTATAAATTTCTTTGTTTGAAAATTTGACTTATTTTTGGAGAGTGTAGAAGACATGGGTTTTATTGTCTTTCCAGCATAGTTTAACAGCTATTTATCTATTTTTATTTTTTGTGGTTCTGGAGATGGAATCTGGGGGCATTCTACCACCAAGTTACACTCCCAGCCATATTTTATTTTTATTTTGAAGCAGGTTCTCACTACATTGCTAAGGCTGTATTCAAACCTGCAATTCTCCTGCCTCAGAGTCCTAAGTACTGGGACTACAGGTTTGCACCACCATGCCTGGTTGTTTAACAGTTTTAAACTCAGTGCAGCCAGCACCTGCATCTTGAGTGTAGGACATTTTTTTGAAAGAAAGAAAGAAGGGAAGGAGGGAGGGAGGGAAAGAAGGAAAGGAAGGAAGGAAGGAAGGGAGGGAGGGAAGGAGGGAGGGAGGGAGGAAGGAAGGAAGGAAGGAAGGAAGGAAGGAAGGAAGGAAGGAAGGAAGGAAGGAAGGAAGGAAGGAAGGAAGGGCAAGCCCAGAATAAAAATGTAGGATAGTTTTGCTGAAGTTAACTGAAGAATCCACTGTGGCTTAAAATCTTAAATTCTTTTAAAAAATTCTGAGTTCTCACCAAAGGTCTCTTTAATCTTTCCATATTTTACTCTTCTAAGTAATATGTATCCTTCCAATACTCTCCCTTTTAATTATCTTCTGTCTTTCCCCGGCAGATGGCTGGATGAGTACCAAGACGATGGCAAGATTGAGCGGGAACTGCTAGCAGAAAGCATCCAGGGGGTGCAGGCAGAAAGACTAGACCCACCTCCTCCTGAAAGGACCCACCTGGGGCTCTCACTCCATTGTGCTGCAAGTGGCTAGTAATCTGATTGTGACTGTGTGTTTGTACTTTGCCTGGACTGGAACAAACACCTGAGAAGGGTCAAATCAGGCTGGACGCATTCACTGCTTTCAAGAACTTCCAAAGTTGGGAGAATGCATTGAGTCCCTCATACAACAACTGACCAAGACAAGCCTGTAATGTCTGGGGTGCAAAAATTGCTAGTGCTCTCCTCCTCCCCTTCTTCTTTCTTCTTCTTCTTTTTTTTTTTTTTTTTTTTTTTTTTTTTTTTTTTTTTTTTTTTTTTTTTTTTTTTTTTTTTTTTTTTTTTTTTTTTTTTTTTTTTTTTTTTTTTTTTTTTTTTTTTTTTTTTTTTTTTTCGGTACTGGGGATTGAACTCAGAGGCATTCTACCTCCGAGCTATACCCCCAGCCCTATTTTTTATTCTTTATTTTGAAACCGAGTCTCACTAAGTTGCGGAGTGCCTCACTAGGTAGCTG
>PVLC010000234.1:202976-258049 GCA_004027655.1 Graphiurus murinus | reverse complement strand
AGCTAAGACCTATGTTCTATCCACTGTAGTTAGAGATCATGTTAAAACAAGAGCCAGTGATAGCCGGGCATGGTGGCACATGCTTGTAATCCCAGCATTTGGGAGGCTGAGACCGGAGGATCCGGGTTCGAGGCCAGTCTCAGCTACCTAGTGAGGCACTCCGCAACTTAGTGAGACCCGGTTTCAAAATAAAGAATAAAAAAATAGGGCTAGGGGAGTAGCTCGGAGGTAGAATGCCCTTGAGTTCAATCCCCAGTACCACAAAAAAAAGAAAGAAAGAAAGCTAAGAGCCAGTGATAAAGGATCGAGACAAGAATGTCATCAGTGTTTGGCTTTCATTTAACAAATGGCAAGCTAGGCAGCAGAAAAGTCTAAGTAGTTTACTAAGGTATTTCACTTATTTTTATAAGAGATTTACATTTTCTGCGCTTTCCTCAAATATGCTTCAAATCAAAATCAGAATGCCTATTTATTTTAGGAAAAAATTCACTTAAATTGAAACTTTAAGCTTTTACTTAATGAATGTGTTCTACCTTCATGAAGTGTCTCGGGTGCCAGAGTCTGGAATCTGTCATCTGCGTCAGCTGTGGCGAGGAAGTCGTCATCCACTGCCTGCAGTTCTCCTATGGGGGCGTCCTCTTCTGGTGGCAGATGTTCTCCTTTGACAAGGTAATGACACAGGACAGTGGCACAGGTATTAGTGGACACACTGGCAGCACCGACTCAGATGCAGAGGCCTGTTGAAGGGCCACCACATATTTCCTCTGGCCACTGCACTGCATCTCCTCACTCTGGCCAAGTGCTAGTCGCCTAAGGGTAAGGACAGGTCTCCTTTCACTGGAACCTGAATGCACCGAGGACGGTACTTCATAATTCTGTTCACTATGTCTGACCAGCAACAAGGCCATGTGTAGCCAAAGGAGGTACTCCCTAAATATTAAATCAACTCATAATTATTAATGTATGTGCCGCTTCAATTATCCATGGGTCAGAGAACACACCAAGACCCTTTGCTAAGAATTGACATAAAATGCCAGGTAACAACTTGAAGTGGCTATCAAATGTTCAGATACAAAGAGTAACTAGCCACCAGTATAAGTAAGATGCTAGGTCATAGATCTACCTGTATTATACTGTGCATCTAAACCATCCTATGTGTAGCTGCTAGTTATGCAGAGTCCCATCTTCTTTTCTGCAATTAACTTCTATGATGTCCTGAGCAATTCTGCTTTTGTGTGAATATTGGATATGTTATATTATTCCACTGCAGTAAAGTTTAGATTGCTATTGTGCCTAAAAGTTATCCCCGTATTAACTTGGCATGGCATCCAGCGGCGGACCTCCTGTAGATAACATTCGGAAGAACCTGAGTGAGCTGAGGTCGGCTGTGCAGAGTAGCACAGCGATTGAGAGCATGAGGTCTGGAAATGCTGGCTCTGGATATAGCTTCTTCCATAACCACCCCACAATTGTGGGCAAATTGATTACCTATTCTGCCTACAATTTACCTTTTATAAGAGGGGAATAATAAATACCTAGTCATAACATTGCTGTGAGGACAAAAACACTCAGAGCTGGGTGTGATGGCCAAAGCCTATAATCTCAGTATATAGGCGGCTGAGACAGGTAGATCACAAATTCAAGACCAATCTGGGCAATTTAGTGACACTTTATTTCAAAATAAAAAGAATTTAAAATGGTAGGGGATTTGGCTCAGTGGAAAAGTACCACTGGGCCCAATCCCCACCCAGTACTACACATATGCGAAAGAAAAGAAAAAAAAAAAAAAAAGCACCTAGAAAAATGCCTGGCCCATGCCCGAAATCCCAGATTTTGGGACAATCCCAGGCTTGTGGCCAGCCTCATCAACTTACGAAGGCCCTCTGCAACTTAGTGAGACCCTGTTTCAAAATAAAAAATAAAATTAAGCTGGCAGTGTGGCTACCTTGATTCACAGCATACCCCCCCCACACACACACACAAAGTCTGGCCCATAATGAGTATTTTAACATCATTATAGGAATAACAACATTACCATTGTCACTGCTACTGAATTTTCATGAAAGTAACAGGAAGGCTCCTTAGTTACTTTGTCTTTAGTGTGGCATAGCGATGCTCTCAGGTATCACTGAATCTCGTGTACCTATTTATAAAGCTATTTATAACAGTCTGCTCCTTATCAGTGGTTTTGTTTTCTGTTGTTTCAGGTACTTACTGTCAACTGCGGTATGAAAATATTAAAAGGAAAATTTCTTAACTAACTTGTAGGTTTTAAACTGTGCACTGTTCTAAGCAGTGTCGTGGAATTTCAAGACATTCCTCTACATTCCATCTGGGATATGAATTGCCCTTTGTCCAGTGAATCCACATTGTATATGCTACCAGCTCATGAGTCACTCCGTGGTCACCTTGGTTACCAAACCAACTGGGGCAGTATCACACTGCTTGTGTTCAGGGAACTCTCACTGTACTTAATAATGGCCCCTAAGTGCAAGAGTAATTACATGAGAAATTCAGACATGTCAAAGAGAAGCTGCATGTGCTTCCTTTAAGTGAAAAGGTAAAAGAGCTTCACTTATAACCCATAATCTGAGTTGGCTCAGGTCTACAGTAAGAACGAATCTTCATTATAATGTTAAAGAAAAAGAAAAGGCACACCTCCAACTTAATGTTATAGCCACAGTGAGTAAAAAAGCATACATGTATAGAAAAAATATAGTATGTATATACATATATGTTATAAGAAAAGAAAGATGAAATACCACATACAGTTTTGGTTTCATGGGGTTCTTGGAATGTCCCTCATGTATTTGTTTTCTGTCTTCTGATCCTAGCCTATTATATTGTTTCTCCTCATTCGTATTTCTACTACTCAGCAAATAAACAATCAAATCTAAATCCTGTTGGAAATCCCACTACTCTTTCTCTTTTACCATACTGCTCTTTTCCTATTCTCTTTTTCTACCCAGGGAAATTTTATGACTTTTACAAGAGCAGGATCGGCAGTCAGCCTTTGCTAGTCCACAGATGTTTCCGGGTTCAGAGGAAAGTCAACCAAGCATTGTCAACTGTCTTTGAGTCTCTGCCGCTCAGCCAGTGACGGTCACGTATGAAGAGAACATCCTGAAGGTTGACTAGACGCTAGACATTGCCAAGCCCTCGGAAGCTGTTACACCATCCCCCTGAGATAGGCACTACTGTACCACAGTGAAAAATGAGTACTTGAGGACCTTGCTTAGGCCACACAGCTACCGAATGGTAGGTACTGGATGTGAACCTAGTAAAGAAATGCATGATGACAGGAGAGGCAGGTTATGCTTGGACTGCTGAGATGTGAGGATGGGGTGGGAATGGGAAACATCCCAGCAAACAGTACAAGTGCATTCCTGTGCCCACGCCCTCCAAGCAGACAGTCTTGGCAACTAAACAGGAAAAAAGAGAATGCCAGTTGGGCTGAAGGAAAAGGACTAAAGGGGAGAAAGAGACAAGGACCAAAAAAGGCACAACAACTAGGCCACGTTAAACAGGGGTTACAGAGGAACAAGAATGGAAACATGATATATAAAGTCATGGGCCATCTCTGTGACTGCCTAAGGAGGAAATCTCTCTAAAGAAAGAACAGGTCCATACCTGTTGTTCTTGCTGCTTCTCTTCATCTCCACTTTGGCTTAACTGAGTTTGATGAACTACCTAGGCACAAGGGGTTACAGCACAGCCTCCTCCATCTGGTCTCCCAGCTGCACCCCCACAGCTCCCACCCACTTCTCAGACTGCAGGCAGAATGCATGACCCTCCTAAACAGCATCTGATAGCCCCCATGTCTTCTAGGATCAATTGTCTGTCTGTCTGTCTGTCTCCCCTCCCTCCCTCTATCTCTTTCTCTCTTGTCACCTTCCAACTAAGCATCCCGTGTGCTGGCCATTCTGAACTACTTTCAGACTCTTGCCTCTGGGCTTTCACTCAGACTGTCTAATGCTGGCCACACAGTCCATGTGAAGTTCTACACCACCTTCTGCTTCTAAAGGAAGGTGTCATTTCCTCCAGGAAGCCTCTTCAGACCCTGGGGCCTGAATGTGCCCCCAAAAGTACACTGGGGTTCAGCATTATAGTCTTTACTTCATATTAAAATAGCGTACTTATTTAGAACACATCTTCCTTATGTTAGGTTTAAGACTCTTTTAAAAAGCTGTACAGAGGAGAAGCCTGCACTTGTACATGACCATCTAGCTGCAAAGAAACTGGTTATAAAAGGACAACAGGCTCTTACACACTGAACAACCATCAGCAAAATGAGCTGAAATGCTAAAGAATTGTTTGCATGTCTCTATGATACACAATTTTCCCCCTTTAGGGCCCCACTTGCATCCCAGGGCAGCCCCAAACCATCAGGAACATCAGGCTATCACAGTGTTCTGCCCCTTGGCAATCCCTGCATGAGTTTCTTTTGGGGGTCATGTTTTCTGCTTTTAAGGAAGGGATGCTTTAAGAAGCAGCCTTATGATATCCTAAAATACTAGTTTTGAGACTATCATTTAATATTCTCTATACATGAGAAACTTTTTAGATTTAAGTGCTGGGAGAACATTTTATATTATCTAAGTAGACAGCATGCTTTTCATCCTGCCTGGTAATATGACCTATATAATTAAAAGTTTCTAAGCTTTGCGGGTTGGCAGTTGCTCCTGGATAACCCATCACAGCTTACTTTGCCCTCTTTCCCTCCACTGGGTTCTTCCTGTGTATTCTTGATGGGTCACCAGTATTCATTTGTTTATCCTCACTTATTCCTATTCTTTCTTTATAAGATATCTGCGGTAAGTCCTTCACGAGTGTGGCAAAATATGTCTAGTGATGTTTCAAAATAATATTATTTTCTAATAACTTGGAATAAAAGTTTTAAAAACCCAAACACAAAAGTTAACATTCAAGTCTTAATGTGCAAGTAATTTTATGTAAACATTATTTTTGTAACACATGACAATACAGATTTTAATTCATACCATGTTCTGTGTGTATCGTTTCATGGAGAAGGGACTGAATTTGTTCCTTTACTTCATCTTCGATATTCTGGGGTTCTAAAATAATTATAAAACATCACTAAGTAGAAAATAATCAAGCATTAATGGAAAACACCAACACTCAAATATACTATTTGTGCAATATCCACTAAAATGAACATATTTGACTAAGCAAGTATGCATAGCTTTCTTATCAGCTTACCATTTTTTTCCTATGTAAACATGGTAGAGCATTAAAACTGGTTTTATTTTGTCAGTAGATATAAATGTTAAAAGGCTTTCAATAGGATCGTTAAAGAGAGAAAATGAACTTAGGCACAGATTTTCTCTTAAAAAAGCCTCACAAAAAGCAGAAAGACTTCAGTATCTAATTAACAAAATCCATATTAATGACAGAATAAAGTGAGGACAAGGCTTTCATAAAGGAAAGTATGGAAAATAAAGATAAATGTGGAAAACACAAATCAACATAGATTAAAGAATACAGCCAACCACTGTGTTTCCTGACAGTTGGGGGAATGGCACCCTCTAGTAAGAATCCCGGAGATCAGGGCTGGCCAACCATCCCCAGACATTTGCAAGCCTGAGTAGATGGCCAGAACATAACTGAATAACTGACAATCCTCTTAGCTGTGGAGAACAGCACTGCACAGTCTGATTCATAGGTCTGAACAAATGTGAATTACAAAACTCATTTTTTGTTTTGTTTTGGTACTGGGAATTGAATCCAGGGGTGATCTACCTCTGAGCTACACCCCCAGTCCTAGTTTACTTTTTATTTTGAAACAGGGCCTACATTGGTGAAGGCCTGCCTAAGCTGCTGAGGCTGACCTTGAACCTGTGATCCCCCTGTCTCAGTCTCCCAAGTACTGGGATTACAGGCATGTGCCAGCATAACCTACACAAAAGTGAACACTATTGATGACATTTTGACAACCCTGTAGTGCTTACTGGATTATCAGAGTTACTGCAACATCACATAAAAAAACAAGAAACTCACCACATGGGCATTGTTATCAATTTTCAGTCTAACAAACATCACCTATATTTAGTGACTAAAAGCAGCACCAGACTTGGTCTTGCTATCAAATGTTCTCACTTTAAATGCCAGTGACAAAAATGTGAGGAACTAGGGACTCTTAGATACTGTTGGTAGGGCTGTAAACTAGTACAGCCACTTGCGAGATCCATACGGAGGTTCCTCAGAAGACTAGGAATGGAACCCCATATGACCCAGGCCATACTACTATCTTTTCAAAGGAACTGAAGTTAGAATGCTATAGCGATGCATGCGTGCCATGTTTATATTAGCAAAATGCACAAGAGCCAAATTATGAAACCAACCTAGGTGTCCATCAACAGATGAGTGGATGCTGAAACTGTGATATATACACACAATGGATTTTTTTTTTTTTTTTTTTTTTTTTTTTGGCGGTACTAGGGATTGAACTCAGAGGCATTCTACCTTCGAGCTATACCTCCAGCCCTATTTTTTATTATTTATTTTGAAACAGGGTCTCATTAAGTCGCAGAAGGCCTCACTAGGTAGCTGAGGCTGGCCTCGAACCCGAATTCTCTGATCTCAGCCTCCCAAATGCTGGGATTACAAGCATGCACCACCATGCCTGGCTTACAATGGAATTTTAAAAGAACAAAATTATGTCGCTTGCAAGAAAATAAATGGGTTTAGAGAATATTATGCTAAGCAAGGTCAGCCAGTCTCAGAAAGTCAAAGGTCATATATTCCTCTAATATGTGGAAGCTAGAACAAAAGAGGAAGTAAAAGGGACTACAGTCAAATGAGGAGAGAAAACAGTAACATAGTGGAAGGGGACTGGGTGAGGGAGGACAGAAGGGGAAAACAAATGCTAAGAAAAGAACAGCTGAAGTAAGGTTTATTCATACAAGTTTTCACTACTAATCTCACTAAGCTGTATGGGGAGGGAGGAAGGGAAGGTGGGCAGGTACAGCGGGAATACACCAAGTAATGTGTGCACATGTCACTTTAAATCTCATTCTGGCCGGGCGTGGTAGTGCACGCTTGTAATCCCAGCATTCGGGAGGCTCAGCTACCTAGTGAGGCACTCCGCAACTTAGTGAGACTCAGTTTCAAAATAAAGAATAAAAAAAAAAAAAAATAGGCCTGGGGGTATAGCTTGGAGGTAGAATGCCCCTGAGTTCAATCCCCAGTACCAATAAATAAATAAATAAATAAATAAATAAATAAATAAATAAATAAATCTCATTCTGATGTATGAGTACATTGTCTTTAATGACAAAAATGGAATAATTTCAACTTTAGGCAGGGAAAAATCTAAATATAGCATATACTATGCTAATCACTTAACAAAGGCATTTCTAAAGCATTCATGTATCTTCTATTTTTATAGATGTTTATACTTTGCCGGCAATATATATGCATATATATGTATAAGCGAGTGAGCGAGTGTGTGTGTGTGTGTGTGTGTGTGTGTGTGTGTGTGTGTGTTCTGGCATAAATAGAAGAGTCTCCAATCTCCATCCTTCCCTCATCATCTCCCGTGTTTCTGACAGTTTCCTACCTAGATTCCCAGTCTCACAACTGTTGAGAGCACCAGTCAGAGAGAACACAGTATGAGCTGCCAGAAGCAGAGGCTGGGGCACTCTGCGCCTTCACGTGACCGACCCTGTAATGGCTTTCTTGGCCCAGTAAGTGAAAATCCAAGCCAGAGAACAGAATGCAAGAGTTTCACAACTGGGCCTTCACACAGAATCCCCTGCTACTAGCACTGGCTTTGAACTTTGTACCATGCATTTTATTTTTCCATGGTTTTGTAAATGTTCTTGCTCTCCCTTTGAAAGGGTTAATAAAGGCAGAAGCTAGACTGCACTACTGTCAAAGAACAAAATGAAAAACAAAGTGAAAAGGCAGGAATAGAGTGTTCTTTCACAACCATTATAATAAAAAGGGGGATTAGGTGGTAGAGGGTCAAGAGGGCTTACAGGCTTTATTTTATTGTACTTTTATGAGAGTTATGTAAATCTGCCTATAGAATACGTGGATGAAGTCAGATGAGGCAAATAAATTAAGGACTGAGTAGGATAAAGGTCGAGAAGGAAACATTTAAAACAAAGCAAATACTGCCAAGAAGTTGAGACGGATATGGTGTAATAAATGCGAGTGGAAAGAAAATGCCACAACATTTCAGGGTAGTCACTACTTTTACAAAACAAGATTTCTTAGTCAGGCATGGTGATATACACCTGCAATACCAGTAACTTGGGATTCTGAGACAGGAGGACTGCAGGTTCAAGGCCAGCCTTGACAATTTAGAGAGATCCTGTTACAAAATAAAAATAAAAGATGGATAGGGCCATATCTCAAAGGTAGAATGCCTCTGAGTTCAATCTCCTATACCACTAAAAAAAAAGTACAAAGTATTTTGATTTTACATTCATTATCAAGTAATCTGAACTATCAAATCCAAATAAAAATTTAAATTCTAAATTTTAACAATAGGGAGGCAGTAAATTCTCCTGGGATTATGAATTGAAGAAATAATAAAGCTTAGAAAAACACATTAATCTTAAAGGAAGGAAAATCAAATATTCTTCAGTACTGTGAATCCAATACTTAAATTGCCAGTATATAGTGCCATGCCTAATACCTCCAATAGGTGGCAGAATGAAACCAGATTTCTTAAAACTAAATAGTACTTTATAATAAATATTATATAACAAGTAGGAAGTGATAGTAATAGATTAAAATGGCATTTACTAATTTATTGAAATATTTCAAGATTTCCCAACTTATAGGTCATACACAGTCCTTTTGGTGACTATAGAAAATAACTTGACTTGATTTATGAATCCATATAGATAGAAAACAGGTTCCACAGAAGATCATGAGGATGTCTGGGAATTTTTTTGATATAGGCAAGAGACCTTTGAATAAAAAAGACTGGGAACTCATTAATCTTGCTTTGTTTAATCCTGTGGCAAATGGTGATGCCACTGGTGTATAGTAAGGGTCTACTTTATTTTCAGTGGAACATGGTACAACAATGCTGGAACTGGAATCAAGACACATAGCATTCAGCTCCTGTTGCCCCTAGCTGTGTGGTCTCAGGCAGTGAACAACTTACCATCCATGCCTTAGATTCTTGATATCAAAAGTTAAAATTATTTAATACAAATAAGTCACTAGAAAATATAAGATTGTTATAAAATTTCAGAAAAGATAGTTCATTATTTTATAAAAAATGCAAAACAAGTTATGGGTAAAATGAGATTCTATGTCAGGGTAGGTGCATTCCGCTGAGACCTGGAGACAACTTACCTGCCCCTGGGGGAGCCTGCTCCTCCAGCTCAGTGTTCGGCTCAGTCTCCTCTCGAGGGAAAGTCGGCTCTGGGGCAGATCTTTCTTTAAGTCCTGTATTTTTTATTCACAAAGTTAACTTAGGTTTTTTGTTGTTGTTGTTGTTAATCTTTTTGACATATTAAACTGGGAAAAATAGCACTATCAAAACATTTATTCAGTGGTACAAGTAATGCATAGTTTCCAATATTACATGCCTAAAAATTGAAGGGATAGTTTGACCTTTAACTTCATAAGGCCCTTTACTACCTCTTGTCTAAGCCTTTCATTTAAAAATGACAAAACAAAAAATATTGCTTAATCACTCACAAATCTTTAAAACATATTTGTCTAAACCTGCCAAAAGAAGTGGGAGTCCAAGCCCAGCAGTGACCATTACTTCCTAGGTCCTGAGCTCCCAATCGAGCAGTGAGACAGCTAAGATGCACTTGACCTTGCCGTTACTCATGTGAATGCCAAATGTTGACTTATATGCAATTATTTATTCTTCTTTTAAAAACTATAAATAGTTAAGATAAAAAGAAATCATTCATAAGCCACTATTTACAATTTTCTCAAGCTTATACCTACATATTATTCTATAACAGCTAACAAATATGGAAAAACTTTTTTTTTTTTAAATTAAGGCTTAAGGGTAAATGAAAACTGAATTTAAAGGTAATAGTATAAAATCTGATTATTAGGTTATTTGACATTTTACACATGGAACATTAAAATATATCCTCAATTAAATATGACTATTTAGAAAAACTAAACTGGTCCCAAGAGCCTGATTCTGTTTCTCGAGTACTGGGCTCTTCCTAAGCTTGCTGTTCCTAGAAAGCTCAATGCACAGGGTGTGCTTAGCAGTGAAAGGCTCAGGACAGTGTTGACATGTGGTTTTCTAATCTTACACACCTTTGTACAGTTCTTAAAGTGCATATATTATTGTAGTCTGGAAAAAATCCTCATTTCACTGTCCTGTACTCTTTTATTCTTATCACGTATTTTTCCTTCTCATTCCCTTTTCTGGATCTTTTCATTTTTCTCTCATTGACAGAAACATACCGCCAGCTTCCTCCTCCAAATCTTAGAGACACTGAGGTAGGGACAGCCAAAAATCCACCCATCACTCCAATTGCCTCTACCTGCTTATACCCAACACCACGTTCACACAAAACCAAATGCCCGTATCACAAACACCAACACATAGTTGTATTCTATATTTTAGTGTAAATCTAACTCTGAAATAGATTCCAAAGGGATCGTATAAAAACACAAGTCATAATCATAGTTCAACTTCTGGGAGCTAGGGATAAAGGTCTCTGAAAACACATCACATTTCAAGTTTAAAACAGGGATGAAAACTACTCCCATTTAAATAATACAGTGTTAGAACTCTATCAACTGTGAATGGGACTATTCATTGGCCAGTTCTGCTGAATGAGAAAAGCTTAAGAACGGTTAGAATTGTGCAACTGATCTTTGCAATCTCATCAGCTAAGACATGGCACAGAGCAGCTGCTCCAAAGATACTTGCTAAAGAGTTGGACACACCTAGTGGTCTCCTCTCTGCTAGTCTAAACGGCTGCAGAGGCTCCGGGCAGGGCCAGGGCTGCTTAGCTACACTAGAGTGGCTGAGGGCTGCAGAGATGGAACGGTGTTCACATCAATTTCTTTACCACGTGTTTTCCAGAGATTCATATCTCTGCTCCAATCTCCAACATTTCTGTACCACAGGCCTCATGTTCTTTTTTTTTCTTTGCGGTACTAGGGATTGAACTCAGGGGCATTCTACCTCTGAGCTCCACCCCCAGCCCTATTTTTTATTCTTTATTTTGAAACTGGGTCTCACTAAGTTGCGGAGTGCCTCACTAGGTAGCTGAGGCCGGCCTCGAATCCAGATCCTCCGATCTCAGCCTCCCAAATGCTGGGATTGCAAGCGTGCGCCACCACGCCCTCATGTTCTTTAGATGGCCCAGCTCAAGTCTGTCATCCTGGAGTAACTATTTCATTCTCAAAAGTACCTCAGTAGTATGGCCAGGTGTGGTGGTGCACGCTTGTAATCCCAGTACTTGGGAGGCTGAGACAGGAGGATCACAGGTTCTCAGCCAGCCTCAGCTACTTAGTGAGACCTTGTTTCTAAGTAAAGACTTAAAAATAGGGCTCAGGTGTAGCTCAAAATTAGAATGCCCCTAGGTTCCATCCCTAGTATCTCTCTCTCTCTCTCTCTCTCTCTCTCTCTCTCTCTCTCTCTCTCTCTCTCTCTCTCTCACACACACACACACACACACAAACACACACAAAGTACCTCAGCATGGATGAAAAATCAGCATCATCCTTCATTAAACACACATCCAGTAAGTTTTCAGACTGCAGTTCATGATGCAATAAACATGTTTTCCCATCAAAAGATATTTAAACTGCCTGAAAACCTCGTTCCCAGTAGATTTGAAAAAAGTGTCATATGAAAAAAATTCTAATCTAAAAGTGTTTGAAAGTACTAGAATACCAATACTCAGACATACAATGCCTCGAAAAGTCAGAATTTTTAATGGTGACACATGGAAAGACATAACGAGAGAAAATAAAAGCATATTAACAGGAGAAAAAACTATGAGGTATTTTCTATATACTAACCAAAGTGGGAGCCGAATTATAAACGTACTAATACCTGGTCATAATTCCCACTAGAGCTGAAATCAGCACAAAATAAAAACTATTGAAAAAGTCAAAGAAGCTAAAGATAATAGTAATACATCTCCTTTGTAGACCCCTATAAACTTTAAAAATGGACAAAAATACATTCTAGACTAGAATTGCTATAACAACCCATATAGAAGAATTAGCCCTACAAGCTTTTATTACAGCTCTCCCCTCCCCCAATTTTGCAACCTAAACTCATTTGGGTTTGTGAGACTTGAGAAAAGAAATAAAAATTAAGTAATAAGTATAAATAAGATATAAGATCAATTCAGAGTCAAAAGAAAGGTTTTCAAAACAGATTTATTAGGAAGTACAAGCAGCCAGGTGCAGCACTGTAATAAATATTCAAAATTACATTTTATATCAGTTTTCATGTTCCTGGGTGCATACATAAAACACCAACTCACAATGTCTTGAGCAAGGAGATTTATTATCTCACTTAACAAGCAGAACAGAGCAGGCTGGTTGCCCCGAGCATGGGCTCCATTCTCGGGCCAGCAGTGAACGCTCCCGGCTGCAAGCTTCCTTCAGACAAGATGATGTCCAGGAGCAAAAGGACCACCTCTCCCTCTGCTTCTTTCTTAGGCTTGAGGAATCCTTTGCAGAGGTCCCCAGCAGTCCTTCCTCCCTTTCAGACTTCAGAGTAAAACTGGGACCCACTTCCACTCCTAAGCTGGTAAGAGGAACAGATGACCACAACTACTTTATGGTCCTTATCTGTGGTCAAACATGTGAGTCCACTACGGCAGCTACGATATGATTTGGAGAATCAATCAATTCCCTTAAAACACACCTTGTTTTTAGTTCTGTAGATTCATCAAATTGTTAATGGTGTGCATTTAATAACGATATAATTGTCTCCAATTACAATTAAAAATGGAAGCAATAAAAAATAAATGAAGTCACTGCTTTAAATATTATTATACTGCTCTAGTATTTGCTTACTTTATTCACTGCTGCCCAACTACATCTGATCAGAATATATTTCATCTCATATTTTCCCATATATATGTGATAGTTGTAAACTTACTGAGTTGCATATTGCATTCATTTGTTCAATAGATATTTAGCACCTATTAATGCAAGCCACTGCTCTATAGTAATTGAGCACATAAGACACATCTTTCCAGGGCAGGGAGTAAGTAAAAACATAAGAAACGCAAGCTATTCGTGTTTCTTGTGGAGAGGGATAAGTGATAGGGGGAAGACATGGGCAGGCAGGGCTAGGCATTAAGGAAGAGAGGCAGGGGAGTTTACAATGAACAAGCAAGGAGAAGGCTCATTGAGAACACATCAGTAAACTTGTGAAGGAAATCAGGAATGAGGCCATGAGAGCTGCACTGGGGAACTCTCTGCTGTTACTCTCTGCTGTTCCCCTTTAGGAAAGAGCAAGGGTAAAATTCCTCATGGCATTGCACTTGGTGTAGAAAACATGGTGGCTGATATGGCAGGAGAGGCATGAGCCAGGAGTGAGAAAGGTCCTGGGATGTGAGTCTCTCTGAGTGAACACAAAGGATTCGCTTTCTCTAAGAATTGCGTTCACCCTTCAGTATCCATGGGAGATGGCTCCAGGACACCCATCGATATTAAAACCTGCAGATGCTCAAGCCTCTTATATAAAATGGCACGGTGTTTGCACATAAACTGGACACATCCTCCCATATACTTTAAGTCATCTCTAGACTACTTATAATACTGAATACACTGTAAATGCTATGTAAATCATTGTCAGGTTGTATTGTTTAAGGAATAATGACCAGGGAGAAAATTCTGTACATGTCCAGTCCAGTACAGATATGAATTCTTTCTTCAAATATTTTCAATCTGGGTCAGCTGAATCTATGTACTGGAGCCTCTGGATACAGACCTCTCAGATACAGAGGGTGACTCTATATGCAAACTGCTCCCTTAATGACTCTGGGAAATAACTGTAAATAGTAATTGGCTTCACAGGATTTCATACGCCCATCCCATGAAAAGTTAAGTAATTTTTTAAAATTACACTCATCAGTCTTTGGTTTACTCATTCAGTGGTGTACAGACTGATGGCAATTTTGGTCTTATTTACCCAGGTTACTCCAGCTATTGTTATTTATGATTTATTTATTTATTTATTCGTTTATTTATTATTTTCAGTACTGGGGATTGAACTCAGGGGCATTCTACCTCCCAGCTACACCTCCAGCCCTATTTTTTATTCTTTATTTTGAAACAGGATCTCACTAAGTTGCAGAGGGCCTTACTAAGTAGCTGAGGCTGGCCATGAACCTGCAATCCTCATGACTCAGCCTCCCAAGTGCTAGGATTACAAGTGTGCACCACCATGTCCAGCTTGCTATTGTTATTTATAAAAGGTAAGTGTTCAGTACTGCTACTGGTGCACATGCAAGTAGCCTAACAGTATAAATCAATATCTCCCAAGAATACAGCTTCAAAGGTACATAAAACCTGTGAAATATTCTGGGTAATCAATACATCAGAAAGGTACACATAATAACCTTTTTGTGTTTGACAGATCTTTAAAAAAAAGTATACTAACAGCTGACCAGGGACTTATCAAAATTCAGAAACTAAAAGCTACCCTATTCCAAATTCATAGTATCTTTACTTGACTCAACATGGACAGACAGGTTTCAAGAAAAGGATAATGTCGATCACAAAAGAATTACATAATATACCGTATAAACATAAACTATTTTATAGTGGAAAAACCAAGTAGTTAATTTTGAGAATTACCAGTGGGCATTTAGCAGGAAAAAGAAAGGTTGAGGACAAAAGCAAGAGGAACCAAACCCAGAAGACATAGCTCAAGTCACCAAATCCACTTCATGGAGCATGGCTAATTTACAGTCAACTTAGCAGATTTAAAATTGAAAATCACACTTGTTTACATCTTTTCAGTGAAAATATCTGTAAAGAGTCCTTATTATTCAAGAAATCATGATGAGAATCGCAGTAGTCAAAAAACTGCATAAATAAGTCATATGAATATAAAATATCCTCAGTGAACCAAGCACTTTTACAATCAACTCAAGCAGTCCCTAGAGGCGATCAAGCTGATGGGCTTCCTGAGTCAGTCCATTTCTTTAGCCATCTCTCCCCTCATTGAGAAATGTCCAGAGGATCACCTATGTACAATGCAAGTCACACGTAGAGTAAAACTGGAAATCTTGTATTAAAAAAAAATCTCAAGAAGTTGAGTAGAAGTGATGTTACAATTAATGAAAATTTACAAACAAAGCCATTAACAAATGAAATACAGAATTCAAATGTCCCAGCAAGGAAAAAATACAATGATGACATAAGTGCTTCAAAAGAAAATTATTTGATTAAAGATAAAAGATACTTGGAAAAACTGAAAGGCTCTCAAATATTTTTGTAAAACTGACCATCTTTAGGGTAATGTATTACTCAAATGTGAAATGCCACCGCACACAGCTTATGGAAAATTATGCCAGCAATGTCACTTAAAAATCCTAAGCATCATGCCATAGGTGATCTAAATCAAAATTTTGTTAGAATCATGGCAAAAACTTCTTGTACTCTTAGTATTTAATTTTCACTTTTCTAGCATTTCCCTAAGTGTCTTCAGATTCACAGCTACTTAGAACTATGCCATTTTCATCCCTGTTTTTAACTGACTTTCTTCTAAGGTACCCATTCTGGTTTTAATTATCCTTAGATAACAATATAAAGGAGATGCATAGAAAAATAACTACCTAGTGAATAAAAAGGTGACTAAAACCGAGGCTCAGTTTCTTAGTTAACCATAAATGCTAATGCAGTTGTCCTGAACTTCAATACAACTGAATTGAAGCCTTATTTACTGAAGAAAAGGGAGAGAAAGAAAGCAGATAAATCAAGTCCCAATTTATGAGCCCTCTAAAATCATTTTTAATGTTTTAGAGATGTTTCAATTCTTTTTTGGTATGAGGTAGGGTTATAGCATTTTTTGAAGATATTTCTTCAATGTTCTACTGTCAGCTATGAACTATTTTAATTCTTGAGCTGATGCTTAAATAGAACTAAAACATTTCAAAGCACTTTACTAAATAGCAACAGATAATGCTTATAAGCTTCTGCTGATCAAGTTATTCCAACACCTTTTCACTCCTTTGTGTAGAATTTGTCATTTATGTACTTTCTGTCCCACTGCCACTGAACTTCAAAAATGAAAGTAAAAATTATTAAAATGCTCTCACTAAATGCAATAATTTCCTACCCTCTGCAAGGGAAGGAAAAAAAATCACTTGTAGAAAAAAAATCACTTGTAGAGAAAATATCACTTAAAATGTTTCATATACTTTTAAAAAATCAATTCATTTGTCTCAGCAGCAAGATCTAGCTGTATATATAATTTGAAAATTGTGGAGCTTTTACATGTGGCAGATACCTATTTTGCTTCTCACTTTATTGAGTTCTCAATGGGGGGCCTCCCTCTTCTTGTTCCAGACACCCCCTACCTGTAGGGAATATTGCAGCAGCTTGGGTGGGACCCACTCATCCCCCACCCCAAAGCTTTGCACACAGTATCAAGTGCAAGAGGATGAACTGTAAGAACAGCCCCCAGCTAGAAGAAGGGTCACAGCTGGTCACCAGACCTAACAAAGCCAGCTAGAATTCTCCCAGGAACTTTTCTCCCAGAGCTATCCCAGAAAACCAGAAAGACGCATTCAGAGCCTGTCCTGTCCCTCAAGCATCTCCATATAGAATAAAGCTAGGCAGTCAGCAGGCCTGTGGTTTGGAAAAAGAGGAGAAAGGAGTGCTCTGATTATAGGTTTGGACTAGGGGCCTATTCACCTGAAGCCAGGGCCCTTTTCTTGCCAACCAGGAGCCATAAAACTCCCCTTTTGGTTTACTGTGTTCTAGCAGTAAAACAACAGCAAAATCCTGGCTAGTTAACATACAAAACTCCAAGTTATCACATGTTATAATTTCTTTGGGCCTTTTTACCCCCCCCCCCAAAATAGGATTGGATTGGATAGTGAATTATTTTCTCTTTGCTGTATAATTCTATTATTTAAGTTGGAATTTATCTCAATTAAATGTTTAAGTGCTTGACTGTAAGTAGTAAAAGCTGCTGGCACATTAAAAAGAAGTACACAATAATTTTTGATATACTTACACAAATTTACTCATTACTAGTTTGAAATATCTTTAGTTGAACCCAAAATCTCTATTTAAGCTCTTCATAGAAAAAGCATCATTTAAAAAAAATTTTTTGATAGCACTTTTGATTCTGTTATCAGGTTAGTTTTCTCAACCAGTAGTATCACTTTTTCTAGTGCTGGGATCCAACCCAGGGCCTAAAGCATGTTAGGCAAGCACTCTACCACTGAGCTATACCCTAGGATTCAACCAGTAATCACAATTATTGATTTAAAACTTCATACACAGAATATTACACACCATTTGTAGAAATGCATTTCTTATTAAAATTTCACTTTATTTCATGTCTTCTGATGGGCTAAATTCTAACTTCAAATTTTCAATTCTTTAAATAGTAAACAATTATGATATATTAGATATTAAAAACATATGTCATTCAACCAAAATAACCAAAAACATGTGCCATAAAAGTATATTCTAACATGAAAAAGTAAACCATTTTAATAACTATCTGAGTCTAGAAAGGTATCATAGATAAGTGTTCTGAAATTGCTCTTCTAAAACAAATTCTCTCTTGTGTTCATGTGTATCCCTAGCATGCAGAAAGACCTCTCTGGCAAAGGGTAAACACAAAGCACTTGCTGGACAAGAGGAGGGAGTGTAGGTGGGAACAAGGGAGCCAGGTGGTTGAGGAGAAATAAAACATGAGAGGGCGAGGAGAAGAGAGGAAGGAGATGAAGGAGAAGGCAAACAAATAAAGGAGAAGAGAGTAGAAAAATGGAGAGGTGAGGAAGAAGGGAAGGGAGAACCTGGGAAGAACCTGAAGAAGGGGTATCCCCTGGAGCTGGTGTGGGGGGAGGCGTCTTAGCGAGGGAGAACTGGAAGGGAGGTGGTACATGGGCCTATGAAGGGGCCCACAGAACTGCTAGGGGGAAGGGAAGCAAGAAGAGGGCAGGAGAAATAGAAAGAAACACAGGGAAGCAAGAAGGTAAGGAGGGCAGAAAACAAAGGCAAAGAGAGAAGGAAGAGAACTTCCCCTCAAGCTGAGTACTTGCTTACTGGGGAGTTATGTCACTGCACATAAACACTACGTAATATCTTAATATTATTTGTCTACCTCCAATGAAAGTATTTAATATATTAATAAATCCATTATAATTCATATTGTACTATATACATTTTATAACATTTGAAATGCTTCATCTTTTTAAATTTAGAAGCATGACACACTACATTTAAATATCAAAGAACTTACTTATTGAGCACCAATAAACACATTCAGTGGCTAATGTACATCTTCCCACTCAAAGCAAGACCACATTTCCTATGCCCTTTAGCATGAAGGGCAGCCAATTGCAATGGAGAGAACATTACCACTTCCCGGCTGCCGACCCCAGTTTTAGTTCTTTTTCTTCTGGTTCGCTCCCTTGGCCAGGTGGGCAGCCTGCCTGACAGGACTTCTACTTTCCTTCCTGTCATCTTTGTCTCTGGATGCCACTTTACTAGACATATCCTTCGTGTTTGGCTTTTTCCGGTTGTCCTTGGTTTTAGCACTTTTATCTGGGTCCACTTTCTCCTTTTCTCTGTCCTTTTTACCCTTAGGAGACTCTTTTCTGCTTACATCTGAGTCAGCAAGTTTCTTCTCCTTCCGGTCATCCTCCTTTTCTTTCTTCCCCCTTTTTCTCTCTTCATTCTTACTCTCCTTCCTGGACAAAGGTTTCTCTTTTTCCTTCTTGAGCTCTTCCTTAGTGGGTTCTTTAACTTTCAGGTTTTCCAATCAAAGGAAAAAATGTTTATTGCTGGCATCTCTTAATGCATAGAATAGCAACTTAGTGAAAAAGTATTGTTTTTTTTAACTCCCCAAATACACACAGGAAGTGGAGTTTAATTCACTAGTTTTTAAGTTAACTAAAATTCAATGTGAACTTCTATAAAATAGTAGCTATAAAAAGAATGCAAGAAACCTGCCATCATACTTTTCTACCTTCTCTTAACACCAAGTTAACATGCAATATTGTTAAAGGACTCCATCCAGAAAGACAGCACATTACACAAAGGATTAACTCACACTTCATAACTATAGTGACATAAAAACAGGATCATTGGCAATGTAAGAATGAACTTTTTATAACTTGTTTTTGCACAAACATAATTAAACTGCTTTAGTTTGCACCAAACATCATGGGCTTAAAATAATTGTATTTATATTCTTTGAGAAAAATATACATAAATACCATTTAATTACCTTAGAAAAGCAAAAAAAAAAAAAAGTCTATGCATATGACATTTTAAAATCATCTGTAGTATTCAAAATGGAAAATAGAATTACTTGCTGCATATAGTCAACATTATGAAATCATATATCCTTAAGTATGTTTCCCAGCTAATTGGAACATAATTCAAGCCAACAGTTCACAGGGGAGAAATAACAGTTAATTGGAATGCACAAGTAATTCCAAATCTCACAGAAGATGTTGCTTTCAACTTGTTTTGCATAAAATTTAAAAAGCACTTAAGTGAAAGCTTTAAAGTTTGTAAGCTTACAAAAGATGTTTCTGCACTGTATCTTCCTAGACCTTCTAATAAAATCTTGATTAACCAAAAACAAGTATCATGTAGAGTTTCTCCATTAGTTGAATATCCTGGTAAACAACCAGGAAATTCTTTAATTCTTCCTGAAAATCTCAGGAAAATCCCTGAAGAATATAGAATAGCATTCACATAGAATCACTAAGTCCTCATTGTACTTCAATACTGGCTATAGAATAACTTAGACAAGTGCAGTGTTGTTAGCTCTTAATCTGCATACTATTTTTAACAAATTAAATGTGTAACACTTCATTTGCCTTTCTAGATCAAGAAGTAAAATTATATTTAACGGACATTTATTTCATCATTATTTACCCCTAAATAAAACAGTAAAAATTCTGTGTTCTTCCTGGGAATTATTCTGGTGGGATATGAAGCTAAAAATTTCCTTATCTTAAAATTAAAATACAAATTCCAAACCCTACACACCACACAGGGAAAGTCGTAAATGTTCCATGTTTCACCAAAACACAAGCTAGAAAAGCTACAAATAATATTCCAAGCATTTGAACACACAAAAAATGATCACAAGTTTATAAAGAAAACCATGCACTTCCCCATGCCCTTCCCTAAAGAACAGAAAGGTGAATGTCATAGAATATAAAGTAAGGCCTATGTTAGCCTACATATAATAGTTGACAGATAGTAATTTTTAATGAATTAAAATACCAAATAGAACAAATTCTTTACCAACATACACAGTGCTCCAGATTATAAAACTAAACTTTCATTTTTTCTGGAAAGCACACATTTGATCATAATAGCTTTTATTGTACTCTAACAGTGACATCAGAGCTTTTGGAGAAATAAAATCAATCACCAATAAACATATTTTTTTACAGCAATAGTTTAAAAAGTCACACCAAGAAAGGCTTTGGATAGCACGATGTATGTATGTAGACTTAATATAATTTTCTAACAAATGTAACAAGATGCCATTATATGTTCTAAAAGACTTACAAATCTTTGATAATATAAACGGAAATTCATTAAAATTATAGGCTTGAGGCAGAAAATTCTTCAATGAAATCTTGACCAAAACTACTTATAACCAAGGTGCACCCCAAACCAAAAAGCAGTAGTATTTAGCATTAGTAGCTGCATTTACATAGCATACCCAGAAAATGTCATGCATTTCCAAGCATTAAACTTGATTCACTCAAGGCTAATTTAACAGGAAATACCTTTAGCCTTAGTTTTTCTCTTGGCTATCCCACCAGGTCCTTCTGTTGGTATTTACAAGATGAAAATAAGTTATGAAGAGAAAATACTGGGAGCATTCAAAAGTAAGTATCTGTACTAGTTAAAATTGGTGCCTTTATGAAATAAGTGACTTAAATTCACCATTTAGAAGAGTCCAATGTACAACACCTTATTTTCATTACCTATAACAGATAAATGCATTACAATCAACCTATGATCAATCAACATCACAATTTGCCGTAAGTCTTTAAAGATTGTGGCTTCGGAAACACCTAAATACCACTGGAAATGGCATTTCCTGCAGGTCATGGACTTCTGCCTGGGTCACAGAATATCAATTATAAGGCCTGGGGTAAAGGGCCAATGCTTACTTCCCTGCCTAATCTCCACTGCCATTCAAAAAAGAAGAGCACATATATAGGATTTTTATCTTTATTGCTTGAATAAGCATTGTCCCCCTCCCAATCACTTCAAACTTCATTTTAAAAATTACATAAGCATGCAAAAATAACACTATTATGTGGGTACACACATTAACTTTTTCACACTAAAAACCACAGCAGCTCTCTACTTGCCCTCTTGGCAAATGAAAGCTCTGAAAATAGATTTATTTCTGACCTTCTAACGAACATCAATACCATATGCCTTTCCGTGCACTGTGTTCTAACCAGGCTATATTTAGAATCTCATTCAAGTGATCTTCCTTTTCTATTTCTCACTCTCATAAATGCTATTTTATATTCACCTATCTGCAAACTTTCTACGGCAGCAGCCTAAGCTGCGGATCCCATCCATGGGCATGCCGGGCAGGAGGCACTGTCCTTGCTGTTCTGGGGAGCAGGGAGGGTGGAAGGCAGCACCAAACACAAGTGGTACTCAGGAGCCAAGGTCAAAGGCGGTAGCAAAAGAAAGCCCCTAAACCATGATGCACACTTCTGCTGCCAACTGTGGGACCCACTCTGTGTTTCTAGAAACACAATCACACCCCCACTACTGTATGAGGTATTTTTGTGCCTCATATGCTGTTTGTATCATCCTGCATTCCCACATTCCCTCCCTTCCTTCACAGCACACTGCTTCCATGGAATGAGAAAATCCATTTGAGAATGGTAATTTATTGAAGTTTAATATCACCATTCTGCAAAAAACAGCATGAGTATGTCTTACTCTGACTACATAAGGAAAGAAAAAAGAAACATGTGAGTAACTGTTCCCTATGGCTATATCTGTCCAATTACTTGACACATGGAAACAACCCAACAAGTGCATTTGTGTAACTTATTTTACAGACAAAACATTTTTTTCCCTAGAGTCTTTCAAAAATAGCTTACCACCTTGTAATGTAGAATGCTTTCTTGGACCACTCCCCCCTAAATATTACATCAGAATAAAAGATGAAAACCACTCTTGTACTACTAACTTTTAAATATATTAACATTACTGAATGTGTAATAGAAATCTGCTGAAATACTGAAATACACTTTTAATACTGCTAACATTCCCCCTCCTGAGTATGTACGTTCTCCCATGGCAGGCCCACATTTCCCTGTTAAAAAGTAGAGTGGTAGCCGGGCGGGCGTGGTGGTGCACGCTTGTAATCCCAGCATTTGGGAGGCTGAGACTGGAGGATCCGGGTTTGTGGTCAGCCTCAGCTACCTAGTGAGGCCCTCTGCAACTTAATGAGACCCTGTTTCAAAATAAAGAATAAAAAATAGGGCTGGGGGTGTAGCTCAGAGGTAGAATGCCCCTGAGTTCAATCCCCAGCACGACCAAAGAAAAAAAAAGTAGAGTGGTGAAAATCAGATCATCTCCTCCCCACACCTACCATTGATGAAAAGGCTAGAACTGCTAGAATTAACCTTCATCATGAATGACCCAAAATATCAGATTAGCATCAGACTATTGAAACATTTAGAAATGAGTAATTAAAACTTCTCCAGTGTTGGCATAAAGCTTAAGGTAAAAATTATTAAAGTGCATAAAAGATTCCAAAGTATCAACTTAAAAACTACCTTTTCTGAACTTAAAAAAATAGTCACTAATTTTTCAGGATTTTTTTTTTTAACATGAAAAGACCAAGGTAATAATTTAAAACATAATTGTCATATCATTCTCTGAAGAAAAGAGTATAAACAGAGAGACTTCACAGCATTTGGAAAAACAAGTTAATAAAGGAGCCCACAGGTTTCAACAAACAAATAAATAAATAAATAAATAAATAAATAGGACCACCAATAAAATGTAGTGATCTAAAGGTTAGAAAAACTGTTTTGGCTGTTTTAGGAGGGAAAACATGAACTAAGGACCTACAGCATTGTTAGTTACTAAATGTCCTATGACATTCTTCAGATCAGTTTTAACTAAAGAATTGGTCTAAGAAGAGGCAGTTGCACTAAGAAAACAGGTTAGAAGAAGGTGGCCCACGCCTCGGGGTGCTAATGAGGCTCTGCCTCATCACACTAGAAGAAAACTAACACAGAAATTCCCAAGAGTCTAAGGAGGAGGAAAGGATGAAGGGCTTGAAGGATTTGTCTGAGTCTGTGTGTCTTGAAGGCTAGTGCATAAACAGGTATATCTTTAAGAAAGAGTCATTGGGAGGAGAAAGGACGAGGCGAGGAGGAGGAGGTGCAGGCATACAGGGAAAGGTCATCTTTGGAATGAGGAAAGTCAATGTCTGAAGAAAATGGCAAATGAATGAACAATAGATCAAAACATGCTACAATGTAAAGAAATGATATAAAGGGAGAAGACCATGAAGTCCAAGCCAAAGTTGACTACCTGAGGAAAACACAGAACAAGACCATCTCCCCAGAGGAGTAACCTGACCTTGGAAGACGGAAGCACATGGAAGTTTAGAAGCATTAGGGCAAAGTGAGCAGCAGAGCAAGCTCCTAATTCTTGACAGAATTAAAGGTTTGTCATTCATACCAGGGTTGATGTGGACACAGTGTCGAAAGTCATCAAGCATATTCTATTTGTCTCTTGTTTTCTTTTCACTACCATAGCCAATCTCCAAGGGGGGGGGGCTTCAAACAATGAAATTAATCACAACACAATGCTCATTAAAATAGTCTCCAGGTAGTATGGAGGAAATTCTAACAATTGGAGCTGAAAAGGAGCCTCTTGATATTTGAAATCCACTTGAATGAAAGTTGTTCTAATAAACAGAGTACATTCCAATTTAAGGCAGACTAACAAGAAGCATGATCAGAAAAAATGGCAAAACAGACACCACCATACTGCCTACTTTCTTTTCATTGTTTTATATTTATTCTGGTGGTTTGTAAGGCAATTACTGTTCTTATACAGGAATCAGGGGGAAGAAGGGGAACCTGTCTTATATTTTTCCCTTAGAATGTGAGAAAGTTGCCTAAAGGTAATTTGTGCTATTTTGGTGGCTGCCTAGCAGCCATTATCCCACATTAATTTTAGAAATAAAATGTTCTCTATGAAATTTAAATGCTTGAAAGGTTAAGCCAATGTCTGGACTTAGGGTTTCACCGCATGCAACAGACATGGCTTTAGAAGACTGGCTCCGAGCAGCGACTGCAGGCCTGCACACACTCGGCTCTAGAATTGATGAGCTGGGATCCCGGCATACTCAGCCACTTCAGACCGGTGAGTCACCATGAACCTGGGTGTCCCGTCTCCCTCCTGAGGAACATCGTAATCATTTCAAAACTGACTTCACAGAGCCAAAAGAGGCCTCGGACACTAAGTAATAGTCGTGTGAGCGAGGCAGACGTTGCTCCACTGTCAGTCCCTAGGCCAAGTAAAATGCATGTCAGCACCACCTACTTTCTTGTTAACAACAGTATTACAGACATATGGGGGAGGAAAAGCTGCAAACCCACCAGGCTGCTATGATGAGGGGGAAGAGAGGAGAGAACATGAGTGAACTAAAGGAGTCAAAGAACAGGAAAGGATTCCACCCCGAGGATGAGCTAGAGTGAACAGAAAATGCAGATTCAAATACAAACCAGGTCGTTAGCATATATATCAGTGTGTTTTATGAAGTTCAAAACGTCATTTCTTACAAAAAAGTATATATGAGTAATCACTGAATTACTACTTAATCTGATTTGAAAAAACACTCAGTATTTTAGTTATGCAGTGAGGAATGTCTGAGGATTTTATTCATTGGGATTAACTCCAGCATATAATATTATTCATGTATTAATAAATACCATGTGTTGGGCTCAGCTTTGAAGAGGGATTTGAATAAAGCATAAGACCTAGTTCTTAGCTTCAAGGAGTTCACAATCTAGATGATAACTTCTAAGTATTACAAGGTTATCCAAAAAATATAGAGAATTGGTCATACTTGCTCCATTAGTCAACTTACAAAAAATAAAGTCTGAGTCACTGAATTTCTTAAAGTGCTCCAAATACATATAATGATCAACAAAGATTCAACAGTCCAAATCATAGAAACTTGTTACATGCTTCCTAGCTTTAACTAGTTAACCCAGAGTCTTATTTAGAAAGTCACTAAGTACCAATCTCCATAAGGTGTAACTGCCAAATGATCAAATTAAGGATAACTAGTTATGCCTATACCTGCTTTTGATAATTCTTTAAAGTTGTAGATGTTAAAAAAGCAAGGGAACATTGTATTCTAAGTTTAAATAAAAATATACCAGAATTTAAGAAGAAAGAAAGTTTGTCACATGTCTGGGTACTGTCTTTAAGAAAGGGAAGTGATTTACATAGAAAAGAATAAAGTGCAAGATGAACAAGCAGCGCCACCAGCCCCACAGTGCACTCTGCCCTTGATATCTGCAGGACTCCCACCAGCAGCGTCTGACAGCCAGGCCTGGAGAGCTGTAAGATCAGCATCAAGAAGACCCTTCTGTGGCTGGCTTTAAACCTGCCACTCATGACCCAGAGGAAAACAAGGCTGAAAGAAGTCCAAGTGCAGACAGAACCCCCAACATGCCCCTGCCTCGTTTTTGCACCAAGCTCCAGAGAATCTGTTCCCTTTTCAATTGGACAGTGACGGTGCATCAGGAGAAGCAGGAGCAGCCAGGGTGTGGAGCCAGCACTGCGCCTAGCGTGCATTCCATTCTGCAGAGTATGGTGGGTTATTCAGAACTGAAAGGGCTCAGAGTAAATACAGTATGATTTAAAATTCTATAACTATAAATACTCAACTGTGCAGAATATAGTGTTGCATTTTTAAGTTAGCTCTTAACTTTCAAACAAATGAACTAGGAAAATATTCACATTATGAAACAAAATTACTAAATGAATCCATAGAAAATTAAGAATTATCACATATAGAATAAAACATACAAGAAATCATGTTGATGATAATTTCAAGATACTTTATACCATGATTTTGAAAACGACTTTATTTACTCCCTTACACAAAAAGCCTGAGGCACAAGTTGAAGGAGGTCACAGAAGTCAGGGGTTCATCAGCTACCGGTATTTTACCTTCATCTGAGTTTTATTAAATGTGCTGATTAGAGGCGCCACAAAATAAATGGCAAGTTATTATCTCACATCTTTGTTTTTCACTTACAAAAATAAAGCATAATTAATTTCTGTACATAAAATATGCATTAGTATCATGACGGAAGAGAAATTAATTACAAGCATCTTAACACATTTAGTTATTCACTTCTTATCAACTAAAATACCTTCTAGAGTTAGTAGTCACGACACATTAACAAATAATATTGCTCTAAATATTACATTTCCAATATCTGACTAAGTGAATTTCACCGAGAGAAGGTTCTAAGATTGCTTTTGAATTTAAACCTAATGATTTTTGGTGATCCACAATATTCAAACTAGAAGACACAATACAAAGACTGAATTAAATTTCAGAAAGAACAGTATTAAGTAACCCTGATTACTTCTTAGCTGACATGCTTTTTTATATTTGAAAATCAGAATATTTTGACTTTCAGAAACATTGACAAGAATGAGTCCTATTTCCTGAATAATGAGGACAAGACAAACTGGAGTTTTAATAGCCACTTAAGCTTTAGAAAATTACCCTACAGTGAATAATATATGTGTCCATATCTAAAAGTAGCTATAGAATAGTGATTATTTGCATTTAAGTAAATAGTGGGGAATAGAGATGGATTCCTGTGTTCTAATTTTAGACTTTTATTTTCAGGCTATCATTTTATAATCAAGAAATAAAGTTTGTAACCTTCCCTTCAAAACAAATGGATGATTAGTCAAATTGAAATTAATTGAAAGTAATTTGACTGTATATGGAAAAACAAGAAATATTGGAAAAGTAGAAATTATAAAATCAAAATTTTATAAAATGTAAATATTTTCAAGTTTTAAGTTCCATAGGAAAGAAAGCTAAGAAAAAATTTAGAGATACTCAAGGAAGTTTAAAAGTATGAGATATCCCTCCTTCAAAGACTAACAGAAATTAAAGTCTTTGGTCTTATCTCTTTCGAGCTATAAGAGCTTTGCTGGCGGGGGGGGGGGGGGGAACAAGTGAAATCTCTCTCTCTCTCTCTCTCTCTCTCTCTCTCTCTCTCTCTCGTATTTGGGAATGAGCCCAGGCTACACCTTCAGCCTTATTTTATTTTTTAATTTTGAAACAGGATCTCAATAAGTTGTCAAGAGCCTCACTAAGTTGCTGAGGCTGGCCTTGAACCTGTGCTTTTCCTGTTTTAGCCTCCCAAGTACTGGGATTACAAGTGTATGCCACCACAACTAGCTGTAAAATCTCATTTTAAGAGATGCATTTTGCATATAGCTAATACAATTGTTTTTGCTCTTACTGAAGCAAACTCATTTTAAACAAACTGATTAAAAAATACCTTAAAATTTTCTAATGGGAAGAATCATTTTGTTAAAAATGAATGACCACTTTAATAAATATAATTTATAAAGCTAAAACTAACATCAACTAAGCCAAAGTCAATAGCTAGTTAATGAAGAAAAAATGGAAAAGACTATTATTTAGGATGAGTAATTTTAATATATACAATGTTATTTAAGATACATATTCACACTTTCCCTCTTTTATAATATGCCTAATTAAAAATGTTTACTACCTTCTCTAGATGTATATTTGGAAATGAAATAAAAAATAAATTTTACTTCTATAAGCAGAAATATTCAGACATACTACTATCTGAATTCAGTAATTTAACTACCATAAGGCAAAAACATGAATTATTTTTAAATTATTTCCAAAGCACCATTAGTACAGAATTTCACACTGAAATTTGTATGAACCTATCTGACAAGTCAGTTAATCTAAACAAATTACAGATTTTTTAAAAAATCAGCTTTTTAAAGAACCATCATTTTACACACCAGACAAGTTAAAGATCAACAGAGAAGCATTTGATTTATGAATCATGCCAGGAATATTTTTTATAATCACGTCCATTAGAATCATCATTAATACTATATTAGAAAGACAAGCATCAAGGGTTAACCACAATACAATTTACTATTAAGTTTCCAAGTTTAGTTCAGTGAATACATAGTTGAAACAAGTAATACAGAAACCAATTATACTACCGAAAACATCATTTTCAATGCACTTAATACAAGAGTGAGGAAGGGCACTTTCTTCACTAGAAGTGAGAGGGGCTGAGCGAGGGACTAGCTAGTGGCTGTACTGGGCAAGATGGCAAGGTTGACTTTTACTACAAGGTCACAACTGCCCCACTGCACATTAAGCCCTGCATAAGCAAAGGAAAGGAAAGAAAAAGGAGGTGGCTGGGGTTTTCATAAGCCAGTGCCCAGTCCCTGAATCAAAGTCACTGGTTATGTAAATCCAAAATGACACAAGTCTTTCCCTGAACCCCTTCGTTCTGTGACGTACCATCAACACCTTCTGTAGTCGCACTTTCTTCTTCTTCCTCTTCTTCTTCTTCTTCTAGCATTTCAAAAGGAGTCATTATATCATAGAGAAATGAGAAGAAACCATAAAACCAATCTGAACTTTCCTCTGCTAAAATATTAAGGACTTCCTCAAGAGAATCAATATTTTCATTACTGCCATCTTTGGTCAGGCCTACATAAGAATAAAGGAAGAGAGAAAGAGAAAATAAGGAGAGCAGTTAGGTGGAAAAAAAATAAGCTGAGGAAGTGTGATCTCAAAATGGATGTGCACTCTGGTCACAGAGGTTTTCAGAAAAGGCATTTTGGAAAATAAAGAAATCAAGTTAGATGCACAATTTACAATCAACTCTCAATCATATGCACTAGAGGATAGCCACAATCTGAGGATCCTTAACACTCTAACCAGAACCTAAGTGGGTTTGCCTTTTTCCCATTAGGGAGTTTTGAGCTGGAAAACTGACAAAATTGTATCAGCCAAAATCAACAGGAACAGGAAGAGTGAACAGAAGCAGTATCAGAGAAAAAAAGATATATATTTCTGACATCCTCAAGATTTGCTCACTTACCTAACAGGTATTATCGAGAGTTGATTACATAAGCATTTACACGTATTGACAAATATTCACTGAAATAGTCACTGAGGCTCACTTCCTCAAACTTGTCTTCTTGGGGCATAGAGTAAACTTGGGAAATGCTGGAGCTGGTAAGACTAGCAGGATTAGTTTATAGCATCCATGCATGAGCATCAGTGCACTCAAATTATGTAACTCAGATAAAACACTTAAATTATAACACAACTAAATAGGCACACTCTATAATACCCTGGCAATTGATTCATGGTACTGTAATCCTAGCCAATAAGAAGATTAATAACTCACTCTACTTACTGATAAGAAACTTGATCAAGGCCTTAGCCAGCCATTTGCCAAAGGAACATCCCAAACTTCTCTTCCTTTCAGCCTATAAAATTAGCTACTACTGCAAAGACTCTGACTTCTATCATTTTTAAACACAGGAGACAAAAAGGTCCTCCTAATAGAAAGAAGCCAAAGTATATATTATCTTTTTTTTTTCTGTGAAGAACTAGCTTGAGATAAGAAAGGTCTTCTGGCTCCACTAGGTATCAAAAACTGCTAGTACTGCCAAGTTATATAGAGCAGGATCCATCTCCATCATTTTGTGGAGGAAAACAGGTGTGGGTGGTGGTTCTGGCTGTAAGAAGTGCACATTTAGAAAAGCACTTTTAAATTGTTCTCTACTTTCCAACAAATTTTAAGTACTTCCGAGTGTTGACTATAAAACATAGAATTCTGCTTTTCAGCATGAAAGCAGGGTGAAGTGTGCAACAAACATGCACAAGTACCTGAACAAAACTTTTCAATCACACAGCTTTTCAGTGGTTCTTAAGACAAAACAACTAGTCCAAAGAGAAAAAAATAGTCTGGATATGTAACTCCTTCTTAAGCGCTAAGAGTAGGCGCCAATCAAAGAACAGGATGTGGATGACTCGGGCTAGGCAAGCTCTGGTTTTCTCCTTCTGAGCTCATGCACGCACCCATCCAGCCGGACCCCTTACCAAGGGGCTAGGACGGTGCAGTGGCTGCTCTTTCATGCTCCACCCATTCCTGACATGGTGCCAGCTAGTCACAGGACAAAAGGACAACACGATCCTTAATGTGATGTCACCCTCAGCGCTTGGTTCTCACATCATTTCCTGTTGATTTTGTGTGGGAAACAAGTTTTTAAAGAATACATTTCCAAACAATGTAGTTTTCAATAATCCAAACTAAAAACAAGATGCTCTTATTTTAGATAATTAGCCACCAAAATAGGAATCTATATAATCAAGAACGGGCTTGGTATATTTCCCAAGTGTGTCAGAACAGATTAGCCGGTAATAATAAAATTGACGATAGCAATATACCTGATTTATTCACACATGTTGAATTCTCTTTAGATTTTACCAAGCCAACCCTTAGCCTCTTCCTGATCACAGAGAGCCCATTCAAGTATCCGTATCCCCAAAATTCCAACAAATTTTGTCTTTGCAGTCACCTCCAATGACAGTTGAGTTACAACAACTCACATTCAGAAGATCTTCAGTCCCTGAATTCAATTCAGATTAAGGTTGTATTTTGTGCAGAGAATTCAAGCAATACAAAAATCAGGTCAGAGGTGAGGGTGAGCCTGACAGCTCACCTTTGGTTTGTTTCATCTTTACAGAATCCGAAAGCTAATTATGGACTGCTACATGCATACAGTGTAGTTTATTTATCTTACCCTTATCTTTCTTTGTGCATTTATTAATCAAATTATCAAAATGAATACTGTGATTGACCAAATTTGGTTCTACTGCCAAGTATATAACTCTTCTAAAAGGAACAACTTACTATTTGCCCATGCGACATGCATCTACCTGCAAACAGCAATTCTCAAAGCTACATTTAATTAACCTTTTAATGGTTGGTTAAAACTTTAACAAAAATAACCTTTTGAAATCTAACATATACTAAAAATCAAGTTACTATTGTAAAAAAAGTCAATGAAATACAGATGAGATGTAATATCATTTCTAAAAATAAGGGAAATTGGCCCACATGAAGTTATCTTTAAAATTAAAAGCTTCACTACTTAGAACTCATCATTTAAAATACAATTACACTCTGAAGTAATAACCATTTATAGAAAGCAAATTATCCATCATCTTGATATGTTAAGTTCTATATAATTTTATCTCTTTAACATACCTAAAATTATAGACATCTGAGTATTTAATGTATATATAGAAACTCTAATTCAGATATGTAATGATAGAATTCCATTAAGGTTAAATGAGGAAAATGAGTTTCATGGAAATTATACAGGAAGCTTTCTCTGAGAGTAGCAAACACTAATTCCCACTAAATAATAATAAGAAAACATAAACTAATGCCAAAGTATGAAGCTAACTGGTATTTAATCACAACTGAAATTGCTTTTTGCATATCAGAAGCTACTGTTTAAAAAGGAGGGAGGTAAGATTTATTTTCTGAAAGCTGTTTAACTGGTTACAAGCTGTTATCATTCCATCTATTCATGTTCACAGATACAGGAAATAATATTTCTACGAAGGCTTTCTTTGTGTTCTCACTCTATTAAGCCATTGTTTTCCTAACTACCTTTACATAAAGTTTTACTACAACTATGTTTTATAAGGCACAGGAAATGATGCAGTTTAAAAGCAGAAATACATATCTTACCAGGACACATTATGTAAAATCTGCATATTAAAATCAGAGCCATCTTTTCTAACAGGACAGCATTTTAAAAGAAATGAGGGAATATCACATCTCTATTTATTAAAAGAAAAACCTCAATGATAAAGACAGTGATTCTCCTGATAGAAAAGGAAGAGCTCAAGACTTTTAAAACAAGGAAGCCCGGTCAAAAAACCACAAATTCATATTTTAATGGTCATATAAAATATGACAGAACATTTTTAGAAGTTTACTACCATGATTTTATCTTACTCAAAATAAACTTAGGCGTGGCTTTAGAAATTTATACTTTCAAATGGAAATGAATTATGAAAATGATGCCAAAGAATGGCTATAATTATCATATCTGAAAACAGACGAGGACGTTATCTATATATTCAAACATGAGGTTCAGAATATGAAATGTTTTCAACCTGAAAACATTTAGTAGAAATACTAAAAAGTATGAGTAAAAGTTATATACTCATCTATTTATAAAAGTAAATTGCGATGTAGGAGTCTTGTGGAAAAATAAAGTCACTTAACATCTCAGCAAGATTTAAATGTATCATTTAGGTGGCATAATATCTTCCACAAGATGTTTACAATCAATACAGATCGTTTTTAAATGTGTATGTGTGTGTGTGTGTGTGTGTGTGTATGTGTGTGTGTGTGAATTTTGCTAGGGATTGAGCCCAGGAGCATTCTACCTCTGAGCTACACCCCCCATTCCTATGTTGTTTTTTATTTGGAAACAGGGTCTCACTAAGTTGCTGAGGCTGACTTCGAACCTGGGATCCTCCTGTCTCAGCCTCCCAAGTACTGGGATTATAGGTGTATGCAACCACATCCAGCTTAGATCTTGTTAAAAATAACAACAATAACAAAATTTTTTGTTTCCAGTATTTTACTACTACTAAAAATAAATAAATAAAAGCGTACTTGCCTAATAAAACTTTGGCGTCATCCACATCAAAATCTCCATCCCCATCAGCGTCATACACTCCCAGTTTTCCTACAACAGGAGAGAAACGAAGGATACAGGAACAAAAGGGGAAATGAAGTTAATAAGGCATTGCTATTTATTGTAGTTCTTCATGTCAGCCATAAATGTTACCAATCAACATAATTCTTCACTCTTCCAACCCTACAAAACAGTGCTATGTGAGTATCTTACCTAAAAATCATAGGCAAATCACTTCGAGGTTTAGGAAGCATTCACCTAACAAATTCTAAGACATAGAATCAGGATAATATTTTCTTTACAGATATGACAAATATCCAGCTCCAATTACTTTAGTATTTTTAATATACTTCAAACAACATTTTGGCTAAAATATTTAACATATATTTTTAAAAAAACCCAACCCATTTCTAACAGTTACATAAAAGTCGTTATTTTTAAATTGTGAAATGTCCTCACACGATCAATAGTTGAAGAAAAAGGACCAACCAAGCAATTCTCAAATATAGACTATCTGTAAATAGTTTAACATGGAGTCTAAGTATTAAAAGTAATATAACAATTCCTTTTATATTGTAAGATAATGATTTACAACAGAAATATCATGAATCTATCTTAAAGAAAAAAAAACTTTTCTAGAAATAAAACACATAAAACTAGAGGCTTTCTAAAATTACAAGGAAAACATATGGCTATCCTACTTAAAAATTTAATTATCATTATCCGTTTACTACTAAAGGGGAAAAAAAGAGGCTTAAGAAATATGTGGAGACAACAATTTTACTCCTCAAGAGGAAAGAATATGTGTTTTTAAGGCAGTTATTCTTTCTCATCAGAAACACTACGTGTTTAAGCATTTCAAGTGAGTCTAATAACAATACCTTTAGAAGCATGTTTAAATGAACATGGTTGGTAATTCATCATTGGACAATGACTATGAAGAAGCATAATGTACAGCACTATATAAATAGTATTTATGACACAGCATTGGTATTGAAAAGGAGTTAGCAGCCCTGTTCACATTTCTTTAATACAAAGTACATTAAAAGATTGCCTAAGAGCAGGCAGAAATTTTGGCACAGGGCAGACATGACCAATCTGACTTAGCAAACTAATATTATAAATGATAATAATAATAATAATGGAGAGATGAACATGCTATTTCTATGGTTATTCGAATGAAAAAACTGGTCTGCAGCTCAAGGCTTTACAGAGCATAGAGTTCAAATAAATTAAAAACTAGAAAATTCTGTCTTCCTGATGAATTTAGAAGGGGAAAGCGATCCCACCATTTGCAGGTGATCCCTAAATTGTTAGAACGAGAATGAGGTTTTAAGTTTTAACGTGCATTTCTCTGATTGCTAAAGATGTTGAGCATTTTTATGTATTTTAGAACTCGAGAATGTCATACTAAGTGAGTAAAGTCAGTCTCAAAAACAAGTATCTACCTGTTTTCTCTTATACATGGAACCTAGAGAGATATTCAGGAACAAGGGCAAAATCAAGTAGACATGCAGAGACTCCAGGGGAATGACTGAGGAGAATCAGGGGTGGGAGATGAAGTCATAAAGAGGGAAATAGTAGGATTAATGCTATGAATGTATACAAAGCTACCAATGCCAATATCGAAGGCATGCATGGGGAGGGGAGGGGAGGGCACCAAGAATGAGGTACATGCATCTGTCTGACACTCTACACCCCAATATGCAATAAAATTTACAATGAACCAAAAAAAAAAAAAAAAAGAAGATGCTGGCGCAAATACCCTTACTATGCACCCCAATAGCCTCCCAACAGCCTACCTTGAAGTACCTCTGATAAGTTATAACGGAAGTCCTTTGCTTTGGCTGCATGCATATAAAAATATGAAAAGTGTTACATGTGCCTAAAGATACAAATATGTTAAATCTCTCCTTTTGTTCACCATGTATTACTGTACTGTAAGTCAATGAAAGTCGGAAGTTTGTCACTGAACCACAGTTTTGTTCGTTTATGAATCTATCCACAGGCACTTTCTTAAAGTAATAAAGATAAAATATCAGTGAGAGAGAAATTACATGTAAGCATACTGTAGCTATATTCTGACAACTGAAGCAGAAGTACAGGAGGCCCAATGGAAGAGAAGGGGCCCTCTATACAACACGGTACATACCAGCGACAGGCCCATTTCCTTCAGTGGAGCACGAAAGAAAGACATTATTCACAATAGCCAAAAAGTGCAAACAACCCAAATGTCCATCACTGATAAATGGATAAACACGAGGTGTGCGTCCATGTGATGGAATGTTATTTAGCCATAAACTGGAGTGAACGCTGAACCCTGAAAACATCACGAAGCTAAGTAAAAAAGGCAAACACAAAAAAGGACACATATTGCATGATTCCAGTTATATGCAAAGTCCAGAAAGGGACAAAGACAGACACAGAAAATAGACAAGTGTTTGCCCCGAGAGGGAAGGAGCAGGGTAACCAGATGTCTTGGGCAGGGATGGTAATAGAAATTTGCTGGAATTAGAGCCAGGCATGGTGGCTCATGCCTGTAATCACAGTATTGGAAGCTGAGACAGGAGGATTGCAGATAATGATAATGGTTGCGCAAAATGATGAATACACTAAAACCAATTATTTGTACATTTTCAAATATCTGCAATATTAATTTTAGGTTATATTGATTTTATCTCAGTTAACAAATAAAAATGGTAAAAAATCAATGATGTAAAAAAAAATCACAAAAAACTATAGCAATTACAGGAACAGAAATAGAAAAAGGGAGAAGAAAAAGAGACAGGATCAGAGCCGGGCGTGGTGGCGCATGCTTGTAATCCCAGCATTCGGGAGGCTGAGACCGGAGGATCCGGGTTCGCGGCCAGCCTCAGCTACCTAGTGAGGCACTCCGCAACTTAGTGAGACTCGGTTTCAATAAAGAATAAAAAAAAAAATAGGGCTGGGGGTGTAGCTCGGAGGTAGAATGCCCCTGAGTTCAATCCCCAGTACCGCAAAAAAAAAAAAAAAAAAAAAAAGAGACAGGATCAGAAGTACTACAGCAACCTCTTCAGAGAAATATGCAGTCCATACTAACCCACCACCCAGAGTCACATCCACACACTGGTCCCTGCACCTACACACACACACACACACACACACACACACACACCAGTATCACAGGTGGATGTGCTTTGAACACACCATCTGGAGAAGAGTTTTTCAAATTGTGTGGTTATGCTGCATTAATGGAACTTTAAAGAAACTCAGTGATTCATGATCATGAATTTTCAAAACTCATTATATAACAAAATTGAATAGAAAACATACAGCATGTAACAAGAATGAGTTTGATAAAACTTCTGTGCACTGTCCATACAATATGAAGCAACTTTCTTTTCATGCAAACTATGTTCAAAGTTCAAAAGCCACTACTCCAAGGTAATCCTGAAAACATTCCCTTTCGCTCCTACCCTAGAGAGCCGCTGAAAACCTAGAAATTAACAGTACCAAAAAGACGTGAACAAATTTTTGAAATTCCCATGAGATTTCACTTACCCTCTTCTTAGTCTTACATAAGAAACTATATCAGAATTCTTACCTAGAACTTCCTCATAGTCAACAAGATCAAACCAAACGACGGCTACCGATGTCCACACTCCCAGCAATGCGATAACCATGAACCACGTGAAAAAGGAGCTTCCAGAAAATCCTCCTTTCTTCCCATTCTTGTGTCCTCCATGCTTTGTCTCTGTTTAGAAATAAAATGTAAAATGTCATCATATAAGAAATGCTTTGTTAAATAAAACTTCTCTTCACACTGAATTGTTTCTATAGTAATTTGATAACATATCATTAAAAAATAGTTTTCATTTAAATTCTCAAAACACGGTAGACAAGATAAAGATTTTAAAAACAGAGAAGCTTCTGCTTACACTCAATACATGTACATAAAACTAATTTTGAAGTAATGGAAAAAAATAAACTACTGATGGGCTAAGTGATGATTTTTTAAAAATTAGTTGATATAACACATACATTCCTTCCAAGTTATCATCAGAGCACATCAATATAGACATGTACCAGATGTGTCCTATTTAGTTTCTGTAGAATTTAAAAACCTGTTTATTTCTTGCAGAAGAAAATAACACCTTCAACCACTCCATATTCTTAGAAAGAAGGAGGAGGAGGAGAGGGAGGAGGATGAAAGAGGGAAAAGGTGGAGGAGAAGGGAGAGGAGGAGCACCACTACAGAAACACAGATCAGGAACAAAGAGAAGCCAAACAGCACAATTCTGTCCTTTCCGAGACCTGCGTTCACCCCTGGCCTCAACGCAGGAAGCAGCTCTGTGAACCGCCATCCACCAAGCATCATTTATCACATGAGATAGTTTTAATGTCTTATATTCTTTTGGAAATATTCTTCTAACAGTCAAAACTAAAATCCAGGAAAGTCAAGTGTTAGCTGCAAAAACAGTCAATATTGTTATTTTTAATATCTATGTTTCTTGATGCATTATAATCTCAGATCACAATGAAGTTCAGAATCACAGGAACAGACCTGCACACAACTGTTCTTTAAAGACCACCATACACAAATTTCCCTTTAAAAAAGAATGAGATACATACTATATATTTATAAATAAAAAGAATATATCATAACTCAAAATGTCAGCAAAGAAAATTCAAAGTTTATCAAACAGAAAAACAGGCCATTGTGTGGTATCAGTGCAGTACATGGAATCCATAAAGTGCTTTCACATGCGTTGCTGCGTGTGACCCCCACAGCACCCGGTCTGTGTTTCTGCATAAATGTTTAAGCAGGACAATGCTCATCCTATGAGACCGGTCCTCATACTGCAAGATGTTTGACATCTCTGGCTGCCCCTAGACCCAAAAGCAAATAGGTCCCAGAACATGACAAAAAACAAAAACAAAAACAAACAAACAAAAAACAATACACACACACACACACATACACACACACACACACAAACACACACCTCCACAGGTTCCCTTCATGGGGCAATGCTCACTGGAGTACTATCAGCAGTAAAGACAGGAATCGTCATGTTTTACAAAAGGACAAAAAAGCAGCACAAGGTGGGTGGACTAGGAATATGCCCTATGTCCACAGTCCTGGGCCCAACCCCTGACAAGTGGGCCAATTTACATCATTTCTCAAGACCCCACTGGCCACACTCTCAAACCTGCCTTTGACTTCTAAGTCCAGTTCTAATTACAGGATACTAGCAGTAGTTTTTCAGTGATTTCAATCAAGAATATAATGACGATATATTTTTCTGAAAGGAAAAATGAAATGGAATTCTTCTTGTCAAAAGGATATACATATTTTTAAGCCTACCACTAAATCATTTTTTCACAAGAAGCCATTAAAAATAGCTCAATCATGAGTGTGTATATGTATGTAATATGTATATAACCAAACATACATAAAACATTTCAGTCTTACAGAGTAAGTCAAATAATTCCTTTTTGTAATGTTCTTTAACTATTAATGGATCCATCAAAAAGGGCCAAATTTCTAAATAGCCATTGGGTGGATTCACAAAAGTATGTTTATCAAATGATGTATGGCTATCAATTGTGCTTCTAACATAATTAATGTAAAAGCTGGCTAGAAGAGAACCTAATTTACATATTAAAAATACTTGCTGGGCAAAGATAACATTGTTACATGTTAAATCAACTTAAAATAGGCTTCACTATTTCATTAGCTGGACACAGAATGAGAGACCTGGTGAAAACTTCTGCAGCATTGGTGGGGAAAATGATGATTTCCAGTATCTCCATGTGTCTTAAGCATATGAAATAGAAAAAGAAAAATACAAAATAAATTATCATTAGAATTGTAAAAATTAAAGAACAAAGTGGGTAGGCTTCTGGGGGACAGGGAAGCTCCCAGTGAAGCAGTGCTAAGTGTTTAACTTATTAAAAATTTAGGAATCTGAAGATATTTTTCCTAAGACTGTGCCCCCAAAATACTTTATTTCTATAACATATATGCGTAAAATCCTACCTGCACACAAGTAAATAATACTGCCTTCTGGGTATCTATTTACTTTCAAATATGAGGCTATCACCATTAATGACTCTGAATCTCTTCCCTTGGCTACTTACTGTTTTTAAAAATCAACTTTACGTTAAAACTGTGGTAATCTGTTTTTCTCTTATCTCCTCTTGCACAATTTGTAGCTGACAAGAGTCTTGTACTGTTTCTCATTAACAAAAAAATATGAAGGCTAAATAAGTACAGATAACCCTTTTATTCACTTATTCATTTATTTAACATATTTATTCATCATGTTTCTGTGAGATACGATACTATTTTTACCCAATAATTAAGTTTTCAGGATGTATATGTTGATAAAAGCACACCCAAAGTGATACTATTTACATAAGTCTAAAATGGAACAACAGATAAAACAAAATAAATACTTGAATTCAAAAGTCAATTCGCAATTTCTATTTTTTTTTTTTTTTTTGGCATTTTGTTGTTGTGTTTAGTTTATTTTGGTTTTGGTTTGGCTTTTGAGACTAAGTCCAGGTAAGCGGCCCAGGCTGGGTTCAGGTGATCCTCCAGCCTCAACCTTTAAGTAGTTGGGACTATAAGCATGTCTCTGCTCCTGGCTTCTCTCTCTTTCTTAAAGCACAAATAGGGAAGGAAAATGTTGGCAATTCTCAAAAATTAACTATCATTTATCCAAGTTTGTGATACTAGGGTTAGTTACTGAGGGATTGGAAGGGGAAGAGAGAAGCCCTAGGTAAAAAGATATTTTTACCTAGAATCTGTTTACATTTATTTTAATCATGAGTCTAACAACTTACATTAAATTCTCTAATTCACTATACAAAACTATAGAATAGACATTAGAGACGACCTAACCCAAATGAGTAAAAGAGAAAGTGCTGGGGGAGGGAAGGCAGAGAAGGGGCAGGGGAAAGACAGAAGAACTCAAAATGAAGAATGGAAGGAGGACAGGCATGCTTGAGGCTTGGAGGCAAACCCTTAGCTGTCCTTAAAATAATCTTTAGCACAGGTAATAACTAAGATTCATATTGATTCTGTGATTAAATATCTTAATCTGCTAGTAGTATAAGAAGTATCTAATCCGTCTTAGATTTTCATTCAAAATAGATAATTAGATTTATCACGTGAAAAGTTACATAATATTTAGATAGAATATTAAGTTTTTAGCAATATTTTATGCCTTTCTGACTTCATATAAATGATACTTTTTTAGTATTATTAACCTCACTATTAATATTTACTGTTTTATAAAGGAACTAAATATCAAATTATAAAAAGGAAGCTGAGTGTGGTGGTGGATGCCTGGAATCCCATTACTTGAGAGACAGAGACCAGAAGATCGCAGGTTTGAGACCAGCCTCAACAACTTATCGAGGCCTTCAGCAACTTAATTAGACCCTGTCTCAAAATAAAAAATAAAATAAGGTTGGGATTCAGCTCAAAGGTAGAATGTCCCTGAGTTCAATCCCCATTCCTCCCCTCAAAACACACACACACACACACACACACACACACACACACACACACACACACACACAGACAATAGATGATCGATGGATGGATGGATGGATGGATGGATGGATGGATGGATGGATAGATAGATAGGTAGGTAGATAGATAGGTAGGTAGGTAGATAGGTAGGTAGGTAGGTAGGTAGGTAGGTAGGTAGGTAGATAGATAGATAGATAGATAGATAGATAGATAGATAGATAGATAGATAGATAGATAACTTGCTATGTCCCTCTGTAATAATGAAGTGCCCAATTCCAAAGGACAAATCAGTTTCTGTAAACTAGTGAGTGCAGTAAGACAAACCTTTCTTAAGGACTTAAAACTCCCTAAGCAAACATGAAATCAATACTTTGTCACAAAGTTATTCTGGAAAATCACCTAGCAGTTGTCCCTATTTTGTAACATCAGAATAAATCTAAGAGAAAGAGTCGTTTTATTTTCCAGCTCCATGTTCAAACTATAGCCCTAGGGACTGGTCAAAAATAATTTTTACTGTATTTAAGAATATGGCAATGATAGTAAGACGTGGTGGCACATGCATGTGATCCCAGAACTTGGGAGGCTGAGACAGGAGGATTGCAGCCAGCCCCAGCTACTTAGTGAGGCCCTCGGTAACTTAGTGAGACCCTGTTTCAAAATGAAGAATAAAAAACAGGGCTGGGGTTATAACTCGGAAGTAGAATGCCCCTGGATTCAATCCCCAGTGAGAGAGAGAGAGAGAGAGAGAGAGAGAGAGAAAGACACACACACACACACACACACACACACACACACACAATATGACAATAACTATGTGATTCATTTTCTTCCATGCTGTTTCATCAAAAACACATGTTCTCCAAGTTAGAAAATGTTCCCACATGCTACTAAACACCAACAACTATAAGGCAAGCAACTGTCTCCACTGTCCAAAAAGACTCCAGAATGAAGGTTAGCAGGCTAGGGTTCCTAGGTAATTTTATTGATTTGATTCAGGAAAGGGAAAATAAAAGAAGTGCTTCAGCATCTGAAAGATAGTCAATTACTTAACAGGCCAAACATCAACTGAATTACCAATCACTTATAAGTTTCAATCAGCATTATGATGGAGATGTCATATTTACACAGAAATAATGCATTTAACATTTTTTAAAACAACATAAAAACTGTCAAGCAACTCATCAAATGTTATTTTCCCATGGTATAAAATGTCACCTTTGGAAACCTACCACAATTAAAAATAGGTAAGAAATAGCAGTTGATTTTATCTATGTAGACTATAAAATCCATGGAGAACATGAACAGTTTCTTCTAAAAAAAACTAAAATTAGATATACATCTCATGTTCTTCATGGAGAATGAAGCACTTTATCAGATTAGTCAAGTGACTCATGCTAACCAATTATTCAAAACAATATTCAAAATGGGGTTGCTCCTATTTCTACTCTATCAGTAGAATCCTATTAGTTGCTGCTTCAACAGCTGAGAGTTTTCTGTGTCTTATTTTTTCTTATATAAATTGTCAGAATAATGAACCAATACAGTCTTCTTTAAATTAATGGAAGACAATCTTTACTTACAAAATAAAGAAAAATATATACAAAAAAGTAAATTCAACATACTATTTAAGAACACTTGAAAGTTAAAGATTCAATTTTTAAAGAAATAAATTTCTAATCTATTTATTTGTTTATTACATTTATTGTCAGCTTCACAAGCAGGTCAGTTTCCATATATGGTAAGTCCTTGCTTGTACCAACTAAGTCTGCTTATTAATATAAGACTGGACTTATATGTCCCTCAAGTTTTCAATCATTCTATACGAACTCAAAATGTACACAATTCTCTAAATTCATTGTAAGTAATCTATAAGATTAAGAAAGACTTTACTTTTAATAGTTTGTAAAATGTGGTCTTTGGGAATAAAATATTTTAAAAGATAATCTAAACTAAGTCACCAAATCTTATTCATATTAAAAACAGATTATTCCATGAAAAATTCAATCACTGAATGCCTCCAGGAATTCTAAATAGAAAATAGAGAAGACACAGTCCAAGCACTTAGCCAAAAATATTTTAATGGAGCACAACTGAAAATAAAGCCAGGTCCAAAACCACTTTAGCCTAAACAACAACATACCTTTATCTTCAGCCATTTTGATTGCTTCAATCCATGAATAATATATATTGACGGAAAAAAAAATTCAAAGCACTCCCAGCAGGTATGGGGCACTCTGAATGCCCTTCCCTCCCAGAGCTCTGGCTGGCCAGGAAGTCCAGAGCTGAAACTGGACCTGACTGCAAACTCTGCTCACGGTTATTTTTAGAGGCCTCTTCCTCATGGCCAAATGCTGCCAGTCACTCAGGCCAAAAGGCACTCCGAACAATCCCTCAGCCTTCCTCCTCTTAGGGGACAGATTCCTTCCTCAGTTGGTCCTATCTCCTCTTAACTCCAACCTGTAAGAAATCCAGCTCACTGGGAAAAGAGAAAGGGAACAGACTGTGCTACCAGTTTTGTTTTCTTGGAAGCAGGCTCTAATCATCAAATCTCTCAAAACTGAAATGAGTCCTCATGTGGCCCCAAGCCCAGAAACAGCTCGATTTGGCCCTTCAGAATCCTAATCAAAGGCCTACAAAACTATTAGAGACTATTAGCTGGTTTGCTTGAATGAAACAGAACCATAAATGGTAGGAAATTAATTAATGTTCTAGGATTCTGATCCACAGAATAGCCATCCCAGGAATAGTTCTTCCAACATCAAAAATAAAGCGATGACTCAAAAACATTTCCTGGGAGAAGGAGGGACAGAAGGCTGGGGGAAGCACTAGAGGGAGGGAAGGAAAGGGAGGGAAGGGATAATGGGAAGGCTGACGGAGGAGAGGCAGAGAGAAAGCTTGAACAGTAAGACTTGTGACCTAGGAAACACCATCTCAAAAAGAGAACTCAGAAGAGATTACACAACCACATTCCAATTTTTTTTTTTTTTTTGGTCCATTTCTCCCCAACTCCATCTCCAAATATTCTCTTCTGGGAAATAAAATCAGCCCAATTCTAATACCATTTTTTCACTGATCTAAGATTAGTAGTTCACAGAATTCATTAGAGCTCTGATGAGTATCTGAAATTAATTTAGCACAAATAGTATCTAGAGCAGGCTAGCAACCTTGCAAAGCTGTTTATAAGTCTTTCGTTTTTTCACTCCAAGTTGAGCCTTCACAGGTGAACTGAACATTTTAAGTGTTCTGAAAAGGATTCGGCAACCTAAGGTGCCAATATCTGATGGCCTCGACGTGGGACCGGGTGGACTGAGTGCTTGGCATCCTCTGGCTAAGGTCACTCTTCCACTCCTTCCCTCCGGGATCCGTCCCACTCAAGTCAGCACTTGCTAAAATATGAACTGACAACGAATCACTTGTTGATGAATTGTAGATGACTCACCATCCCACTACCACACATACTTATTAGACAAATATTCTGGAACTTTCTTTTGTTGTGAGGTTACTGAAAGTCGAATGAAAGTGACAAAAACCATTTGTGGAACCCCTGGAAACCAGGTCACCACCCTCGCACAGCCAAGAGCCTGGTATGGCTTCAGACTGAGAGGCCTGGATTTGCTTTCTGGCTTCTCCGTTAACTTTGCTCTGGTAGAAGTCATAAAACTTCTGGGCTTCCACTTCCTAGCTCATAAAATGTGTCTTGACATAATCTAGGCATGTATCTAGCCAACGCATTTTTATTAACTCACTGAGACTAGTGTGCAAATCCCCTCACTCCCAGTTCACAGCTCTTTTCATGATCCCAGCGGCCCCCGCAACTGCCAGAGCTGCTGGAGTTTTCCCTCTCTCTTTGCCAGCTTTGACAGGACTCACGATTCCTCAGAGACAAACTTCATCACATTCACACACCCCACAGCTGACCTGCTCCCTCTTTTGTCTCTTATAACGGTTGATTAGTGATTTTGCCAAAATGTCTTTACTTCTCAGTTTCACAATGATAATGGTACACCTCTATCATGGATAGGGGGATCAAGGAAAATCTCCCTGAAATACCATTTAATCATCCCACATTATTTATTTAAGGAAAAATAAATTCTGAACTCCAATCAACTCTTATGAGGTAACAACTCATCTTTTAATGGGGGACATGTATAAAGAGTTTAAAATAAATGTAATATATATATATATATATATATATATATATATATATATATATATATATATACACACATATATCGCAAATCATGTTTTAAACCCTAGCAGAGGCAACTAAAGTATTATTATCCTAGGAACAGATGCTGGGACTAACAGCAACTCCTAGGCTTAGGCAAAGACCAAACCTGTAGCCCACACTGACACTACTGACACTATTAATATCAACCTGACACCACTTCAAGTCCAAAGAGCTAAGACCCGTGAGCACAGAGTTGAGGACTATACCTCCCTCCAAACACCTACCAGGAGAAAATGCATCAGCCAACTCCTGGGTCAACACTAATACTTTCTTCCCCTCACCCTCAGTCAGTCACCATTTATCATCCTCAGCACATCAGAATCACCCTGGAAGGCGTCCTCCCTCTTCCCTCCGGCCCTTGGCCTAAAGTTCTAATTCTATAGGTCTGGACTGGGACTCGTGAGCTTGCTGAATCCAGGTGATCTAATGCTGTTGGTCTAGGACCACACGTAAGGGATACTGCACTATTTGTCTCTTCCCTAGATGAGAACCTGAGAGAGCCTGAATGTACAATAGAGATTGATAGAGAAAAGGGAGAGATGGATAAAGAGAGGTTGTAAGCATGTACTGAAGTATCACACGGAATCCCACTAATACATGCAATAAACACAAATTAAATACAGACAAAGAATGCCCTCATACCAAGGATCCAGCAGAGGGGGAGGCAGTCCTTGCTTTTACCCATTTCAAAATCATTATTCCCTTACCCCCTACAAAAGAAAACAACATACCCTGTGTCTCTGGCACCCATGCCAGGCAACTATACAACCCTGCACCAGCCTCACCACTGCCATCAGCCACCTCCAGTGACACCCCCCCCATGCTCAGGGAACTTTTCCACACCTCAATTCCAGCCTCAACCACGGGGCTTCAATGTCTATCCCTGGGGTCAACACCATCGGTTCTCTTTCCTTTACTTCTTCGTCCCCAGAGACCTTGTTGCACTCCATCCAACATCCAATACTCATTCTTATCCCCCCTCCCTTTTTTTTTTGTCTTTGCAATACTTAAAACTAAATAGAATAGGCTCAATGTTTTCTACCCCCACTGAGTTATATCCCCAGCCCTTTCTATTTGGGCTGGGATAGGGTCTTGCTAAGTTGCCCAGGCTGGCTTTGAATGTGAGATCCTCCTGCCTTTGGCTTCTTTAATAGCCAGAATTACAGGCACGCATGACCACACCCATCTCATTCCAGCTTTCTTAATCAGACCTTGATTCTTGGTGAAATATTTCTGTAGCTGTCCTGGCACCACCATCCTAACAGATTCTATAAGCCTCTACACGCAAGGTCTCAGTTCGAAGACTATGATGTACAGAATGGAAATGTGCACTTTGATCACAACCTGTTTTTTAGCTTGTTTATTCAACAGTTTCTTCTTGGGTCCTGTAGCTCTCCTACTTTCTGCTTTCTCTGTAGCCCCTTGCTATGGTCTGGATAGGGGTCGCCCCCCTTTACCCCCAAGATCCATGTATTAAAGGCTTGGTCTCCAGCATGATGCTAATGGAAAGTGACAGAACCTCTAGGAGGTAGAGCATCATGAAAGGACCTTAGATCACTGGGTATATACATTCAAAGGGAATTGTGGGAGTGGACAGGCCCTGTCAGTTTTCCTAGGTCATCAGTTAAGTAAACAATTAACTCTGCCATGTACTCCCACCCTGATGTGTTGCACTCACCAGGGCCCAAAGTTATGGGGCTGCCCGATCTTAGATCAGAAATTCTAGAACCAGGAGCCAAACTAAACCTTTTCTTCTTTATAAGTTGATTGCCTCAAGTATTTCATTATAGCAGTGTGAAGCTGATTAATATACCCTTCATCACCTCCTGCCTTTGCATCTTTCCAAAACCATCTTAGAGTACACAGTTCATCACTTAAATCCCTCTCTTGACACACTGAACTTACTCCTCTATCTTTCACAGCATCAGTCTACCATGACTGCTTCCCTGGATGAATACAATTAGTCATCCTCTCCATGACTTTAGTAAGGACAGCTGGACACGCTGATGAAAATCATGAATAGGACACATGCAGCCAATGTCAAGGGGCTCAGTGCTGCCTGTCAGTCCCACACCTCTCTAGAACATTCACTTTCTTATTGTCTGCAAAAACTATCTTAAACCTCTCTGCCCTAGTCTCATAGCCTCTTACTTAACAAAAGGAACCATCAATAGGAAAATGTCTTGACCGTCCACTGTCAGCCAAATAAGCCTGCATTTACCTATCCTGCATCGTGCCTTTCTCCTAATCCCCTAGCCACCCCAGCCCTCCTCAGCTACACCACACTCTTTTGGCTTTCTCTTTCTCTCCCATACCACCAGCCTCACCATCTTTACTTCAGCTACACACTCTCACGGCCAGCCCCCTGCGCTTTCGTCTTCCCTTGACAGACCTGATTCTTAGCTGAGCTGTGATTTCACTGCTTTCGTTTTCAAGCCTCCCACTCACTCTGCCAGCCTGTGGGCTGCCATCTGGGTTCTGCACATGACTCTCAGCTCTAATGTCACCGCCAATGATTTCCATGCCATTAAACTCAAGGGAAAAGGTTCTGTACTTCTCTTACTTGACTTCTAAGTAGGATTCTTCCTCTTTTGTAAACATTCTCTCCCTGCCTCTCCTGACTTCAGAAATGTGCTGGCATTTCTGTCACCTCTGGACTTTCTAATTCTAAGTCTCCTCTGCTGGGTTATTCTTCTCTAGTTGACTTAGAAAAGCAGGGATTCCATATACTTGGCCTGAGGCCACCTCCCTAGGTGATTACTTCAGCTATATTTGTAGGACTGAAATTTTTTTCTCTTTGGCCTGGAGGCCACATATCTGCTTCCTCAATATCCTATATGAATGCTTAACAGAAACCTCAAACTCAACATATCCATGAAAAGCCATCACCTCTCTCCGCCCCTCTCTAGTGTTCTAAATCCTGATAGTATTTTTGTGAAACCAGCCGATCAAGCCAAAGATCCGTAACTGTCGTTGACCCTTTTCCGAAACACTCATCACTCAAGCTGAGTTTCTCCATCTGGTTCTTGCAAATGGGCCACAACTATGCCAAGCTATGGGCTCCCCACAGGACAGAGTCATCCTTGTCTATTTTTATTTTATGATTTTTTTTGTATGCCATGGCATCAAAAAGTGAAAAATCCTGTCTCAAATCACCCAAGTTTCTGTCTCTCAACTGTGATGGACCATGCAAATCCAAGTTATCATCTTCTCCTGGGCTACTACAATTCTTCATATAACCTTTACTGTTCCATACAGGAGCCAGAATAACTTTTTAATCTGATCATACCACTACTTGGTTAAAAATCCTCTAATGGATTCACACTACTGTCAGGATAAAATATGAAATCTTCAATGCAGCCTATAGTACCCTACTTGACATGGCCCCAATCCATGGCGCCAACCTCAGTGTGTGGCATTTCCCTCCAGCTGTCCAGATCCAGCCACAAAAGAACTTCCCAGCTCCTTCCTGCCCCAGGCTCTCTGCCCAGGCTGCTCCCTCTTTCTGGAATGTCACAATGCTGCCGCCACCATGAAACACCAATGCCCAGCCCCAGGCTCACTCTGCTTACACACCATCTCAAGGAAGCCTTACATGCTTTCCTAGTCTGCACTCTTCTTCATAGCACTATTACCCTGGGAATTATATGACTATACAACTAATTTTTTAATCTCTATCTTTAGATTGCAAATTTCATGAAGCCAGGTACCGAATATGCTTCATTTATTACTGTTCCCTTCACCTGGTAGGAACTTTGATAAATAACTAAAATTCGTTCTCAAATTTTTGGTATTATAGAACTCCTCAAAAATCTCTTCCTGCTAACACTTCAGAAATAAGGGAGTGGAGAATAATTCACAAGTGCCGAGCCATTTCAGGTTTCCTCATATCTATCAACTCAACGATCCCCAAATTAATTCACAAGAGGGAAAGATCTACAAATAGTTAAGAAAGATTGATAAGAAGAATGAAGCCCAGTGATTCTAAACACTGTGGATTTAGCTGGTCCATTCAAAGTCTTTAGAGCCCTGTCTGAGATACATTCTTCAGTGACCAATCTTGAGTGAATGACATCTGGGCTGAACAGGAGTAGGGCCAAATAGGAAGAGCTATGCAGCCTCCTTCATCTGTCCCAGCAGCCAGACACCCAACAGACGATGCTCTCTTGACTGACGCTTTGTAGAAAAGGCACGGTAGTTAGAAGCCAAAAAGATTCACAATAAGTCTTAGAATTTAGGAAAACATAATTGAGAAAGTTGTTTGTGTTTTCATCAGTACTAGTAAATTCAAGTGAAATATTATAGCAATACCCAACCATATTGGCCTCTTACGTACATGTTTTGTCTTGTTTTTTTTTTTTAGCCTTTATTATACTTTGGCATCCCCAGCTGGGGACCCACTGCCCTAGCATCCCTCTATGTTTGTATTAACACTAATTCACTACAGAGAACAACTGAGTCAGACCATAGGCCACCACCTTACGAGTCTATAAAGTACTCAACTCCATTGGTAAGAAGCTGACACAATATAAATGGTAAATAACTTCAAAGTCTAGTTCTCCAAGCCAGGCTGAATGAGTCAATTCTTTAAACTTAATTAGTGCTCCCTACAGAGTGTTCAATGGAGAAGACTTCAATGGAAAACCACTGCCTGAGGCTAAGTGTGCATGTGTGTGTGTGTGTGTGTGTGTGTGTGTGTGTGTGTGTAAGTTATGAGTATGATGTTCAAAATGAGCTATTCTGCTGGCCTGGGAAAAGAAAAAGGTATCTGAAGAGATGAGTTAATGATGTCCACTTAGAAATTATAAGGTAATAGAAGAAAAGCTGATAGATTCCAAAGTGATGGAAGAAAAGGTTGTAGAACAAAACAAAACAAAAAGTTATTTTCTCAAAACTAAAAACAATAACAAAAAAGTAAGCACTGCTCATTCAAGTCTAATTCCCAGGCAATGAGCAAGAGGCCACAGAGCCAATACAATGATGACGGGTACTGATCCACAGCTGCGTCCCTGCAGGCTGCTTGATCTTAACCCGTTCAGAGAGCAAAAGATGCCACATTTGTCCCTATCACATTTCTGGGCAAAAGAATTCAGCATTTACAACTAAGTGTTCTATGGACACATACTGGGAAGAGAGAGATGGATAAAAAAACAGTAGCACAAAACACACATAAGATTCATGTTTAAACTACAAGCTATTTTACACATCTTAGAGCCAACCATTAGTAAATTATAGGCCAAAAAATGTGGGATGCTCTTATGCATCCGACTACATTTTGAGGACAGCCAATGATCCTTTACAAAATAAATAAATAATGAAGACGGTGACTAACCATACTAAATTAAAAGCAAGAATGGCTTCAACTAAAAATTGCATACTGACAAACTGACTTCACCCAAAGAGAGGTCTAGCCTTTGCCCTTGGCTACTTGGACCTGGTCTTCAGGTCCCTGGAATGTTCTGCCTGCTAGGAGCCTTTGTTTGCCTGAAGACTTTGGGCATTGACAGCTTCATATGATTTACGAGGGTGACGATGGGACATGCCGTACCAGTTCTGATCTTCGGAGGAACGAGAAAGTAACTAAGGGTCAAGCATGTGTGCAGTATGTGACTGACCAATAAGCCCTGGACACCAAAACTGGAACCAACTCCCACAGCTGGCTGCATTCCAGAGGATGTGGACGGTCACACACTGAGGTCCGGAGGGCACTGTGTCCCTGAGGATAAAGAGCTTTGTATTAGGAAACTTCCCGGGCTTTGCCCTATACATTCCCTCCTTCGGCTATCTCTCATTTGTATCCTTTTGCTATTCTAAAACTGCAGTGGAAAATATAACACATTCGTGCACTCTGCAATTGATTCCAGTAAACTATTGAAACTAAGGGTGGGTGTACAGACTGTCACATTTGTGGCCAGCTAGTCTCAAGTTATAGTGGCCCTGGGAACCCCTAAAATATGACTGGTGTCTGGAGTGAGGACAGGCTTGTGCAGACTAGTTCTTCAGAGTATCCAGTTTGCCTAACTCCTTGCAAATTAAATAAACAGATCATGCACAACAGTGTCCCCCAAGTGCATGTACTGGAAACTTTCTTACATATATATCTTCTGTGGAAATTTTACAGCTTTCTGCAACACTAAATAGCCACACTTCTGTAGATTAGTAAATGTGACTTTAGATTACTTATACAGTAAATCTAAGATATGCCTATTAATTTATGAATGCCAAAAGTTCCTGGCCTAAGGCGAAATAAGACAGATGTTCTACTGGGAGAACATCCCTTGTAGAGACCAAAGTATCTACAGGAGGCAGACTTCCCCTTCCCCAGTGGATGTCTACAAGCCCAAAGGACTTTGGGGCCCACCCTACATCTGAGCAGGAGCAGAGAGAACCAGGGAGGGAAGCCTGCAGGTAAAAGGCAACAGCTACGAAGCACCCTGATCTCTTGACAAGATGTCAGCTTCCTGTAGATTGAAGTGGGCAGCAAGGAGGTGCCAGGGTGTGTATCACTCAAAAGGGCTGACTACCAGGCACGGGACTCCCCAGAGGGCAAGGAGGAGAGTATCTGTCTGGAGTGGATCGCATCCAGAAGAAGTTGTATGCAATTGCGGATGTCCCCACCCGGCCTTCCGAAAAACTCAGAGGCAGCACTTGGGCACCTGTCACTTGAGGGCAACATGCCAAGCCAGGATACTCTGACATGTAAGGGAAGAGGCCTCTCTTGTCTCCTCCCCTCCCTGCCCAGGCACTCCTGAGGGCTGACCAGGAAGGAAGACGTGGGAGGGCGCAGCACAATCACAGTCCACAACCCTTCCTGGCCGCAGGCGCCTCCTGCCTGCCTCCAAGGAGACGTAGAACTTCTACCTGAAAACAAGACCAGATCTCAACCAGCCAGACTTCAAAAAATGGAGACTGACAGGGATGTTCAGAAATCTGTCCTAGAGATGGACAAGAGACTCTGCTACCCAGAGGAACTGGGAACTTAATCTTGCTCAATTCCACACAATAACTGGAAGAAAACGAAGGTACTTCATATCAGGACCCCGTCACACAGAGATGACTAAATAAAATGCTATGCAATGTGCTTTTGTATGCCAGGCTCCCTTGTAGGAAACGGCCAGTATTTCACTTTTTTTCGGTACTGTAGATTAAAAGCAAGGGCATTCTAGCTCTGAGTTATACCCCCAGCCCTATTTTTAATTCTTTATTTGAAAACAGGGTCTCATTAAGTTGAGGAGGGTCTCACTATGTAGCTGAGGCTGGCCACGAACCTGAGATTCTCCTGTCTCAGCCTCCCAACTACTGGAATTACAATCGTGCACCACCACGCCAGCTTGACCCACAGAAATGTCTATTTCATATGACTTAAATATTCTTTTTTATATAAATATTCTTTTTTGTGTGTGGTACTGGGAATCAATCCCAGGAGCATTCTATCTCCAAGCCATACCCCCAGCCCTATTTTTTATTCCTTATTTTAAAACAGGGTCTCACTAAAGTTGCAGAGGGCCTCACTAAGTAGCTGAGGCTGGTTGTGAACCTGCTATGATCCTCCTGTCTCAGCCTCCCAGGTACTGGGATTACAAGCTTGCGCCACCATGCCCGGCTATGTGAATACTCTTCAATGTTTTACTATGAAAACACACAACAAACCTGAAAGAATTTATAGTGAATACCTACATACTTATCACTTCTCTTCTACTATTAATGTGCTATTATATTGCTATGGCAAATCTGTTTATTGCCCTATATTATCCATTAATCCAGTTTCTTTGTTTGGTTGGTTTTTGGGTTTTTTGGTACTGGGGATTAATCCCAGGGGCATTCTACCCCCAAGTTATACTTCAACTCTTTTTATTTTTTATTTTCAAGCAGAAACTCACTAAGTTGCTGAGGCTGTCCTAAAACCTGTAATCCTCCTGTCTCAGCCTCCAACGTACTGGGATTATAGGCATGAGCTACCATATCCAGCATTACTCCATCTTATTTGTATAATTCAACATTTCCTTATAGTTTTTTAATGTAAAATGAACATAAGAGAAAATGCATTAACTGCAAGCATATGCAATGGTGTGTATTTAGAATGTCCCTCTGACCCTCACAGCAACAAGCTAGCAATGTTGGGCGTGGGGCCTGACTGCTAAGCAGGAGTCCTTGGAGCTTTGCCCTGGGGACTGTATGAGGTCTCTCCTCCCAGTCTGCTCTTGGCTTCTGGCTTCCAGAACGTGAGAGAGCAGCCTGCACTCTCCCTCTCCACTCCCATCGCCATGCCATCAGCTCTGCAAACCTGACTAACATGGACTAAACGTCTAAGTCTCCAAAAACCGTGAGCAAGTAAGTCTGCCTTCCTCTATTGTGTGGTGGGTGACTTTTGCATTATGGCAGTGAGAATGTCGATGGAGACAGTCCATTCCCTGGATTTTAACAAATACATATACTATCAGTGTAACCCAAATGAATACTTCCATCTGGAATATTAACACTACCATTTACATTCCCTACTGCCCATTCCCATTATAATTTTATCACACGCCACCCCTTAAAAGGCAGTCTAGTAGTTCTAGGATCTTCTTTTTTTTTTTTTTTTTTCTTTCTTCTCCTTCCCCTTTTCTTTATTCATTTTTTTTAAATCTTTTTTTAAAACATATCCTAATTTATGATAACTTCATAAAAGATCTCGAAGTTAAGTTTAGGAAATTGATTGATCTTTTTTTGTGTGTGTGTGGTACTGGGGATTGAACTTGGGAGCATTCTACCTCCGAGCTATACCCCCAGCCCCATTTTTTATTCTTTATTTTGAAACTGGGTCTCACTAAGTTGCAGAGTGCCTCACTAGGTAGCTGAGGCTGGCCGAGAACCGGGATCCTCCGGTCTCAGCCTCCCAAATGCTGGGATTACAAGCGTGTGCCACTACACTGTCCTTATTCTTTCATTACAGATTAGTTGTGCCAATCCTTGGAATTTCATAAAAATGGCATCACAGGATGTATACTTGTGTTTGCTTTATGTTCTGAGAGCCAGGCATGTTATCTGCAGCAGCAATTCACTTCTTTCCATTGATGGGTAGTATTTCTATGCAGATAAATAAAGTGATATAGCAAGTATCAGAGTGTATGCATTCTCCTACTGATAGAAACCTAGGCATTTCCCATTGTGAACTGTCATAAATAAAACTGTTAGGAATACTCTTGCATGAGACCACTGTAAATACAGTTGGCACTCCATATCCTCTGGTTTGCATCCATACACTCAACAACCACAGACCCAAAATGTAGTTAGGCCTATGAAGCTAGCAACTATACTGTTTTTTTGTCTTTATTCTCTAAACAATACAGCCTAACAAATGTTGACGTAGCATCTGCATCATGGTAAGTATCATAAGTAATCTAAATATCATTTAAAGTATGCAGGAGGATGTGTAGGGGTCATATGCCAATCCTATGACCTTTATGTAAAGAACTGAAGCACCTGAGGATTTTAGTAGCTAGGTGGGGTTCTGGAACCAACCTCCCACAGACATCAGAGCCAATCCCCCATAGATGGTACAAAAGATTTCTCTTGGGTAAAAAAGGAATGGAACTTCCGGGGCATAGGGCATAGGTACATTTATTATAAGTAACTGCCAGATATTTTACCAAAGTGATCTTACCATGTGCTAATAACTAATATATTATTAGTTCTATTGCTCTACAACTTTATCAACATTTAGTATTATCAGTCTTTTTCATTTCAGCCATTCTAGTGAGTGTGTAGGATCTCAGTCCGGTTTTAGTTTGCATTCTCCTAAGAAATGATGATTATGATGATAAATACTTTTTTCCTGTTTTTATTGGATGGCTAATTGTTTTCTGAACTATCTGTTCAAAAGTTTTCCACATTAGCCTATTTTTTAATTGAACTGTGTTTCTTTGTATTTCCTGGCTACCTGCCCTTTAACACGTCACACATGTAATACAATTTTTCTCCTCATCTGTGGTTTCCTCCTCATTTCTCAATGGCATCTCTTAAGTCTTTAATTTTGATGATACCTAATGTATTAATTTTACACATTTTTAAAACACAACACCAAATTGAAAAATGTTGCATAAAACTTGACAGGATGTCTGAACTACACATTCTTTTTTTGTTTTGTTTTGTTTTTGCGGTACTGGGGATTGAACTCAGGGGCATTCTACCTCCGAGCTATACCCCCAGCCCTATTTTTTATTCTTTATTTTGAAACCGAGTCTCACTAAGTTGCGGAGTGCCTCACTAGGTAGCTGAGGCTGGCCGCGAACCCGGATCCTCCGGTCTCAGCCTCCCGAATGCTGGGATTACAAG